>OU015743.1:140331568-140386909 GCA_907169655.1 Acomys percivali | reverse complement strand
GGAGAGCACTTGCCAGCAAGTACCACCTGCTCAGAGCCAATACTGTTAGGATACAAGGAGAGCATTGTAGTGTCTAGAGTGCATTAGAGCCAAACCTATGCATCACAACAATAGCTCCTCAACACATCTTTGACTCAAGAAAAAAAAAAACCACAATTGTAACTGAGACCTAAAATGTCTGTCTATTGATGGTCTATTAAATATACAAACATTTTGCTTTTTGTTACCAGTGTCTCAAGTAGGGATAGAGAAGATTGAAGAAGGTTCAAGGTACAATGGGAGATTTAAAGAAATGCAAAACAACATCCATGAAACAACATAGTATCTCTAGCAGTTTCCTCCTTTGGAGAAAACAAACTAGCAAATACATATGACTGTAAGGAAACAGTTCACTGGAAGATTAATTGTCCCTAAATTGGCCATCATCCTTACCTACTCTTAGCTTCAATATGGAAAGACAGGACACTAGATGTATAGTTTCAGGATGAAGAGCACCTTGATCAATGGCCTGGATAGTGTGAAAAACACTCAGCTCCATTTGGCCTGCAACTCCACCATCACCACTGGTGGGAAAGGGAAGCAATTAAATCTTCACTCTGCAGGAAAAGCCACACATTTTTCGCTTGGCACTGGGATCTTCTATACAATATCACCAAATATTGCAGCATCTGACCTCTATATCTCTGCAGAATTAGTATATCAGTGAAATTTTGTGACTAGACACCATATGCAAACATTATACAGCCTTTAGAATATATACATTTTTCTGTAATATAAATGCTATAAACTTCTATTGTAGTACATTTCTTAAATGCCTTAATGGCCTTTCCTTTCGTGAAATAAGATGTATAGTGAGAATTTTGAAATATTGTTTTCATTTAAAAACATAGAAAGATTATAATAATATGTTTTTTTTAAATCCCAGGTGGGCTGATATGAGGCTGTTTCGTAGCCAGTGAATATGATTTGCCTCGTGTTCTAGCAGGGGTGTGCTTCTGCCAGATGACGATAGTTTCAGCAAGTGTGTGATGTTTAGAATTCTGGAAACTTTTTAGAGGATATTTAAATGCTAGCTCCTCAGTGGGTGAGCTGCTGGTTGGTGGCTGGGTTCTGTTAGTTGCAGTTTGTTAAGTAGTCACGAGAAAAGAAGAAACTGGAAGAAGGAGGAGGACAAAGAACAAACAGACGAGGAGGAGGAGGGGAAGGAGTAAGAACAGGAGCCTGAACAACAGGAAAGACATTAGCTATTTTATGGCGAAGATCAAAGTTGTCTCATGTGTTTCCCCCATCTTGTCTCAGGGGGTTGACGTGGTCGAAGAAGAGGAGTAGAGAAAGACAGAAGAAAAATAACCCACAAAGTAGCAAATTCCAGCTATTACTAAACTCTTAGTAATATTACAGGCATATTACTAAGCTCTGGGATCAAATTATCATCAGTTTTGTATAAAAGTCCAGCAATAGCTGCTAGTGAGATAGCTCAGTGTTTCAGAAAACATTAGTACTGGTCTTTCACAAAACCCGGCTTTGATTCCCAGAACCTTGTAAGTTGGTATATACCAGCAAATAACTTCAATTTCAGAGAATACAACCCCTCTTCTGAACTCTTTAGGCATTCATAAAGACATGGAGGGACACACACACACACACACACACACACACACACACACACTTATTTTTTTAAATCGCAAAATAATACTTATCATCATCTATCTTGGGGGTTTAAAAATAATTTGGAAATGACAAGAGTTCCACAAGAGACCAACAGAAGCACCAATCAGGGTGCAGAGGGACCTGCCTAGACTGAAGCACCAATGGAGACCCTTACATGGATTCAACTTTGACATCCCTACTTATAGGTAGTTGATGGTAGCTTAGTCTTCATGTAGGTCCCCTAGTAAGGGGAGCAGGGCCTGATTATGATACGGACTCAGTTGCAGGCTTTCATATGCACCCCTAGTGGGTCTGCCTTGCATCTGACCTTTGGAAGAGAATGTGTTCAGGCCTGATGTGAATTGATGTGCTGGGGAGGACTACTGGGGCACTTTCCATTTCTGAGGAGTAGGGGAAGGGTGTAGAGGGAAGACAGAGGGAGGGTAGGACTGGAAGAAGAGGCAGAATGTGGATATGATTGGGATGTAAAGTGAACAAATAAAATATAAAACAAAACCACAGGAGGGGAAGTTAAGCCATGAAGAAAACAGGCAAGCAAACTTTGGAATAACAGCAATAGTAATAATAATAATAATAATAATAATAATAATAATAATAATGATGATGATGATGATGATGATGATGATAATAATAATAATAATAATAATAATAATAATAATAATAATAATTTGTTTTATTTGTGCCTCTCCATTAAAGCTGAAATTTTAGCTATTGACATTTCAGGTAGGAAAATCATATTCAAATGAATTTAATTAGACTAAAAGAGTCATGGCTTCCCTAAATATAAAGAATATTTTCTTCTATCCTTATGCCCAAATGAGGGTGTAATTCTGAATCACTCATTGACTCTAATATGAGTTTTTAACTCCCTATGTGTGATCCTGTAACAATATATGCTGGCCATTAAAAGTATAACTAGTCTGTGATTTTCACCTCCTCAGGTGTCTTAAAACTGTTAATGGTCCTTTCTTTCTTTTCCAGATGACTCAGCGCATAGCTGAGCCTCTGGAATTATAAAGTACCTTCTTTCCTATTGGACAACCCAGATTTCTAGAAAGGTGAAATGTGCAATGAGACCCTAAGGTTATCCATTAAAAGCCATTGCAAGAACATTTGCCTTCTCTGGAGAGCAATATTGCTGATAGACTGTATAGGACTTTATTCATCTGTCACCATAAGATCTTTTAGAAAAAAAGGCCACAGAAATCAGCTGGGATCTTTTCAATACTAAGATAAACACAATAAACACATATATATGACTTAAACACATGACCTTTATGTCAGATAGCCCTGCTATAAATTTGAAAGAGAGCAGGGCAGAGTATATGCTAGAATTTGGAAGGGAAACATGTTGTAATTCAATTATAATCTCCAAACCAAAAACAAGCAACAACCACCCAGAAGAACACTTGTGCTATAATAAAGGTTTAAAACTGTGAGTGCCTGATAGCTCCATTAAGATTTCACTTGGGTATCACTATATAAAACGTCAAGTTCAAACCTTGTCAGACATCACTATACCTTTTGGAACAGTCTTGAAATTGGATCCCTGAATTATCATGATGAAAATGGGCTATAGCTGTGACAGTCTAATTGTTACTAGTCTTTGGACCTTGTATGTTTAACTTCTACTTTTTTTCATTTCTCTTTTGCACTTTATGGGGTCCCATGGTTATCTAATTTCAAGTGTCTGGGACTCTTTGATCATCATCTGAGGTATGGAAACCTTCACCATGAAGACACCAACCCATTTACCCTAATTTCAGCAAGATCAATTCAATGCCTACTTGCTAATGATTTTAAGGGCTCAGTTCTTAAAAGGTGGTGACATATTGATGGAAGATGAAAAGAAACCTTTCTCACATCAGTAAGTTATAAAACTATAGACTGGAATTCTAGGACCAAGTAAATTATCAGAAGCATGGGGATTGTGTCTTCTCTATTACTCCATAAGATGTGACATCCTGAACACTACAGAAGAACATTGGTCTCCAAAAATATTAAACATGAAATTTTTACATGGCTGGAAGCTTTCTGATAAAAAGCAAATACTTACTATCATGCTTTCTATCTCAATCTTGATAGTTACCTAGTCAGGAAGTCTTAGATATTTCCTATTCTAGAGATTTTTCAATACAGTTTAAGTCTGTGAAAAATAATAATTGATACAATGGCTTTCTTTGTTATTTGTACAGTCTCACCCCTTGAGAATGTGTCTTACACATGATCTCTTTAAACTTTCTGCACTCTCACTTCTTTTTCTTTAATACATTTGTTATTTATTGATTTATTTATTGATTCACATACATCCTGCTCATAGCCCCATTCTCCTCACCTCCCTCTTCCATCCTGCATCCCTCATGCCCCTCCCCTATTCCTGAGGATACATTTCCAACCACCCCAGCTCATCAAGACCTGTCCTCTTACCCTGTGGCTTGTCAAGGCAGTTCATCAAGGGGGAAGTAACCAAAATTGTCCATGTCAGAGAGAATCCTTGTTCCCTTTACTAGAGGACTCACTTAAAACCTGAGTTGCTCATTGGCTACATCTTTGTATAGGATTTATGGAAACTAAAGAGCTTCTCTAAGGGCAAGGACCCTGTCAACAGAAAGAATCTGCAGTCTAAAGATGGGAAAAATATGTTCACCATTCCTAATCCAATTGAGGGATAATATACAAAATATGTAAAGAATTCAAAACATTAAATACCAACAAACAAAATAACCCAATAAAAAAATGAGGCACACAGCTAAACAAAGAATTCTCAACAAAGGAATCTCTAATGGCCAAGAAGCATTAAAGAAATGCTCTGTATCCTTAGTCATCAGGGAAATGCAAATTAAATGAATTTGAGATTCCATTTTATACCCATCAGAATGGCTAAGATCAAAAACTGAAGTAACAGTACATGCTGGCGAGGACATGGAGAAAGGGGAACACTTATTCATTGCTAGTGGGAATGCAAACTTGTACAACTGCTTTGGAAACCCATCTGGTGCTTTCTCAGACAATTGGGAATAGTGCTACCTCAAGACTCAGCTATACCACTCCTGGGTATATACTCAAAAGAAGATCTACCTCATGACAAGGATACTTGGTCAACTATGTTCAGAGCAGCTTTATTCATAATAGCCAGAATCTGGAAATAACCTAGACTCCCTCAATCAAAGAATGCATAAAGAAACTGAGCTACCTTTAAAAGATGGCATACTACTCAGCTTTTAAAAACAATGAAATCATGAAATTTGCAGGCAAAAGATGGAGGAAGAAATGATCATCCTGAGTGAGTGAGGTAACTCAGAAACAGAAAGACACACAAGGTATGTACTCACTTTTTAATGGATTTTAGTCATACGGTACAAGATAAACACACTACAATGCACAGACCAAAGGAAGAAAAGTAACAAGTAGGATTCAATGGAAGATGCTTAAATATCACTGATGAGGGGAAATAGAATAGCCAGTGGTAGTGGATATAAAGAGGGAACAGGGTAGGATTGGAAACACAGAGTGATATGGGTGTGGAGATCAGACCTAGGGAGAGCTGTCACAGGAGGAAAAAAGACCTGTGGGGAAAAGAGAAAACTGAATATCTATATAATGGTAGGTTTCCCAGGGTGGGGGGTGGGCAGAGTTTCCTGGAAGCAGGGGCCATGCAGACTGAATAGGACTCCCTCTAACTAGACAAGTCTCCTAACAGAGGGGTGGGAACATCAACCCACCCACAAAATCTTTGACTTAAAATTCACCCTGCCTACAAGATATGTAGGGATAAAGATAGAGCAGATAGAGCAGAGATGGAGCAAATGTTCAACCAGTCCTGGCCCAACCCATGACTCACCTCATGGGAAAGAATAAACCCCTGACACTATTAACAATACTTTGTTATGCTTACAGACAAGAGCCTTGCAGAGTTATCCTCTGAGAGGCTCCACCTAGCAGCACCTTGAAACAGATTGTAAGCTCATAGTCAAACACTGGGCAATATTTAAGAAACATTATGGAAAAATGAGGAGGAAAGAGAAAAGGACTTCGATGTGACAGGAGTTTCACAGAAAGACCAACAGCGCCAACTAACCAAGACCTGCAGAGTTGCTGAGATTGAAACACCAACCAAGGACCTTGCATGGACTGGACCTTCATCCCTTACCCTCTATTCTTAAATGTGTCCTCTTGCTTACTCTAATACAAACAAACAAATTTCAGCATATTTTCTACCTTATGCTTCATGCCTCTTTTCTGAGTTATTTTGACAACAATCTCAGGGATTGGGAAGCTGACATGAGGGAGTTCAAAGGAAAATCACTTTTCCATGTATAATAAACAGTATTTCTCCTAAGAACACCTGTTAATTCTGAGCTAGTTTTAGACGCAGTACAGGTACAATGAATACAAGGAATCAGTCACACAGCATCTAGGGGTAAAACAACAAAGAACCTACAATTGTCTACAAAGAGACGTATTAAATTATAAAATAACTCAGCAATATCTTTGAAGTAGTGAATTTTAAGGATTCATGGATAGAAGCTAAAATAGCTAACATAACAAATGAAAAACCCAATAAGAGCAATCAAAACTAAAAATCCTAAAAAAGCACATTGGAGTATACCTGCCATTCTAGCATTTCAAAAAGTGAGGCATACAGTCATGAGTTAAAAGCCAGCTTGGACTCCATTGGGTCATTGTCCACAGTCCATGATAAATGGAGAAAAGTCTCAAAAAAACATAAATCAAATTATCTTAAATTATAAAAATAATATCAATAGAAATCATTTCATTCATGATTATAGAGGGCCAGTTTGCTGTAGTTGTAGATTACAGCCTAGCCCAATCATCATCAGAGAGGCTTCATCCAGCAAGTGATAGAAATAGAAAAAGAACCCTGAGACAAGCATTAAGCAGAGTTTGGGGAACCCATGGAAGAGGGGGAAATGATTGGAGAAGCTTGACTGGACAAGGACACCCCAAGAACATGGTCTACAAAATCAACTAAGCAGACCTTATAGGGGCTGCAAGACTGAAATCGAGTCCCAGACTCTGTATGGATCTGATGTAGGTCCTCTACATATATGCTATGATTTTGTAGCCTGATGTTCTTGTGGGACTCCTAACAGCTGAAGTGCATGGTGTCTCTGACTCTTTTTCCTCTTCTTTTAGCCCTTTTGTTTCTACCTGGTTGCCTTGTCCAATTTAAATATGATGGTTTGTGCCTATAATTATTGTAACTTGTTCTTTTCTGTTTGTTTGATATTCCAAGGAAGCCTGTTCTTCCCTGAAGGGAAAAAGAAGAGGAGTGAATCTAGGGGAAAGGAGAGTGGGTGGGGAAAGACAGGAAGGAATGGAGGAAGGGAAAACTGCAGGTAGCACGTAATGAATGAGAGAAGAATAAATACATAAAAATAATATATATAAATAAGATGTAGAAGAATACAATAACAACTACAAAGAAGCAAAAATCTTTAATGCTTTAAACGATGTACCTAAAAAAAGAATCAACGCACTTATATATAGAAAAATAAAATAAAATCATCTGTTCTTATCAAAGAAACAATAGACAACTGAAATAATTAAGAAAACTAATGGGAATCTCTGAAGTCTAAGAAAGAATTCCAAAGACATAAACAATAATTGATCTAACATATGAATTCAAGACACAGGAGAAATTGTCTAAATGTTAGGAGAAAACATACTTAAGAAGGATTAATTAAATACTTCTTAATCCTAATGAAGAAACAAAACCAGTTCTTTAACAGTCAGGACAGAAAGTAGAGAGGTGTCAAGTTAAATGAACTCAAGAGTAAGATTCTTCTATACACATGATAACCAAACCATCATTAATTAAAAACAAATAAACCATCAAAAAAAAAAAGGATTAAAAAAAGCTTCCCAAACAGATTCAACGTCACCTGTCATCAGGATTCTGTATTGAAACATAGCAGCCAGGAGAGAATGAGGTGATGCATTTAAATTACTAAGGACAACCAAAATTATTTCAATCTCAAAGGCTGTCTTCCATAAATGAGGGAGAAACAAAAGCTAGAGAAAGTCAAAAAGGTATACAATAAAAGAAAAATGGATCACTGCACCATATATTTAAAAATTATATTTATGTGAACACACAATAGTGGTACAATTAATGTATAAGGCAAGTAGTAATAAGCCCAAGGGTAAGAGATTGCAATATGATGAAAGTTGGAGACTCAAACAAAGCACTTTCAGTAATGCACAAATCAGACATAAGTTAACACAGAAACTTTGAACAAAATAGTTTAGAAAAATGGAGGTTCTGGTTTTAGACTGTTTCCATCCCACAGATACAGGATGTTCACTCCAGTGTACAGAGAGCATATTCTAAGTAGATCCTGTGTTACAACAAAAGACAATCTTCCCAAATATATAAAGATTAAAAATATGCCAACTAACTTTTGTGACCATAATATTACAATAAATTTCAGAAATTGATAACTACATCAAAAGTTAGCATACTCATTTAAAGAAGCAATCGGCCAAAAAAATGTAAGAAAGAGAAATTTAAAGATATCTTGAAGAAAACACCATTAAACACAAAGTGTTCTATATTTATACAATAGAGAAAAATCAATAAAAAATTAAAAACCCTTTGTAACAATATTTGTTTGTACAAAACTTAAGTTGTTTGTACACAATTTAAGAGTACCACCTATGCAAAATTAAATTGCCTATAGAGTTAGCATTGGGAAGACTGAGCAAGGAGGATGGAGAGCTCATTGCCTAGATAGTAGGAACATGTGCAAAATATGAAGGAAAAAAGTGAAGGAAGGTTAGAAGGAAGGGAAAGTGAGGGAATGGAAAGTCAATAAATTAAAAATAAATATTTTTAAAAGTTAAAAAAAAAAAAACTAACCAAACTCTGTGCATTCTAGGCCAGCTTGGTCTATAATGTGAGTCCAGGATAGCCAAGATAACACAGAGAAACCTGTCTTGAAAAACTAAAACGCAAAATAAAATAAAATAAAATAAAATAAAATAAAATAAAATAAAATAAAATAAAATAAAATAAAATAAAATAGAGAACTAACCAAACATATAAGGAAGTCAAGCTATTGATAGAGACAACAATACATTGATTATGAAACAGGTAAGAGTCTTGATGATCATTTCTCAAGGGTGTGTGAATGGCTAAGTGTCATTCTTTGTCTGTTTCCCACCCATGATCACAACTGGTGGACCTGGGAAGGGCGCAATGCAGGAATGGCCAGAGGATAGAGACCTCAGGTAGCAGTGAGCACACCAATACTTTTGGGAAGCAACTAAAGTGATACAGCTAGATTAATAGGGAAGGTTGAAGGCTATTTAAACTTTCAGGAAGTTGGAAGAGGCTCTGGGGGGGTGAATGTACATTTTAAATACTTTCTCAACAAATGTATTATATTTTAGTGCACATTTTAATGACTCTTATTTAATCAATTTCATAGTATGTTGTTAGCTGAAATCCAGAAATATTCTGTGTGTCAAATTTATCAATAGAAAATAAAAGTAAGTCAACCATAGAGTACTCATATATAGAGAGGTAGACAGACTAGAAATCAAACTGTCTTCTAAAACAACACAAATAGGGATGTTAATCTCATATTTGAAAAATGACAAAATCACTGTCTTTTAAAAAATCATTGTCACAAGAAGAAAACACATTAATCTGATTCAATTTTAAGTACAAAGAAATAACTTAGTCAATTATATTTAAATTTTATACCATATATTTAGACTTATATTCTCAATTAAATATTGAAATCATTCAAAAGCACTCCAGACTTCAGTTGCTTTTATTCTTACCTAGAAAGAAGACTCGTGTATTTGGTCTTACAATCTTTTGTTTCAATGGTTATGATTATTCTCAATAGCTCTATTAATCATTTTTAAATTAATGAGATGAAATACAGTCAAATGTACGCTTGATTTGTGATAGTCTATGATCATTTTCATTGTTTTCTTGCTAAGAATATCACCAGTAGCTGGCAGTACGTTTGTTTGCCGATAATAATATAAAGGTGTCATTTTGATTTGAAAGAATGTGATTTTAAAGCTTTCCAGACATTTATGTCAAGAGATATGATCACACTTTCACACAAGATAGACAGTTCAGAATCTGAAGTACCAGGATTCACAAATGAAAAACCAACTAGGCATGTGTTGATGTGCAGTCAACTTCCACTGCCTAATCACTTGAAATTGAGAGACAGGAATGTAGGTAGCAATAGACAGCTTTGACACTGTTTGTGATCACTTTCCTTAGAATATAGCATGCCATTTTAATTGGATCAGGAGTTGCTTCTACAATGAGCCAGCAGCACAAGCAAATATAAGCATGCATGGTCTTCTGTATTGTACATTATATTAAACATAACAGGCTATTAATTGATGTGAATACACAAAAATGTAATTCCTAAGTGAGCAGGAGTGACTAGATCACATGGCAATGCTTTTCTGTAAAAATGTTTTTCTGTCTCATGAAACTAATATTGTTTGTGCAAACACAAAATGTGTTCATGGCTTTTTAGGGAATACAACTAATTACTTTTGAAGCATCTTCAAAAGAAAAACTGCTTTGATATACACTATTGATAGATATGTCTATCTTCTCCATATTAATAACCAGGAATACCTGAACATCTACAAATCATTGGCTTATTTCAAATTCCTCTGCAATGATTAGTAATAAATATGCAATTTATTTTTCATATTGAGTGATGACAAAACCTAATCTCTCAGCAAACGAGTAAGTACTACTTCCATAATGAGATATTTTACTATAAAGATTATTTTTACAAAGATATACACAAGTAGTCATATAAGCAGCTATTTCTCATAAAACAATAGATGTGAGAATTTTTTAAATCATTATCTAAATCAATGATGTCTCAGGCTGAAATTTTATTTTAAGTAAATTTTTCATATGTTTGCTGGAAGAGCCGCTGTTTCAGCAATTCTTGATGACCAGGCTGTCTGGTCCGACTTAGAGTCAGAATTTATGTAGGAGATAAAGGCTCATAGCCATCATGCTTCTGCTTTAATAGTATGAATTCATGGTTGAATAATAGGTTTATTGGATCTTATCCTTGCAAGCTAGAAGCTAGATACCTGGTGAGGAAACGCTTCGTATCTCTCAACACGACAGCTTTGTGTTTTAGTGAATACAATTAAAAGAGAGGGTAGACAGGGAGCAGACAATAGGCCAAATAATTGAGTTGAAAATCATTATTATTATTACTATTATTATTAAGAGCCCATTGTTATGGCCTCAGGGTACACACTATTTGTTTGCTTACTTGCTTGCTTGTTTTCCATTTCTTTTGAGACATGGTCTCACTACGTAATTTATACTGGCCTGGAATTCACTAAATAGACTAGGCTTGCCGTGAGCTCTCAGAGACCCACCTGCTTCTGCCTTTTTATGCTGAAACTAAAGACATGGGATTCCACACTTTACCCTGTGAAACATTTCCAGCAGAAAGATAACTTTTTAAAGAATCACGTGTAAAAAATTTCTGTAGTCTGGCTATACAGTAAAATTAACAATTCTTTTCTCTAATTTACAGAATTGTTTCATTACCATGTAGAGGTTGTCATTTCTTAGAATATGCTATTGCAAGAGTTTGATTGTTTTTATTTACCTGATTGTTATTTGTTTCATTTTTAAAATATTGTATGTATATTCTTATATGGCTCTTATCATATTAACTCATTTATCAATATGTCACCATCCCTTCAAAACTGTATGTATCAGTTTAGCCTGGCACTTTCTTATGATACCTTAATAATAATACAGGGAAGAAGTGACATTCCCTATATATTTGTCAGTGAGTGGCATCCACCTACATAACATTTAATTTCCTCAAGAGGAAAAATATTTGTTCTAAATGATATGCCCAATAGCACGACTATTTTATTTAAAGTAATTATGTATCTGCAAAGATTCAGGATTATTTTCCATAAAAGTGAAGTATACTTTGCCTTTTGTCCTTTGTCATTTCTTCATGAGTTAAAAAAAGTGATGTTGGACTCATCTACTTGAAAAGTAATAATAATCATCGTGGGTTGAGTTTAGAAAATCTACATCAGGTAAATCCTACTACTGTATGCCTATGATATCAAGACTTAGGTGGTAGACATAGGAAGGTTGAGTATTTGAAGCTAGCATGCACTACACTGAGAAATGTACCTTAAAAAAAAAAGAGGTCCTTGGCCTCCCGAGTGCTGAGAGACCCTGACACATCAACAATTGGGACTTCTGGAGAGTCACTAATAAATTTTACCTATACCTCCCCCCCCAAAAAAAAGAAAAGAAAAAAAGAAAAAAGAAAAAAAGAAAAAGAAAGAAAGAAAATGAAACCCAACCCAACCAAACAATGATAAAAGGAAAGAGCCCCTATGTCAAAATGACATTGTCACGTTTAAACAAATGATGTTTCCAAGAGCAGAGAAGGTAATGGAGTCAAGTTTTATTTCCTATTGTCTTATATGTTTTAGACTAATTTAATGGCATAATTTATACTCTTTTTGAAATTCATTTCACAGAAAGTAGAAAGTAATTACAGTTCTACATGTTTTAGCAGATGAAGCCGGTTATTTTATCCCTGTCACTTAAGCTGAAGTAGATGAGATACTGTAGCATAATGAGGACTTTTATTCCTAGCTACATAGACGACCCTCTTAGTACAAGAAAAAGTCATTACAAATGCAGACAAGTTTCTGGAAATTTCTATTTGGGGAAAGAGAAGCACCTGTTTCTTCTTTTTTTCCTTTATATTCACAAAAACAAAAGCATAATTCAAAAAAATGTAGACTGTATTATAAGAAATAAATCTGGTGAGGTAAAGATAGAATAATGTTGCTTTGCACATACCATTGAGAGAGGTTAAGAAGAGTAAGCTGCCCACTAATCTGAGCTACATAAAAATAAATATTTCAGCAAAAAATATAAAAGAAATAAGATTATGAAGCTACACATTCTTATCACCAAGCAAGACTGCTTTTCAGAGCCTGCATCTGTTGTAAACAGACCAGACGGATGTATACAGAAATAGAAACCTCCAGAGAAAGGGTGTGATTCACAGGCTCTGCTTTAATAGCAGAACCAAGCTTTCTTTTTACAGTAGATCTCTCTTCGAAGCAGGTGTCCTAAAGGTGCCATCCAACTGCTGAAAGTCAACCTTTGTTTGAAAGCTTGCCAGCTTGAAGGCCATTAATTGACAAGCTGTGAAAGTCCAGCGTCACAGGAAAGGAAACTGTACAAAGGGTGAGGCTAGGTTCTCTGTACCATACCCAGAGAAACAGTAGAGGGAGCTGCCAATCTTCTAAGACCAAAGCTGGATCAGTGTGTGACATCAGTGACAGGCCACAATCAGAATTTCATTGAACAGAAATCACTATAATGTCTTTATAATTGCCATATGGCACTTAATTTATGCTAATGTTTGAAGTACCAATTCAGAATAATGTTTTGGGAGCAGAAATAAAAAAAGAACCCAAATAACTTATTTTTTTAAGGTTTCTTAATGGATAAACTATGTATGGTGGCCAAAAGTGATGCCCTGGATTTTTGCAAAGCCCAATGAATAGGAAAAAATGTATCCTGACAATAAACATGCAAGCCTATTTCAATTCCTTTTTGCTGGTAAGAATTATATTTGCATGGAAATATAGTGAAAATTCTCCTTTGCCCTTTCTACAAATGTTCCTTTGGAATAGAAGAGCATTTCAACAGTTGGTGCTGAGAAATTGCAAAAAGAAAATGCAGTTTTTCCTTTGTACAGCAGTACAATAATTATACAATATGAGATATATTATTCCATACTATCCCTGACTTAAGATCTCATATACATTGTCTCCCTTCACTCCACTGCTACTTGCCCCAGGTGACTCTTTGGAAAACAGAACTATAAAACTGCTAGAACCTAGCTACTCTAAAGGGTGAGACAGCTTCATAACAATGCAAAATACGTTCCTAGAATAAGTAGTCTGTCTGCTGCACAGCAATTAAATGCAGTGTCTTGACATAAAAGAGTCTGTGTCTATTGCATTTGCTGACGGAGAAGCTATCCTCGTAGACAGAGGTCCAATTGCTCTGATTTCTATGCTGTACACAGGGCCAAATTTGACAAGCCTCATGGCAGATAAAAGGACTTGGCAAAATGATTGTTCCTCCTTCCCACTACTAGCACCTGAAGTTTTTCAAAATTATTCTCTGTTTGTATTAGAATAGAATAAGGCAAGGTACACGTATACAATTATTGACATTAATATTCACAATTGTATGAAATGGAATACTAAATATTTTCTTTTACAATATTCTATTTTAACAGATTTACATAAAGAGGCAGCTTCCACTCTCTGCTAGTGGAGGAGATATTTCTGCAGCTCCTGACTTGAACACGCTATGTTATTTAAAGAGATATACTCCTAATTTGAAAATACCAATAAAAACCATTTTTACCATCATATTATTTCCAGAATGAATATAATGATCTCAAAAGTAAAACAAACTCATGTTTTCTTTATTATTTTATTTGTATTACTATTTGTTTATCCTCTCTCTCCCACCCCTACATGTGTGTGTATGTATGTGTACACACATTCATGTGTACATTTGCATTCATGAACATATAAGAGATGCTTAACAGCATCCTTTCTTGACCATACATGATATTCATATTTCTGTGACATTAACAAAATGGCTGAGAAAATTAACTTGTGATTAGACAAGGTATATTTTGGCTCAGAGCTTGTGATCTTACAGTCCAAGACTGTAAATTGCTGCTTTGAGCTTCTGTTGGTTATACTGAAAGTCAATTGCTGGGAGTTCATGGTGAAGAAATACTCCTTTTTTATTGTCTAGAAAGGAGGGAGCAAGAGGAAGATACTAAAGACATAAAGCTCGCTAATCACTTCACAAAATCTTACAAGCAGGATCCTCTGCAGGTTCTAGAAAGCCTCATCTCCTAAACACTCTTTACCACTTTCCAACAGCCCCATTCAATGGTACAGTCTTTGCAGTGGACTTTATGGGACACTTACCTATACAATATGAGCCTGGGGCAGTTGTTTTCAGTCAGATCTCTTGGTTTTCTGCTTCTTCTAAATTAGCTGATCTCTGTCTCTTTTGACCAAGTGATTAGGCTCACTGAAAATTCTTCTATGTAGCCCAGTCTGTCTGACAGTATCTCTCAATATAACTTATTTTTTACAGATCTTTGTAAGGAAGGGGCTTACTGAATCTATTCACTATCAGGAAATTTGGAAGTTACTGAGTTGCTTACTTCTTGAATTTGACAATCTTCCTTGAATAATGAAATATGTATCTCAAAGGACATTTCTAAACAACACTTATGTTTAGGTTATTTGAGCTTTTTGAATGTGAAAAATCATCTTTTTTCTTTAATTATTTTCATATTCTCCCTCCAAACTGAAAGAATTAATAAAGTGTACACACCAAAACGAATAAGTTTGACATTAGTAAATGAAATTGTACTTTAAAAATTATATTTGAAGGAACATAATTAAAAATAATCTTTCAAACTTGGATAATGAACCTAATAAATACTAATTATAGTTTACATTTCTTCCCCTATGAAGGATTATTGCTGTTTCAATTTTCAAGAGAAAAATATGTGAAATATATATATATATATATATATATATGTGTGTGTGTGTGTGTGTGTGTGTGCGTGTGTGTGTGTGTGTGTGTATGCAGAGCATGGTTGTTTTCACATATGTAATACAGCAACATATTTATACTCATTCCTTGTTGTATAGAGTTTATCTCACAGGAGCCTGCCTTATTTTCAATTATAGTTGTGCTGAGAAAAACTACCATTGTGGTGAGATTATGTGGTAGATACTACTGACAATAGTGAGACAAGTAAGTCTCAAATATTACCTTCATATTTACACCCTTAACACTTTAGTTACTATCATTAGATCTCCATGTGTTGAATCCTGTAATCCTCCCAAATATTAGTTTTATTTAGAAATCATGTCTTCAACAGGCTACTCTGTGGGACTGTGCCATAACTCAATCCAAAAAATGCCCCTGGATAACAAATTGGTAATGGTTATCTCCCACTGCAAGGTTCATTGAGTATATCTCAAAGTGCCCTCAAAGTCTTAAGAGTCCTATCACTAAATCTGTTAAATCCTTAAGAGGCCTTCAAAGCATTTTTCCTACTGCTGTGACAATTTACACTTTATTTTTTTCAGTCGCACATATATGAAGTAGAAGAGAAAATAACATACCTTTCCCAGTAATAAAGCATTGTCTGGTATAAATTAGGTGCTCAACAATACCCTGAATGAATGGATAAAATATACCAAGGAAACATATTCTTTTTTCTAATGGTTATAAGGCTAACTAAATAAAGATTTAAAATTATTTTTAAATAGAGATGAAATGATTCAAGAATAAAACAATTATATCCACATTCTCGACTCACAGCACTAAATGTTAGTAAAGCACTTTGGGCTTGAATGTGAATTTAATGGATAGTTATAGAAACAATATGATTGACTCCCTTTCCCACAAGTTACTTATCGGAATTTACATTTAAAAATCCTGTCTAATGACTAAAATTTCATACCACAATTGCCCAAAATACCAATACAGAATTTTTGCTTCAGTTTTTTAATACCGATAATAGTCTTTCAATAATTATTTTCAGTCCTTTAAAGTAAAAAAAACTGTTACTTTTGAAAGTTTTACTTTTCTAACGCCTCTTATATGTCTTTAATTCTTTATCTTATTGAAACTTAATTACTTTTATGTGACATTCATTTCTCCTAATTATGGGGAATAGAATACACTTGCATTTCTTATGTAACCACGTCTTAATAATAATGTATAAGAGACCCCAAATTCTGAGAACACAGCACATATAGATTAGTGGCCCTCTGGATCACAATGCCATCTATGCAATGAGAACAGCAGCGTAATTACATTTTAGGACTATGTGTGGGTTGACTTTCTGCTACTGTAATAAATATCCAACTCCAAGAGGAAAAGCTTTACATTTTCTCACTGTTGTACATGATTGGGTCTGTGAAACCTTGTTGCTATGGTTTTCAGTCTGTAATGAGAGTGTACATCATGATTACTATGTTGAAGATGAGGCATTGTCTGGAAAAATAAACCTATTCACCTCATAGCCAGGAGAGAAGTAAAGTGACCATGACACTCATTGTGAGTACACATCCAATCACTAACAACCTCCTGCTAGACCTAGCCTCTTAAAATTTCCGCTTTTTTTTTTTTTTTTTTTAGCAGTTTTGGGTATACACAATTAGCAGTTGTTAATCTAGCGGGTTAAATGGGTTAGGTGCAATAGTGAACGATTCACTTCCTTCTGTTTGGTCCTTGATAGCAGGCTTTATTGCGTATCTGTGTGAAGAAAAGAGTTACTTTGTGATGACATGGTATTACGGTAACATAGTATTACTGTCTTTAGTATGAGAAGGTCTGTATTAGAAAGTCCTTCAGTAAACCACAAGCCTGCTGTTCATTTCTTTTCTGGTACTCAGGCTCTTCGTGTGTCTGCTAAATTAGCAGTGTCCTAATAGACTTTTGGCTTTTCCAAGAAAGATGGTGATAATTTACACAGCAGTGTCACTGTTTTGTTCACAGCTGAAGGCATCACAGATCTTATTAAGATCAAAGCTGCAAATAGAGGCAAAATAATCAATCTCTAGAACAAAAAATTATATACATATATTTTCTAATTTATCCTACTTTGTTTTGGTTTCATGAATTTAACCTAATTCTGCCACCAAATTTAGCTTGCACTCCAAGTCTTTTGCAGTGTTGATCTCCAAATAAAATGTAGCTTCCCCCTGAGGGACATTTTATTTTTATTATTTTTAACACAGCTGTTTGAACAAATAAATATTTAAAATTTGTCTCTGAAAAATAAAATATTTATTCACATAGCAACCACAATAAATATACTTTCCATACCTATGTATTGAATAATACATTATGCATTCAGTTGATGAATGTCTTCAGAAATAATATGTCCCTTTGTTCAACAGTTTAAAGATTACTCTATTTAAAAGAACATCAAGCACTAATACCTATTATGGGAACAATCTGCTCTTATACAAAGTTCAAAACATCATTTCTAAGATAATATCCTGTGGTGCTGGCTTGTCTTCTGATGCTGTACTCTAAGCATAAATAACAGTCTAAATAAGGAACCTTGCAACATCCAGTACTGAAGGAACTCGTCTGAGAGACCAAATAAATACTATTTCATTTTGTAATTTAATAGTGATATTTATTATCAACTCCTTAGACTTTCCTATATGCCCAGTTTATGCTCATTGTTTTAGAAAAAATCCATTCCATATCCTTCACAGAAGCGTATGTGCACACATACTTTGCATGTACACATACACACACACATACACGCACATGCATGTGTGCAAGCGCATACACCCCAAAATGCATGATGCAAATATCACATTTTAATCATTTATCCACATATAAAACATTTACCCCTAACAATAGGACATAAACCCCCAAAACCTACCTAGTATTCTGTTGATCAATACATATTGGAGTCCACTGCTCATTCTGTCTTAGTCACTCAAAATAGATATACTTACTATATAATGTTAAAATACATATATTTCCCTAACTATGAAAGTTGATAAAATTAAATGAAATACAAAACTGTCGTGTCTTCTCTTATTACCTTATTAAGGTAATAATTGAAGAATAAAATATGGGAGGCTGGAGAGGTAACTCAATGGTTATTAGCTTCAGCTGCTCTTCAAAAGATCCAGGTTCAATTTCCAGTATCCATATGGTAGCTCACAACTATCTGCAACTCCAGTTGCAGGAGATCTAACACCCTCATACACAAATACAAGTAGGCAGAATACCAATATACATAAAATGGAAACAAATATGTCATTTAAAATTTGATATGAGAATATTAAAATAATTATCACTTTCTGAAATAATGCATCTGATTACCTGACATACTAAGGTACTATGTTATAATTATTAGAAACAGAAAAACATTTCAAAACAAGTAGTCCTATTATAAAATATACTATAGTCTTGTAAACCCACAAGGGATTAGAATGTCCACAGTATTGAGCCAAGTGAGAGAAGGAGTCAAGATGTTTTCTTGGTTACTTGAACAAATACTAATGAAAGATGAAAATGCAAAGATATAAGCAAATTGTTAAAGGTACAGGAATACTGGGAAGATTACAGCAGGACCTCCCACAGATCATTGGGTACAAGGTTCAAATTCCAGGTACATGATTCACTTACTTGTTAGTGGAATACCAGAAGCCCATAACAAATACTCATTGGGGTTACTTTTAATGCTAGAAGTGCACACAATTTAATTTTTGATAAACATATGCAAATTTAAATATTGGTATTAAATTAAAACATAAGTTCACTTTATAATTTGCCCTAAAATATAAAACATTACAGATATAATAATATATAGAATCACTTAATTTAGTTCTTTTTATTTGAATGCAGACACTAAAAACCAAATGGTTGTGAGAGAAATTTCAAGTACGGCTGAGGGATTCCTATGCTGATTTGTACTTTAGTGTTGGGTTTGGTAACACAGAACACTTAATCTTGGTGTCTTGAATTTGTATTGCTGATTGCAGGGAAAATAGAAACCTGGGTTCAAAGAAAAAAAAGATGGTTAATGAAGATGTTTTATGATATATTTGCAATAAGAATCTGTTCCTTCCTCGAGACAGAGGCCAAGCTATAATAAAAACAGTCTGTTGGACACTCTGGTTGATTTTCTAAAAGAGGAAATGAGAAAACATAATTAAAAATGGTCCAATATTCATGGAATTGGTGATATTTATTTTCTGTATCAGCAGATATGCTTCTCAAGGTAAATCTTTCTCAGGAATAACTGAATTTCAAGGTCCACTATCACATTGTTGTTTAGTTCAGAAATGGCAGCATATCTTTCTGCATCCTAATGTTGGTAAATATCCTTCACACATATAAGCAATACATTTTTATGATACAATTTATTTTTAAAACCATGGCAATAAAGCTCACAAACTGTAGTGGAAATGTTCAGATTTCCTTTCTGTAATCTCCGAGTCTTCCTTTTCTCTATTATCTAGGGATTTTCTAAAAGATATTTTGCCTTGACAGTGATTTCAAAGAATAAAAATCTTCCATTACATGTTACTCTGCAACATAGTGCAGCTTGTATACAATATATCTGAAATTCCCAGTCTATTACATTTTTAAAATTATTTTCTGAACCAGTTTCAGTTGTATCATACTTGCACATGGTAAGTTATGTGGGATGGTGAAAAGCAGCCATGCATTCATGCCATCCCTGAAGAGGAAAACCATAGTGGCTGAGATGCCTGCTCCAGCAGCATTCTAGCACAGCTAGGCAGATCTGATGCATTTTCAGACATCTTACTTGAAGAATGTTCCAAATGTATACTACCAAGAAAGTTGGTTAAGCATCACTTTACCTTACAATCTTCTCTGGTGAAAAATAATATTCTTAATCTCTTTCATTCACAGATGACTGGGACAAGAAATGAGTTGTTCAGTTATAGGCACTCTAGTTAGCATGCCCATGGGACCATGAAGTAACCTACAATGTGAGTAATAGTTATTTGAGTCTCTTGAAACGCAATAATGAAAACTAAATGAAAGAAGAATTCTTAGCAGTTTTAATGGGATATGAGAGTAAGTCAGTAATTGGTTGAGAGAGGAAAGAGCAAATATTGTCCATGGAGGGAAATATAGCCAGACCTCCTGTGTGAGCAGAAGTCTAGAAGTGATGCTGCTGTTCATGGACGGGATATAGTCAGAACTCCTGTGTGAGCAGAAGTCTAGACGTGATGCTGCTGTTCATGGACGGGATATAGTCAGAACTCCTATGTGAGCAGAACTCTTTAGTTGATGCTGGCAGTATAGCACATTTATGATCAGATAAACCAGCATCAGCACTGCACTGTGGAGAAATACTATTTTGAAAAAGAAAATACTCTAATGGATTTTATATGTAATTATATTTAAAATATAAAATAATATATAAAATATTCCGATACATTCTGTAGTATACATGTTAAACTCAAGAGCAAACATCCAAGGAAATTTATTCTAATAATTATCAATCTTCCTTAATTATATTTAGTTTTAAGTTGAAAGTGTCAATATATTTATTACAACCTTAAGTAAAATAAAGGCATCATGGTATTTGAAATTAGTTTGAACTAATGTATGAGGTTGTAAAATTATATTGTTTACTTCATCTATCATTTGAAGAAACAGTAATTACATTTGGGGAAAGGTTTTCAATTCATATTAGTTATTCATAACGTGATAAACTGGAA
The DNA here is from genome assembly GCA_907169655.1 of Acomys percivali. NCBI lineage: Eukaryota > Metazoa > Chordata > Mammalia > Rodentia > Muridae > Acomys > Acomys percivali. The sequence goes on along the minus strand of OU015743.1, from coordinate 140,365,855 downwards.
AAACCAAAGGTTCTGTGTGTAAATTTCAATGTTATTCACATTCAAATTCATCTCAAGTGAGGAATGTGCGTGATTGAAGTATTTCTGTTTCCTTCACATAAATCTCTTTTTATCAATTGTTGTTGTTTTATAATTTTATCAGAAAAAAATATTATCACAGCAACATAGATATTTTCAAATGACAGCATTACATTCTTTTCCTTGCATATTCAGAGTTTATCTTTATAAAAAAAATCAGACCTAAAAGTAAATGTTCATATGACTGATTATTTAAAAAACACATTTACTATTCAGCAAACTATACATGATTTACTATTGTGTTTATATGCAGTTAACAGTAGTCTACCAAAATCTACATTTCAGTCTTATGTATTCTTTAAATATCTCTAAATTCAGCCCATCCCATACTAAAGAACATGGTGTGTGTGTGTGTGTGTGTGTGTGTGTGTGTGTGTGTGTGTATGAATTGAGTATAAAATTAGGTAAGTATAAAATAATATGATTATGTAAGCTTTTAATAAATCACCATGGTCTTATTTGTCCATCCTTTTTTTAAGATTAATTTTTTTTATTACATATACATTACTCTGCCTGCATGTGTGCCTGCATGCCAGAAGATGACACCAGATCTCATGATAGATGGGTGTGAGCCACCTTGTGGTTGCTGGGAATTGAACTCAGGACCTTTGGAAGAGCAGAGAGTGCTCTTAACAGTTGAGCCATCTCTCTAGCCTGACCCACTGTCCTTCTTTTGTATTGACTTCCTTCCTTCTTCTTCATTTGGAACCTTCTCCTGTCTTACTTTTCTCTACTTCATATCATATGTATCAGTTATAAGTTATTATTTGTTCTATTTAGAGAGAAAACAAGGTTGACTCAGGGATGTCTCTCTTTTCTTTTATCTTTCTTTCATAGGGCTAAAGATAAAGTTTGAAAAGAAATAAGGGGGAATATAGAAATATATAGGTGCGATAGGACAAAAAAAGTGGATTACTGAATCTACTCCTCATATTAATGCCTTAATTGTTACTCACAGGGTTATTTTTAATTCACTGGTATAGAATTCTGTATATAGGCACAAATTAACTTTAATTTTGGATACATTGGTATAGCATCTCTGATGTTTTTATCACTGCTATCATTGATACTGTGTATAAAGACCATCCATTTATGTAAGTTGATATTTGTACTGTGATACTTTGCTGAAATTATTAGTTGTTCCTGGAATTATCTGTTGGAAATTTTAGGATTCCTTATGTCTAATACTTGTCATCTGATAATAAAGATAATTTTACTTATTTTCTTATTTTTATCTCTTTAATTTCCTCTTTCATCTTTATTATTCAAGTTTATGGTTTTATTACTATATCAAAACTTATTGTGGATTTTGGGAATCTGCCTCATTACTGATTTTTATTAGTTTTCATTGTTTTTTATTTATAATAATAATTGGGCTATAATTTTCTTGTATTTATCCTTTAATAAGTTGAAGTTATACCTCCTCTACTCCTCTCTAATAGCGTTAAAGGACGTTAAAGTATTTGGTTGGGATTCTATCTCCTAAGAACAATAGACTAACATACTCCTAGAACCACATGTGAATACCATCTCATTTAAGGACTGTGAGGTAGTCCTAGTGACAGCCAAAACAATATATATTAACATGGTAGCCTTCAGTTGCCCCTGGGGGAAGGAACCTGGGGCCTTGTGGCTGAAGACACCATATACTTTAAAACACACAATTCAGGTGATTCAATCTGACTTGGGCCTGAAAGAAACATTCTTGCAATATAGCTACCACGATTGCAGAAGTTGCCCATGGAGGGAAGCTATTATACCATTTGACACAGAAGCAATCTCTATGAATAAAAAAATTACCACTATGCTAAGACATACATAAAGGTGAGATAAGTAACCATTCACATACAGATGGCACACCCCAGCTGTCTAATTGGATTTAAGGCATACTCAACAGGCAGAAATTTACGCAGAGTATAAGCCTAGCCAGCATCCTGGAACAAATGAGCGCACTATCCTTGGGAAAAAAAGCTATTACTGACACTTTGTATAATCTCTACTACATTCCAAACTTTATCCTTGTACAGATGAACATAGTCCTCATACTTCATCAAAAATTCCTTTTTTATCAAAAACAGAGACCATTATTTAAAAAAAAAGAACACTATTGAACAGGATCCAGAGATTCTGTAGGGAAATGGAATGTCAAAAGACAGAGTTGCATAGCCAGAGCTGGAGCGCATGCCTAAACCTCTGCAAGTCACCTGATCTCATCTCTCTGTGTGCCTAGGCCTTCTGTGGATCATGAGCCATTCAGAGGATCATGAAGGAACTAAATTCCCTTCTTATTTATTTATTTATTTATTTATTTATTTATTTATTTATTTATTTATGGGATGCACAAAACAATGGAGGCTAGCTCTCTGCTCTTTGTGTGAGCAGACAAAATACATCTGCAAATCTTCCTTCATGCCATATGAAGCATTGTATCTAGTAATAAGTAACAGGGATTCTGTTACCAACAAGAAGCATTGTCCATGCATAGACTGCCACGTCTTATCTCAGAACTATTCCCATGTAGTGGGATTAGTGATCTAAGTTACCTGCTAGTTCTTCATTTGGAATTCTTTACATCCCAATGTAGCCCCCTCCCTTCTCACCTCCCACTCCATCCAGAATTTTATATGCATCAAGATAGGAAATATGTTCTCTTCAAGGTTGCCAAATAGAAATAGCCCAAACACTAAGGGTGTAACATTTATATAATTCCTGATTGTTTTGTGGTTCTTATTGCTTGCTGTAGGCAGTTTTGTGTGTGTGTGTGTGTGTGTGTGTGTGTGTGTGTGTGTGTGTGTATGTATGTATGTATAAAAAGAAAAAAAAAGAAATAGATTATCTATGTAGCCATTTTGGATATGTCTGCCCTCCTATCTCATTACCAAAAACCAAGGCGAATTTTCATTTCTTAAAACTAAATTGATTTATTTAAAAATGTGTTATGGAATAATAAAGAAGAACTCAAATATCAAAAAAGTCTCAAAGATCCAGCTTCCATTGATATATCCTCATAACATAGATATTCTCTTGTATGGCTCAGCGAAAATCACAGAAGAGTACACTGAAAGACTATAAGATCCAGAATACCAGGAAGCCTGCTAGGAAAGATTATTTTCTGGAAATAGCTGCATAATTTAGAACATAAATGTGGAAGGGGGAAGATTTCATAAAGCCCTACCTCTAGAAAAGGAACTACCAGCAACTATTCCTACCAGGAGCTGAAAAATTAGCTTCTTCCTGGAATGTGGTGCCTTTCGAGTTATCCAATGGAGAATGACTATCTTTGAAACCATATACATACAAACAGCAGAAAGCGAGCCATCTCTCTATACATAGGTATTTCTTTATATAGATAGGTTGATATTTGTTCATATATAATTTTGCATATATTATAATATACTTACATATTTTGCTTATACATATACATTTACACATATTTGTGTATATAAATATAGCAAACATAATGAAATATAAAGGCTATCAGTCAAAGGAACTTGAGAGAGTTGGGAGGAGCTGGGAAGAGAAAGGGGAGAAGCAAAGTGATGCGATTCTAGTTCAATTAAAATATTAAGAAGTTCTTTGTCCAGGAATCCAAGACTCACAGTGTGTTTGATCAGCAGGATAGGAGTTGACTGCACAGCAACCTAAAGACAGAATTGAGAACTACAAAACACCAGTGCTGGTGATTCCCAGGTGGGACGGGGCCACACTTTGTGGAGCATTGGTGGGTCCAGCCCAGCCACCTGGACAATCCACAGAAAAGTTTCTGGTCCTGGCATGCACGGGTGTGGGCTTCAAGGTGTAGCTGCACACCTGGCTGGGGCATGCAGGTTCTGAGCTCTGGTATCTGGGTATTCTATCACAGAGGGCACAGCAATATGGAAGACAAGTGGGTCTGACACCAAGTCACCTGGCCAATCCACAGAAAGTTCCTGAGTCCACACAAACACAGGCTCAGTCTCTAAGGACTAGCCACACACTTGGTGAGGTGTTCAGCATCTGAGATCTCATCTCAGACAGAGATGAAAGCTACAAAAGCACTAGGATCTGGGTCTCAAAATCCCACTGCCTAAAACACAAGTGGATCTGACCTCAGGTCATCGGGCCAATCCACAAAGAGTTCCCGGGTCCACACAGGCAAGGGTGCAGGCTCCAACGTCTAGTTACACACATGGCTGTGGCACACAGCACCAGCATTTGGTGTCTCAGAAGGAACTGTGGGCTACCAGTTTCTGATCTCCCAGCAGAGGGGAGACACCATGGTGTGGAACACATGTAAATCTGAACTCAGATCACCTAGCTGGTTCAGGGAACATTCCCAGGTCTGATATCAGGTCACCCACCTGATCCACTTGAAGAGTTGCCTAATGCCCACAGGTGAGGAGTCTCAACATATATCCAAGACAACCAAAGCCAACATAAAAAACGCAACAAAAGCCAAATATTATCTGTATGTAGGTTCTTCAGGAGGAATCTCCATGCCTGATCTCAAGCTCTACCCTAGAGCAACTGTAATAACAAAATGTCATGGTACTGGACTAAAAACAGACAGGTGGATCAATGGAATTTAATTGAGGATGCAGAAATAAATCCACACAACTATGGACTCTTGATGTTTAACGAAGAAGCCAAATCTATACAATGGAACAAAGATAGCATCTTCAAATGGTACTAGTCTAACAGGATGCCTACAAGTAGAAAAATGCAAGTAGAATCTTATTTACTGCCCCGCACAAACTAGAGTTCAAGTGGATTTAGGACCTCAACATGAACCAGACACATTAAATCTATTATAAGAAAATGTGGTAAACAGCCTTGAACTCATTGGTACAAGAGATAATTTCCTGAACAGAACACCAGTAGCTCAGGTTCTAAGATAAAAAATTGATCCATGGGACCTCAGGAAATTGAAAACCTTCTGAGAGGCAAAGGACACTGTCAACAGAACTAAATGACAGCCTACAGGCTGGGAAAAGATCTTCACCAACCCTACATCCCCCAAAGGGCTAACATCCGAAATATCTAAACAACTCAGGAAATTAAGTACAACCAAACCAAATAATCCAATTAAAAAAAATGAGGTACAAGCTAAACAAATAAGTCTCAACAGAGAAGTGAAAAGGCCAAGGACCACCAAAGTCCTTAGTTATCAGGGAAATTCAAATCATAATGGCTGAGTTTCCATCTTACACCTACCAGAATGGCTAAGATCCAAAATTCAAGTGACAGTCCATGCTGGTGAGGATATGGAAAAGAGGAACACTCCTTCTTTGCTGGTAGGAGTGCACACTTGTACAACCACTTTAGAAATCAATATGGAGTTTTCTCAGAAAATTAGGGATGGTTCTATCTCATGACCTAGCTATACCATTCCTGGCCATATACACAAGTGATGCGCCACAATACAACAGGATTATTGCTTAGCTATGTTCACAGCAGCTTTATTCATAGCCAGAATTTGGAAACATTTAAACCCCTACCCTGATCTAGCCCATGGACAAGACAGTCTCCACACTTGAGTGGAGAGAGGGATTTGACTTTCTCAAGTACTCTGGTGCCTCACATCTGACTATGTCCCCTGGCGGGGGAGACCTAGTGGCACTCAGAGGAAGGACAGCAGGTCACTGAGAAGAGACTTGATACCCTATGAGCATATACAGAGGGAGGTAATCCCTCTGAGGAACAGTCATAGGGGAGGGGAATAAGGGGAAAATGGGAGGGCGGGGAGAATGGGAGGATACAAGGGATGGGATAACCATAGAGATGTAACAAGAATAAATTAATTAAAAAAATAAATAAATAAATAAAAATTAAAAAAAAAAAAAAGAATTTGGAAACAACCTAAATGTCCCTCAACCTAAGAATGGATAAAGAAACATTTACACAGAGGAATACTTCTCAGCTATTAAAAACAAGGAAATCTTGAAATTTGCAGACAAATGGACTGAAGTAGAAAAGATCATCCTGAGTGAGGTAACTCAGCCCGAGAAAGACACGCATAGCATATATTCACTTATAAGTGAATATGAGCCAAACATAGATGTCCTGTGAGAGACTCCACCCATTGGGGGATTAGGACAGATGCTGTCAATTGTTGTCGGATGCCGAGTGGATCACTGAGAGTGGTATGGAAGAATTGGGGAATGGAAAGCCCAGAGGGTTAAGGATCCCCACAAGGAGACCATCAAGGTAGGCAGGTCTAGACACAGGGATCCTGCACAATCTGTTGCACCAATCATGAACAATTCATGCAGTAAACCTAGACCCCTTGTTTAGATATAGCCAAGGGAAAGCTCATTATCCATTGTTGTGGGTAGAGAGAGGACTGTTTCTGTTCTGAACACTAGTGCCCCTGATTTGGTCACTTCCCCATGATGAGGAGAAATTTGATGTTGCTCCAATCTTCATTAAACACAGAGCTAGCTGTAAAAGTGTCTAAGTATAGTTAGTGTACAACACTTTTCTTTTTCATCCCTTCATCCTCCACATTTTTAAAATTCTTTTTTCCCTCAATAGATAACAACAATTTTATTTTGTTTTAGCACACTGAAATATAAAATGTATCTTTAGCCTTAAAATATAAATAGTATGTATCTCATTATGATGACCAAATGATTACAAACATGGCTGAAATGTTAGCTGTTTATACTATTGATTCTAGAAAGTCAACTTTCTTAAGAAATGATAATTAAATAATACTATAAGAACTTTCAATCGTACACTCAATTATTACTTTATTTTCAAAAATGATGAAAAAATTTAATTATATTCCAGTACACAATACACTTTAAGTACAGAAAAGATTTAAACATAAGGACTCATTCTCGAAAAGAAGTGTGTTGTCACTTGCATTACTCTTGCATTTATAGGCACTTCAGTGTTTATTGAAAAGGATGTAAAATTTATATCATCATGTAAGCAATTAAAAATCATAATAAATACTCTAATAAGTTTACAAGATACTCTTATGTATAAGAGTCCTATCTTCATTATTATGTACATTTTTAAAACTTTTAAGTGTTTACTAAATATTAGGTATTTACTTCATAACTCGAATGTACTTTACTGAATATTGAACTAGAGAGTATGCAAAAAGGTAAAACATATTCAATAAGTGTGAAAAACACAGCTTAAGAAATTTTAATTCAGAAAAATATTTGACTGAATAAAAATAATATATATGTATTTGGAGAAAAAATTGATATTAAAAGACAATTGTTTACAGAATATATTGATTGAATAAAATGTGATTATGAAAGAATATTAAGTGCGTCTAATCAGATAGATGGATATGCATGTTTTTTTCATGTAGATACATGTACAAATATAGATACACATTTAGATTCATAGATGGCACAGGAGATCACTACCTGAACAGAACATCAATTGCATAGGCACTATTACCAACAATTTATAAATGGGACAACATAAAACTGTGAAGCTTCTATAAGGCAAAGACACTGTCAATAGGACAAAAAAGCAACCTACAGTATGGGAAAAGATCTTTACTTACTGCACATCCAATAGAAGTCTAGTATCAAAATATATAAAGAAATCAATAAACTAGAGATCAAAAAATTTCTAAATAATCCAGTTAAAAATGGAGTACAAATTTCAACAAAGAATTCTAACAGAAGAATTTCAAAAGCTGAGAAACATTTTTAATAGGCTTAAAATCCTTACCCATGAGCAAAATGCAAATCTAACCTACTTTGATATTTCATATTGTACCTATCATAATAGATATAATTAATAATATTATCAAGTCTCATACTGGTAGCCTGCTTATCCTTTCTCTGAATGCCAGGAAGCCTCCCCACCAAGAGGAAGTGGTCAAATATGAGGCACCAGAGTTCATGTCAAAGTCAGTCCCTGATCTCCACACAACTGTGGAGAATGCTCTGTCCATTGGCTAGATCTGAATAGGGGTTCAATATTTATGGCATGTATTGTCTTTGGTTGGTGCAGTAATTTTAGCTGACCCTGCTAGGTCCAGATTCACCCATCATAATGTTCTTCTTTTAGGTTTCTAGGACCCTCTGGATCCTCCTCTTTCCCCATTCTCCCATACTTATCTCACCTAGAGTCCCAATAGGAAGTCCCTGAATCTATCCTAGTCTCCTGGTAGGTGAAGACTTCGATGGGACATCTCTTTTGGGCTAGTGTCCAATTATAAGTGAATATATACCATGGGAGTCTTTCCGGATCTGTGTTAACGCATTCAGGATGGCCATTTCTAGTTCCTTCCATTTGCCCACAAATTTCAGGAGTAGTAGTGAATATGCTCTTAGGCTGCAATTCAAGAACAACAGAAACAACAAAAAGCCTACACGTACGTGGAAACTAAACAACTCTCTGCTAAATGACACATGGGTCAGGGAAGAAATAAAGAAAGAAATCAAGGAGTTTCTGAAATTTAATGATAATGAGGGAACAACATACCCAAATTTGTGGGATACATTGAAAGCAGTGTTAAGAGGAAAACTCATAGCACTAAGTGCCTTTAAAAAGAAATTGGAAACATTGCACATAAGCAACTTAACAAAACAGCTGGAAGCCCTAGAAAAAAAGGAAGCAGAAACACCCAAAAGGAGTAGACGTCTGGAAATAATCAAACTCAGGGCTGAAATTAACAAATTAGAAACTAAGAAAACAGTCCAAAGAATCAACAAAACCAAGAGCTGGTTCTTTGAGAAAATCAATAAGATAGACAGACCGTTAGCCAAACTAACTAAAAGGCAGAGAGACAGTATTGAAATCAACAGAATCAGAAATGAAAAGGGAGACATAACAACAGACACTGAAGAAATACAAAGAATCATAAGATCCTACTTTGAAGGCATATATGCCACAAAATTTGAAAACCTAAGGGAAATGGATGACTTTCTTGATCAATTTCACTTGCCTAAGTTGAGTGAAGAACAGATAAACAAGCTAAATAGTCCCAAATCTCTGAATCTTATTGAGAAGAGAGTAGTGAATATGCTTGAACTTATTGGCACTAGAAGGGACTTTATAAATAGGACACTATATAGCAGACATTAGGACAAATAATACATAACAGTTCAGTAAACTAAATTACTTCTGTCTAGCAAAGAACATAGTTATTCAAATTAAGAGGCAACCTACAGAATGAGAAAAATATCTTTTCTTTCTTTCTTCTTTTTCAGGATGGGCATCTTTTCACTATTATTTATTGTTTTAAAAATACATTCTTCTCTCATACACTACATCCTGACAACAGTATCTACTCTTCCCAGCCACTCTCCAACCTCCTCTCTTCTCCAGATCCACTCCCCATCGCTTTCCTTTTCAGAAAAGCGAGACTTTCTAGAGATGACAACCAAACAGGCAAACTATGAACAAAAAAGGACAAGGCAAATGCCCTCATACTGAGGCTAGACAAAACAACACAATAGGAGGAAGAAGTCCCATGAGCATACACAAAATTCAGAGAGACACACAGGTCCACTTTTAGGATTCTGACAAAACCACCAAACTGACAGCCACAACGCATATGCAGAGTTCTAGGTGCAGACTCATATAGGCCCCATGTTTTCTGCATCAGACTCTGTGAGGTGTTATGAGTCCTGCTTAATTGATTCAGTGGGCCATGTTCTCCTGATTTTCTTACCCTTCCATTTCCATGGGGATTCCCAATCTCCAAAGGAAGGAACCATATGGAGACCTACAGTTTAGACTCTTACGTTCCATATACTGTCTAATGTGGTTCTCTGTACCCTCTCCCATATGCTGCTGGAAGAAGTCTGTATAACGACTGGAAAAGGCCATGGTCAATGAGTATAAGAGAATATCATTAAGAACCATTTCAGTTAGTTAGTTATTGGCTATAGTGTTTGGTTCTATTAGGTCTCTGTGCTATACAGTCCCAGTTCTTGTATATCCAGGCACTGTAGGGCATGGACTCTCTCTTGTGATGTGAATCTCAAGTTAAACAAAATATAGGTTGGCCAATCCCACAAGTTCTGTACCACTACTACCTGAGCACATCTTGCAAATACAACAGTTAGTATGTGGAAGGATTTGTGGATGAGGTGCTGTCTAAATTTCCCTTTCTGTATGTTATAGAGTACTGTTTCACAACAAATAGTTTAGAATATAGGCTCCAATCATGCACCATCTTTTGTTGTTGTTGTTGTTGTTTTGTTTTGTTTTTTGTTTTTTCCTTTTTTCATATTTTAAAAAGTTTTCTACATATATATTTATGTTATTAAACATATATACAATAAACTACCTATAGCAAGAAGATTCATGACACAACCAAGAATTATATAAATGTTATATTCTTAGTGATTTGGCTATTTGCTTTTGACACCCTTGAAGAAAACCTCATTCCTCTCTTGGTGCATCTAAAATTCTGAATGTAAATCAATATCAATCACATGTTATCATTATCAACTTAAAACATCTATCTACACCTTTAAAGTCTTAGCCCTTAAACAACTAATCTTTATTGTAAAACTAAGTTACCTAGGTTCAACTCCATCAGAGACCTGAGAAGGAATAAACTCGATTACATGAGTATGCCAGGAGAGTCACGCACCATCTTGACTTCTCTATGTTCCATAAGGTATGTGGATTTTTCCTTAACAATTGAGCCATGTTATAAGTTTTAGAGAGCAACCTTCTGTCCTACCATCAGTCTGGGTTGTGTAGTTAGCACTATGAAACATTAGTATCATAATCCATTCATACAACTTTTGATAAATGTGTCTTTAGAATTTAGATGGTTGCAGTACCATTTACTTTAGATAGAATGGATGAGAAGTAGGACAAATACATATGCTTCTTGAAGATCATGAAATTTTTATAGAAAAAAACCCACAATATAGAGATACAGCAATTCAAATTGCAGAAAGCATTTGTGGGTTATTTGAGGTGAGATAGAAAAACTAGAAGCCATGTTAAGTAATATATTAATGTTAGAATGAAGGTTATGTCTGAGGCATTACTTATACAGAAGACTATTATTTGTTACCTCATACATATATATCAGGAAAACTTAGTGGTGAGATGGGAGGAAAAGTATTAATTTAGAACCTAAAGTGTGTTATCTTCAAGTAAGTTGAGCCTTTAAATGCTTCACAGTACAAGTGCAGAAGAATACCAAAACATCACTAGAAAGTTTTCAGGAAAGGTGGTTTTAGGATGGTAAGGACAACAATGTCATCGTCTAGAGAAGAGACAATAGAACCACCAGTTATTTATATATGTGTGTGTGTGTGTGTGTGTGTGTGTGTGTGTGTGTGTAGGTCACTGGTCATCTCTTTCCCTTCACATATGTAGGGCATGACAAATGGAAGCAGACTATGATCTGGTCTTTCAATACTCTCAACAGAAAGAGAGTTCAGCTAAAAAAAAGTTGAAATTAAAATTAACAAAGTCTTAAGGAAAAATTTAGAATCCAAATTATATAACTAAACTTCTGAGTTCTTAACTTAAAAAAATAATATTGGCTTAGAATTATAAGGATTGCTTTTAGGATAAAATGTATCAAGGTTTGTTCAGTTGATAGCTCTTAAACTCAACAGTAAATAAACAACAAGTCTATCTTTTTGCCATTACATAATAAAATGACAAAACTATATATCTATATTATATTTTTGTAATCATTGAAAAATATTCTCTCTAAAACTAAATTAAATCTTTAATATTTCTTTCTGCTTAGCAAGAAATAGCTCTTAATCCTTTATTTATTATATTCTTATTCAGAATTTGTTTGGCTTCTGGTAACCAAAACCAAACAAATCTTACTTTAGAGTAAAGACACTACTATTGATTCAGAAGTTTAATTCCTCTCATGTTTAAATCATATTGTAAAAGTAAATGTCTTAGTTAGATTTGCTAATCTTTGATGAAAGACCATGACCAAATGCAACTTGGGGAGGAAAAGGTTTAATTAAATTATATTTTCACATTGCAGTCTATCAATCCAGGAATTCATACAGGGCCTAAACCTAGAAGGAGGAGATGATGCAGAGCTATGAAGGAGCGCTTTTACAGGATTGCTACTTGTGGCTTGCTAAGTCTGTTTTTTTTTTTTTTTTTCATAAAACCCAGAACAAATATCTGAGGGATAGAACGATCCACAATGGAATGCAATCACACATCAATCACTATTTAAGAAATTGCCCTAAATGCTTTTCTATAGCCCTGTCTTACGGAGACATTTTCTCAATTAAGGGTCAGTACTCTGAAAATTGCTCTAGCTTGTGTTTAGTTGACATAAAACTATCCAAAATTATAGCTGTAGTTGGTTTTGGTGGTTTGAAGATATTCTTAAAACCCTAAACTCTCATTCTGTGCTGTTGTTGTCTGTATATTATACTCAGTAACATAATTCCTACAATGACTAACTCTACCTAGTTGCTTCTTATACTAACAGAAAAAAGGAGGGAAATGAAAATGGATGATTTCTTCTCAAGTGAACTAAAGGCAGAGATTTTTGGCTCTCTGTAAGATAGAGTTAAAAATACAATTTTGAATATAACATACTTTCACTTTCTAAATTTTTTTTTTTTACAAAACCTTATAGTGTTACTAAACATTAAACAAAACTATCAAGCTCTAGAGAGGTGCATGAGAGTAAGTCATACAAACTGTAGCACAGTCTGTTTGGACACATAGGAGAGGTTAAATGTAACTACTTATCCATGCCCTGGATCCCTATGAAAAGTCACTCTATCCTTCAGTCTATTCAGGCTTGTGAGTGTGTATGGTTGTTACTAGGAGTGTTACCCTTGGTTGTTTTTACTGTTTGTGGTATTGATGTGTGTCTCTGTGTGTTTTTCTATGTGTTTCAATCAGTTTTCATTTTCTGTATTACCAGTGCCTTTCTCAGGTGTGAGGCCCTCCTTGTACCCATTTTAAGGCCTCTGCTTCCTCATATTGAGGGTCAGAATCCTTTTGGTCGGCCTGGTCATGAAAAGAACTGCCTCTCACACACCCCCAAACAGACAAACAAAAAGAACCTTCAAATATCCTACTCCAGGAGCAGAGAAATTTGCTTGTTTTGTTGCTTGACTTCTGCTCACAGTCAGGGTTGGTCCCTATGTGGAGATGGGGACAGAGTGGGTAGGTTTTTCATCCAGAGCTCCCCTGACATCTAAGTGGAATGCACACAGGAAGGGGTCAATAGTTACCCAAGTTGCACATTGTCTCTCTGTATACTCTGCACAGCCTGTATAATGGGAAATGATAAAGTACCATTCCTTTCTCTTTCATATTTTATAATTTACCATTCTTTTTAAAAAATAAAAATAAAACAAAAGAAAAACAGGCCCTGGGCTGGGCAGGGGGACTCCATCAGACAATGCAGGGTGGCCAGAACAGATTTTCCTTTCTGACACTGACCAAGGAAACTTTAAGGAATCTTCACGTGATACATTTTAGAAAGATTAAAGAAAGTTGCTAAAAAGAGTTCCTTTATCACCCAGTTATTCCCAGATATTTTTAAAAAAAACTTAAAAGGTTAAAAAAATGTAAAAGTATAAGCAGGTCTCAATTACTGGAGACAACTCAAAGGGTGTTTAACAACAATGAACTGGTTGGGATGGGTCCTTTTGCTTAATCTGAAATCTGCTATTCCTCTCTCTGATGATGAGATTCAATTACACTTACAGATAACCAGCAAAATTCTGGTGTCTCACCCTCTGTCAAAAGAATATCTCCCAGCTTAAAGTTATTCCTCCAGTAAAATATATAGGTGGAGTTCTTTTAGACTGAAAACAAAGATTCCAGGAGTCATAGGCAGAAACTAAGCTCCCAGAACTGGGCTTAGAGGATCTTCCTATAACTGTTCAGCTAAAGGGTTCATCTATGTCATCAAGATTAGACAATAGCCAATGACCCTGGATATAAAAGAGGAAATTGGAGCCCATATTGTCTGGGTTGTAGAGCCAGGCATACTGTTGCCCTGTCAGTCATCCTGCAAAGAAACCTGGGACCTCTTCTTCTTCTGATCTGATTCTTCAACAGAAATAGGCATGCACTCTCTTGGACCTGTAGGATGTGTGCTTGAGTTCCCCCCTAGCAGAATTGAGTTAACCCATCTTAGCTTTTAAATGAGTAGACCCAGTGGGATGTTACAGTGGGCAACGTACTTGCCCTAGGATTTAAAGACAATAAATGCAGACTACTTCGTGTCTTTCCATCAGTGGTTTCCTGCGAAAACCATGGAGTTGTTTCCTGAGTGACTGCTGTCAGTGTTTCAGACCTTGGGCTCTAGAACATCAGATAAGAACGCATAGCTTTATATATTAAAGGCCACCAATCTTGGCTACCAGCTGAGGTGAGGCAAAAGGAACCTGTCTTAGAGTAGAATTGCCACCGTCCCTCAGATCCCAACTCCAAAGACTAAGAGACAGATATGAGAGTTTAAGATTTGAGAGGCAGGTGCAGCAGGATATTGATGCCTCTGGGTACTAGAGTTAATGGAAAGAGCAAGGCCTCTATACACAATCACAATGGGTGCGGGTCAGTAAGTTCATAATCTGGACTGAGACTAAATAAAGACAAAGGGGATTTTAAACCAAATTTTGAGGTCATGGAAAGGCCCTTTGACATATCTGTTCAAAACACAACAAAAACAAAAACAAAAACACTGGCCCCTGTAGCCACAGAATGGTTCCACCGTCATATAAACTATGGCAGGTACTGCAACGTTAACGACAAAACAAACAAACAAGTTAATTCTGAGTCAATAGCTTATACTCACAACACCCTATGACATAGTTAAGGCCGTTCTCTGAGTAGTACCAGAATGCTGCCTGTATAATGATTGTGTGACACAGTACCAGGCCCTACTGCCTGCCTTCATTCTGATTTCAGAAACCTACCACCATAATCCTGCTGTCTTCTTATCTGGTGAGTCCCCACAGATGTTCATCCATGACTGTTACAGGATGAAAAAGAAAACCAGGTACTTGGGAGCTGCGGTGTCACTTTAACTGAAATGATTTCGGCCCAAGCTGAGTACCTTAGCCCAGAGAATAGAGCTGATTGATCTGACCCAGGGTCTTAAAAGAAAAAGGAAAGTCTACCAATATAAACATGGACTGTCAGTAGGAATATTTTTTTTTACCAGGCATGCCCATGGTATGATATATAGGGAAAGATGGTTTCTCACAGCTTGGAAAAATTATATTTAAAAATCTTGGTCCTTCCAGAGGCTATTTGGCTTCCACTACAAATCGCTGTTGTCCACTACTAGACTTCTGAACTGAACTGAACTTTCCAAAAAATGGTCCTAAGACTAATGGGGTCAGTAGATATTCTGATGACATATCATGACTAGGTACTTCCTGAGACTCCAGAGTAAAGGAAAAATAGAAAACTCAAATCCCCAGGTTAATGGACGACAATAGAGAGAAAGATCATTCTTCCAGAACAAATGGCAGAACTGTCACCAGGCTATTTATCTGGTGGCTACAAACGTCTCTGAGTGGCTCAGACCATGGTATGTTATACCTAAACTTAATAGCCTAATGTGGGAGTCTCATCTAGACATCAAGTTTGTCCAAAACAGAGAACCCTTACTCAGGAATATGTCCAAGCGAGAGCCCAACCCCCCTCCCCATTACAAACTCTGGGAAAACTGTCTTCACCAAGAATCGGTCGGCTATAGGAGGATGTACTGTGTGGTTTTCAAAGATACCTTTTCCAGATAGGCATAAACGTTCCCCACCCAGGCTGAAACTTCTCAAAATGTAGCTAAGAAACCCTCCCTGGAACTTGTACCCTAATTTAATTTCTTTCTAGTAATAGGGTCAGACAATGGCCTGACTTTCTGAGCCAAAACCTCACTAATAGTTAAAGGCTCACTAATAGATTGAAAACCTTATTGTGCCTATAGATATCACAGTTGTAGCCAGGTAAGAAGAATAAATGGGACATTAAAGGAAATTTTATAAAAACTCCCCTTACTGTCGGCTATAGGTTGGCTAGGCCTTCTGCCTTTGCTTTGCTTCATCCTGCTACAACCCATAAATGGGGAAATTTATCACACTATGAGATTATGTTTAAAGACCCCTCTGTTTTCCAGGCTCAGAGACCAGCAACTGGCAGTACTCTCTAAACATTCCTTTCTCAAATCACTATAGACACTATAGTTCTCCATAAAGTTTAATCATTAGACTATCTTAGGAACACAGATGACCTTAGAGTCTACCACCTGTTTCCCCTTGTTTCAGTCCACTGGTACTGTCTGTGTCAAGCAGGTATCAAAAAAACCCCGACACCAACTTGAAAAGGTCTCTATGTGCTGATTCAGTCCAGTCATATGACTGTGAAGATAGCTGGCATTGCACCATGGATCCACCTCACCCAGGTCAAGAAAATGGAAGCCACAGACGTTGCTACCAAATGAACCATCTATAGACTTTGGAGCCATTGAAGTTAAGGTTTCATTGGGTCCAAGCCATTTACCCTCCAAGCTCTCAAGTTCTCTTGAGACTTGTGTTTGGTATGAATACAGGGTTATGGTCCAAAACTCATGGTCCTCAGGCCTGGACCTCTGGACCCGAAGAAGAGAGATAGATACAGGGAAGGTATTAAGTAATGTGCCCGGAAACCCATATTCCATCTTGACTTTTACTTGCTGATACCTACTTTAACTGTCTGGTTGAATGGATGAAAAAAAGGATATGACAATTTATCTTTTGAGATCAGAATACAGAGTTAATAATTCTATACAACCCCTGTATCTGGGCCCCCAAATCAATGGGTTTTCCATTGTAAAAATGGCTATGGGAGAAACATGTTGTTTCTATGCTAACTCACCAGGAGTATTAGAGAAAATCTTGCCATGCCTGGGGAAATAATTGTTACCAGTCTCTGTTCTCTTGGTCTCACTGGTTAGCTACTCCACTCTCCACATTGACTGCACCTTTAATTCTTACTTTGATTGGATCAACATCAAGGCCCTGCATCTTAAACTAAAATAGGATGTATCTATTATGTGAATCATTCACTAAGACCAGTGGGAAATGTAATAGGGCCCCAGATCTTAGTAGGTTCCTAGACCTTAGCACTACTGGATCCATGATACCAGTACAACTAAGGCTGTAAAGTTCAGCACATAGAACTCACTGCTAGAACTAAAACAAAAGCCTAGTTCATTGAAGTCCATATAAATCTGGAAGAGTCTCAAGATATACTAAACTTGCTTTTTTACTTTTGTAGCCTCACTTCTGGCTAACTGTTGCTTTTAACTAAAATATGTCAGCCTAGAACATGATTTTTGTGCTTAAAAGCTCACCCTGAGAAAAGTCCTAGGCTACACTGGGTTCCTGAAAACCCAGTGTTGTTGCTGACTTGTTAGTAAAGACTTATGTTGACTTAAATCTATGTCTGAGAACTCTGTTCTGGTGAATAACCCACACAGTGTAAATGGATGTTGATATGTAGAAATATGCATACAGATCCATATTTATCGTTCTTTAAATACTCACATTCAAGTCAATCAAATACCTCAACATAAAACAAGACATATTGAACCTGAGAAGAGAAAGTGATAAATAACCTTGAACACATGGGCATAGGAGACAACTTTCTGAACAGAACATCAATAGTGCTCATGTGCTAAGAGAAACAATTAAAAAAATGGGACCTCATGAAACTGAACTGCTTCTTTAATGCAAATAACACTGTCAATGGTAGCCCACAGAATTGGAAAAATATTTTCACCAACTCTATATCAAACAAAAGGCTAATTTCCAAAAATGTAAAGATCTAAAAAAAAGCCTAGATATCAAAAAATAATCAATATAAAACATGGAGGGTGTGAGGAAGAGATCCAAACAGAATTCCCCACAGAGGAATCTCAAATGGCTGAGAAACCCTTAAATAAATGTTCCGCATTCCTATCTGTTAGAGAAATGCAGATCAAAACTACTTTGAGGTTTTATTTTTACACCTGTCAGAATGGATAAGATAAAAATTGCAAGTCATAGCTCATAATGTGAGTTATGTGCAGATGTGGAGTGAAGGAAACATTCCTCCATTGTTTGGGGGAGTACAAATTTGTATAACCACTATATGACAGTTCCACATCAAAATAAAACTCTTTCTATCTCCAGACACAGCAATACCACTCTTTGGTGTATACCGAAATGATACTGCATCCTACCACAAGGAACTTACTCACTTATGTTAATTTTGGGTTTATTCATAATAACTACAGACTAGAAACAGCATAAATGTCCCTCAACTAAAGGATGGATAAGGAAAATATGGTACATTTACACAGTGAAGTATTACTCTGTTGTTAAAAAATGACAGCATGAAATTTTTACATGAATAGATGGAAATAGATAAAATTATTCTGAGTGAGGTAAGGCAGCTATATAAAAACAAATATGGTATATATTCACTTGTGAGTGGATATTCACTTTGACGTTAGTTTTTTTTGTCGGATATAGCATTGGTGAAAATCTTTTCCCAGTCTGTAGGATGTGGATTTGTTCTGATGATAGTGTCTTTTCCTTTCAGAAGCTTTACAGTTTCATGATGTGCCATTGATTAGTTTTGATCTTAGAGCCTGAGCTGTTGATGTTCTGTTCAGGAACTTGTCTCCTGTGCCATTGAGTTCGAGGCTCTTCCCCGCTTTCTCTTGTAATACATTTAGTGTGTCTGGCTTTATGTTGAGGTCTCTAATCTACTTGGACTTTAGTTTTGTGCAGAGTGATAGATATGGATCTATTTTCATTTTTCTAATGTAGGCATTCAGTTAGCCAAGCACCATCTGCTGAAAATGCTATCTTTTTCCACTTTATTGTTTTCACTTCTTTATCAAAAATAATTTTCCATAGATGTGTGGGTTTATTTTGGGTCTTCAATTTGATTCCATTAATCTATCAGCCAATTTCAATGCCACTACCATGCTGTTTTTATTACTGTTACTCTGTAGTAGAACTTGAGAGCAGTGATGGATATTCCTCCAAAAGATGTTTTATTGTACAGGATTGTTTTGGCTATTCAGGGTTTTTTGTTTTTCCATATGAAATTGAGAAGTGATCTTTCGAGTTCTTTAAGGAATTGTGTAGGTATTTTGATAGGGATTACGTTGAATCTGTAGATGCTTGTGGTAATATGGCTGTTTTTACTCTTTTGATCCTCTTGTTCCATGCGCTCAAGTGACAGCACGGGGTGGAGAGGATGTGGAGAAAGGGGAACACTCCTCCATGGCTGCTGTGACTACAAACTTGTACAACCATTTTGGAAATCAATCTGGAGCATTCTCAGAAATTTGGGAAGCATTACCCAGCTATACCACTCCTGGATATATACCCGAAAGATGCTCCACCATACAACAAGGGCACTTCTCAACTACGTTCATAGCAACTTTATTCATAATATCCAGAATCTGGAAACAACTTAGATGTCCCTCAAGTGAAGAATGGATAAAGAAACTGTGATACATTTACACAATGGAATACTATCCAGCTATTAAAAACAATGAAATCTTTAAATATGCAGGCAAATAGATGGAACTAGAAATCTTCATCCTGAGTTAGGTAACCTAGACCCAGAAAGACACACATGGTGTATACTCATTTATAAGTGGCTTTTAACTCACTTATAGTCTTCTGAGAGACTCCATTGAGTGAGTGATCAGGATAGATTCTTGTATTAGCTGCTGGACTCCAGTTGGAGAACTGAGAGTAGTATGGAAGACCCAGAGGGTTTATGAGTCCTACAAGGAGAATATCAAGGATCTGGACCCAGGGCATCTCCAAAAATTATTGCACCAACCAAGGCCAATGCATTAGTGAGCCTACACCCCTTGTTCAATTATAGCCAATGGATAGTTCATTCTCCATGGTTGTGGGGAGAGCAATGACTATGTCTGACATGAACCCTGATACCACAATTTGATCTCTTCTCCGTGGTGAGGAAGCCTGGTGCTCACAAGAGGAAGACGAAGCATGCTATCCAGATAAGACTTGATAGGCTCTGGTCATATGCTTGGGGAGTAGGTCCCCTTCTTTCAGAGGTCTAGGAGAGGAAATAGGGCAAAAGAGAGAAGGAGAGAGTGAAAGGGAAAATATAAGTGAGCGGACAACATTCAGGATGTAATTTGAATAAAATAAAATTAAAAAAAAAAAGAAACACCCCATTGTTTCTGCATATTGGACCACAAGATGCAGTGCTTGAAATGTTTTTACTTGTCCTTTTCCACTTCATGTATATAATTGAAATTAAAGGTATATTATATGAAAAAAAAATTTAAAGTACATTTTTAAAACTTTTCAAACAACCAACAGATTCTTATCTAAAGAAACAGATATAAGGGATGGGATAACCATTGAGATGTAACAAGAATAAATTAATAAAAATATTAAAAAAAAGAAAGGGTTGTGAAAGTATAACCTAAAAAAAAGAAAGAAACAGAAAAATATGTCTTAATTATAGAAAAGTAATTTAAAGGATATATAGTTGATTTTAAGTATCTTATCACTTCTTGATATTTTTATGACTTTATTAAAATATTTCTGTTTTAAGAGATTAGTTATACAATTTTCATTACATTTATTATTTACTATTTTATTATTATATCCATATTATCATAACCCTGAATAGGAGTAAATATCTAGTGTTTATTAGCTATCGTTGAAAATATACTGCAAATACCTGTATATGTCTACAAAATTTTTTACTTCTGACTCAATGAAACTAGTTTTTTCCAACATAATATTTTTATTGACTATTTGGAATTCCACACATTGCAACATCACACTTACTTCTCATTCATCCCACATATATGCTCCCACTATTGTGCCTACCCCAAAATAAAAATAATATAGTAAGTCAATATTTTTCCCATGTACTCATTGGAGCATCATCAAATTCCCAGTATCCAGCGCCTTAAATATAGCTGAGTTCTTCTCCACCTCCTCACCAGAAGCCATCAACTATGAAGAGCTGTGCTTCAGCACATTTATCACAATTATGATATTCATGGGCTGTTCTTTAGATTTTAGCATGCAGAGGTCTTGTAACAGAACGACTCAAAGTCTCTCATTCTCACTTGTTAGTCTGTAGTCACAGTCCTCAATACCACTGCTAAAGAAGCATCCCTGCCCATAACAGTCAGAGGCAGCCAGATAGTGGCCTTTCACATGGTTATTCGGGGCAACATGGGCCAAGGATATCCACAAGTTTCCAGTGGCAGCACAGACCAAAGACCTTAACATGGGCTTAGGCTGCCCATGAAAAATGGGCATGAAAAATGAAATTTAGCTTGATCTCACTTGGCAGACCATGGGCACTGAACCTGCTGGCAGCATGGACCACAGACATCAACATGGCTTCAGGCAGTAGCATTTGTAGGACACTCCAACAAATACTGTGTCCCCTTTTTTCCCAGCACATTGTGCAGGAATGATAAAATGTAAGTAGAAGTTTTTGTGACTAGGTTGGTGCCCAAATCCCTCCAGTGGTAGCCTTCCTGGATTACAGAAAACAGTTGGATCAGGTTCTGTACCCCTCTTTACTAGGGTTCTTAGTGTCACCCTGACAGATTACTGAGAGTTTCCATTGAATTCAGTTTCTACCTTGTCCTTGAATTGTCCCAGCCAAGTGAAACTATATTTCATTTCAGTTTGAATCTTTGTGACTAAAATAGTTTAACTTATTTAGTGAAGCTTCCTTTTGTTTCTGTTTTTCTTTTATCTATTGGCTCTTGATGACTGTAAAGACACATGGCATATATTCAGTAAAAAGACTTGAAAAATAATTCTGAACCTAACAGAATATTCAGAATTATAAAATATATTTAGAAGTTAGCTATATAAACTCTTTGAAATAAACAGATGTTTATTTTCACAACTTAGGATGTAGAAATAATTTTTAAATTGGTTCACACAACATAGGAAGTAATTTACTACTTCAGTAATGAAGTCTGAGAAATTAGAACCTAGCCTGGATTTCATAGTGTAAAGTTGTATAAAGTAAATGCATACAGACCTCTTCATCACTTTCTACATTTTTTTCTTCCATTCTACCTGTAGGAGACATTATATGTCATTTGGTTTTCATTCTAAGGTGTCTTATGACAAAGCTTGTACATTTTCTTCAGTAACATTCTAGATTTTAGAAATCAGTTCAGTTGTATTTTCCTGCATATAAGAAACTCAGGAGGGACCAACATAATAGATTACTTCATTATTGATAGATGATGAATTTAAATTAATTGTATCTGTATATTTGTTGTCTGAAGTTGTTCCCATTCATCCTCTTATGTAAATTATTTATGAAAATCTTAGTCAGTTGTTATGATACATAACACTGAAGAGTTTGAATTCATTTTTATACAAAAAACTTGAAAATAGCAGTATGGATATCATAATTAACAAGCAAAAATTTAAGAGATACTAAGTAATGGAAATTTTCATGTTGATTATGTGATAATCACCTTATCTTCTTTCTATTTGTATTAGTTTACTGATTGTATAATATAAGGTGTTTCATTATGGAATTACACTGTGAGTGTATAAGTGTATAATATACTTTGATCATCTTTAAGCCCCTATTACCATTTCCTGTTCTCCTGCCTGAGTAATTTCCCTCCTGTTCCTCCAAACCCCACTTCTATTTTCATATGTAATCTGCATTGTATCATGTATTATCTACACACATACACACACACACACACACACACACACACACACACACACACAGAAACTACTAAGTGGCAGTTAAAAATAGACTAGAAGCTGGTGTTCAGGACATGCTGAAAAAACAAGAGGATTCTCTTAGTAATTCACAAAATAATATTGACATTAATTTTCTTGCTTGACAAAAAGAAAATTTGAGAGAGATCCACAGCTATTAAGTAAATTTCTTATAAATTAGAAAATAATATGCAGAGAGTTTACAATAAGTCATTCAGAAAAGCTGCTGGCAATTGTGGGTATATGTGACGCTCATGCATCATCAGTTATTTGGAAAATAGGTTCCTTATTTGGCATTCAGGCATCCTGTTGTCAAGCACACCAGATATTACATATCCCCAGCCATGCAGGCTGCAATTGAAAGAGGTTAAAACATGGAAATGACTTGCAAATCATCATTAAGAGCCAGCACTGTAGAAAAATTGAAATGATAGGCATGGCCAAATATAGTATTTTCTTTCCAATTATTTTGGTTTTAAAACAAAATATCCCTAATGTGGTCATGTAGGCTATTTATAAAAGATTAAGCAATAAATGAATCATAATTTCAGATGCTTTTGAGTAAAGGAGACTTAAATCACACTCATGCTGTTCTGCGAGCTGTAATGAATTCCCATAGAGTGCATAATTTGCACAGCACTGGGTCACATTAATATCACATACTGAGATGATACTCAGGATCACTTCTGTACTAATGTGATAGTTGACCAATCAGGACATCAGGAAAAGAGAAGCAAGCATGCAAATAAACACAGGTATATAATCAAATAATTAGAAAATACATTCTATAACCTTGAATATATTCATCCCAATAGCTCATAATTTTTTAAAAATTTTAATTCATGTTACTAATGAATTAATAAATTTCAGCTATTATTTTATATTGTGAGTATTTGATAACAAAATTTTATGTATTATGCTACTTTAGTGATTCTGTAAATAAAATAAAAAAGGATTAGAGAGGCATGAAATCTTCAATTAAGTATCTTCTTTGAGTTAAGATACCTTTTGTTATGAACAGAATATTCATCAACTAATCATTGATTAAAATAGCTAATCATTTTTCATTAAAATATGTTACTATATATTTATATGACTTATTACCACTTTCCTCTTTGATGCTTATTTTCTTTTAGTAAGAGTGGAAGTTCAAAGCCTTTCATATGCTAAACACTGCATAAATTTGAATGTCTTCCCATAGCTGATAAAAAATTTTGTATATCAGGGTAGGGGTTTAAATTTTACCGCCTGTATTGTCCTTGGCTAGTGCCTTAGTTTTAGTGGGACCCCTTGACCCAAATCTGCCTATCATAATGTTCTACTTGTAGGTTTCTAGGACCCACTGGATCCTTCTACATTGCTATTCTCCCATTGTTCTCTCATCTAGAGTCCGAATAGGATGTCCTCCCCTCTGTCCCAGTTTCCTGGTAAGGGAAGGCTTTCATGGGACATGCCCATTGGGCTAGTATGCAGATATAAGTGAGTATATACCATTTGAGTCTTGCTGCTTCTGGGTTAACTCACTCATCAGGACAGTCTCCACACTTGAGTGAAGAGAGGGATTTGACTTTCTCATGTACTCTGGTGCCTCACATTTGACCATGTCCCCTGGCGGGGGAGACCTAGTGGCACTCAGAGGAAGGACAGCAGGTTACCAAGAAGAGACTTGATACCCTATGAGCATATTCAGGAGGAGGTAATCCCTCTGAGGAACAGTCATAGGGGAGGGGAATAAGGGAAAAATGGGAGGGAGGGGAGAATGGGAGGATACAAGGGATGGGATAACCATTGAGATGTAACAAGAATAAATTAATAAAAAAAATTTGTATACATTTTACATGCCCATCATAACCACTGCCCTCCTCTACTCCCAGTCCTACTCTCCCTCCTTCTTCCCCGAAAACTTCTCTACTCCTCAGCAAAGTGGATCCCCCCCGACCAACACTTCCCAGCACCTCAAGTTGCATAAGGAATGACCTTATCCTCTTCTACTGCAGCTAGGCAAGGCAGCCATGCCAGTGGTTGTAATAAAAAAGCAGGCTGCAGAGTCCATGTCAGAGAGAGCCCATGCTCCCGTGGGTCCCGGGACCCACATGAAGAATAAGCTATCCATCAGCTACTTATGTTTATGTGGCCTAGGTACCATCCATGCATTTGCCCTTGGGTGGTGCTTCAGTCTCATTAGGCTCTCCTGGGCTCAGGTAATTTGACACGGCTCGTGCTGTTGTGGAGTTTCTGCCTGCCCATTTTTCCAGAAGGCTCGCTGGACTCCTAATGGTTTGGGTGTGAGTATCAGCATCTGTTTGCATGTGGTGCTGAGTGGAGCCTCTTGGAGGACAGCTATGTTTGGCTTCTGTCTGCAAGCATAGAAGAGCATCGTTAATAGTGTCAAGGTTTGGCTGGTTCCCATGGCATGGGTCTCAGGTTGGGCCAATGATTGGTTGGAACTTCCATCAATCACTGCTCTATCTTTATCCCTGCACATATTGTAGGCAGAGAAAATTTTGTGTCAGCATTTTTGTGGGCGAGTTGATGTTCCCTGTCCTAAAAGGCCTATCTGGATAGGGGGTGGACAATTAAGTCTCTCTGACCGCTGGTACCAGGAGTCTTTCCTAGAGCCCCCATCATACTCTCCCAGGAGTCTACCCTGTCACAGCTTTCTGTCTTGTCTCAGGGACGCTCTTGCCCTCCCTTTCTTTTCTCTCTCCAAGCCCTCTGGTCTCCCATATCCCTCACTTCCTTCATAAAATCCCCATCCCCATTTCCTTCCCCACTCCCTCTCATACCCTATTCCCTCTCTTCCACTTCCTATGTCTATTCTATTTCCCCTTCTGAGTGAGAATTAAGTTAGTTTCCTTGTTCATTTCTTGTTACTTAGTAACTTTGGGTCTGTGAATTTTCCAATGGTCATCACATACTCTATGGTTAATATCTGCTTATAAGTTGGCACACACCATGTGTGTCTTCCTAGAACTGCGTTACCTCACTCAGGACGATCTTTTCTAGTTCCATCCATTTGCTTGCAAATTGTATGATTTTCTTGTTTTTAATACATGAGTAGTATTCCATTGTATAATTCTACCACAATTTCTTTATCCATTCTTCAGGTGGGGGACATTTGGAATATTTTCAGTTTCTGGTTATTATGAATAAAGCTGCTATGAACAGAGTTGAGCAAATGTCCTTGTTGTATGGTGGAACAACTTTTGGGTATATGCCCAGGAGTGTTATAGCTGGGTCTTGAGATAGAGCTATTTGCAATTTTCCAAGAAAGTGCCAGAATGATTTCCAAAGTAGTTATACAAGTTTGCATTCCCACCAGCAATGGAGAACTGTTCACTTTTCTGTCAGCATGTGCTGTCACTTCAGATTTTGATCTTAGCTTTCTGATGGGTGTAAGATGGAATCTAAGAGTCATTTTGATTTACAATTCCCTGATGACTAAGGACATTGAACATTTCTTTAACTGCTTCTCAGCCATTCGAGGTTCCTCTGTTAAAAATTTTTTGTTTAGCTCTATAACCCATTTTTTAATTGGATTATTTGGTTTTTTTTTGGTGTTTAAGTTTGTGAATTCTTTATTTTTGATATTAGGCCTATGTCAGATGTAGAATGAGTGAAGATATTTTCCCAATGTGTAGTTTACTGTTTTGTTCTGTTGATAATTCTGTGCACTTTGCCTTACAGAAGCTCTTCAGTTTCATGAGGTCCCATTTGTTATTTGTTGACTCTAGGGTCTGAGCTGTTGGTGTTCTGCTCAGGAAGTTGTCTCCCACACCAATGAGTTCAAAACTGATCTCCACTTTCTCTTGTAATATATTTACTGTTTCTGTTTTTATGTTATTTTGATTCACTTGGACTTGAGTTTTGTTCAGAGTGATGAATACAGATCTATTCACATTTTCTACATGTGAATATCCAGTTAGACCAGCACTATCTTTTTTGTCATTGTATGGGTTTGGCTTCATTAAGCTGTTTGAAATGTCAAAAAGGAGGAAACAGAAGAAGAAAGAAGGAAAGAAAGAAAGAAAGAAAGAAAGAAAGAAAGAAAGAAAGAAAGAAAGAAAGATTGGGAAGAATGGAAAGAAAGAGCTAATGGTATCAGCAAACCTAGTTTCAGTTTCAAGGCCTGTAAAACTACTTTGTGTGCAAGTCAAATTTCCTGGTCTATATCAGGAGTCATGGCTGAGAAACCCAATTTGTGTGCAATCCACTTTTCCTAGATAAGTTGGTTCTTTCCTTTTATTTTCATTTTCTCAATCTATGTTCCTCTGAAAATCCACAAGCCTAATTTCAGACCCATAGCCATGAACCCTCTTATTTATGAAGTCCCTTTGCCAGTAAGTCACTTAGTCCCTTCGCCAGTCCTTTCCTCTTGAAAACCCATAAGCCTGGTCTCATACCACAGCTACATAATCCACTTTCTCTCTGAGACACTTTTGCTAGGATAGTTATTTCATCCTTTTTCTATCACACCCCATGTTCTCTAGCATTCCTCGTCTATCTGTACCTAAAATCCTAGCTCCAGATACATGGCCCTAAAACTTACTTTCTTCCAGTGGTAACTTTGACGGGTGAGATTCTCCTTCCATCTCTAGCTCTTTTAGCTGCTGTCTGCTACCTCTGCAATCACAGGACAACTCAGGAGCCACAGTTTAGAGACCTTAATTCCCTGCTCCAAGTAAACAGCTCCTTCACCAGTTTTAACTGGTCTCACACATCCTTTGTACTGGCTATATCTAAAGATAGCTGGACTATCACATCAGACATATAATCAAAGCAAGAAGATAACATATCCATGTCAAATTGCAAAAACAAGTCAAAATGATTAGCCAAACAACTTGTCTTGAATCAAATCCACTAACCCAAAATAATGTTTTTTTCATGAGGACTATCTACATAAACCCAGGACACAAAATTTAAAAGAAAACAATAATCTTTATCAAAGATTTTAAGGAGCCTAAAGAGCACACTTTCATATCATAGGATTCCAAACCATAATAAACACTTGGTGATATCCAATAAAATACAAATACAGCTGAATAAAATTAAAACTACAAACGTTGAAACTGTATTCATTAAGAAGATAAAACATTGAAGACAGAACTACCTAAATGAAGATGGAAAAAAAAAAAAAAAACCTCATCTCTTGTTCAGAAACCTCAGGAAATTGCCAAAATAGGAAAATGAATCAACAAAAGATAGAATATTAGAAATCCAGATAAAGAGGATATAGGCAAAATAAGCAATGGTTATAGCTCTTTTCATACAGAAAATAAATATATAGGAAATATGGGAAATTGTCAAAAGAGCAAATCTTTGAGCTATAGACACAGATAACAGAAAAAAAAAATCCCAGGTCAATAGTATAGACCAAATTCTTACCTGGATCATAGAAGAAAAATAAAAACATCTTGAAGATAAGCAAAGATATACCAATACAGACAGATGTACATAGTACAAATAACCCCAAATAAAAAAGACAATAACACCCTCCTGCATATAATAGGTAAACCCTAATATTTAGAACAAGAACATTAAAAAATCTATTGAAAGCTAAGTAAGAAAGAACACAGTGACATATAAAAGTAAATTCATCTATATTATATCAGGTTTCTCAAATAGAAACTCTGAAAGCCAGAAAAGCCAAGATCAGTACAGTCTAAAGTCTAAAAGACTTGTGTCTTCCAGTCTAGACACTGGATCAAAGACAGTGTATATTACAAACTGATTTGTGTATGTGTGTAAATGCATAGTCATACACACAATCTTGCTTTTTGATAACTTTTTGACATAAGAAATGAATTTAATTTGTTTACAGGAACACGGAGATAATGATTTTACTGGAACATAGTTTTATTTGACTTTTCCTGACAATATGTATTTCTGGAATTTGAAATTTTCTTTGTAAAGCAATACATTGAATGATTACAAATTTTTAGTTTGAGAATCAAGTCTAATCTAAATTTATCTTATTTTCACACATGGAGAAAATATTCAAACAGATACCACATGTTACTTTTCATAGATTTATCCGTGTAAATTTCTCTGATTTCAAATAACATAGTCTTTACTGTTGATTGATAACTTTAAGTATAAGGTAATTTTAAAAACTTGTGGCCTTACCAACCAAGGTTAATACGTATAGTAAACATTGAACCCCTACCCAGATCTAGCCAACGGATAGGTCATTCTCTACAGATGAGTGAAGAGTGGGGACTGACTTTCACATGAACTCTGGTGCCCCATATTTGACCACTTCCCCTTGATGAGGAGGCCCGATGGCACTTATGGAAAGGATAGCAGGCTACCAGGAAGAGACTTTATATCCTATGATCATATTCAGGGGGAGGAGGTCCCCCTCAGTCACAGTCATAGGGGAGGGGAATAGGGTGAAAGTGGGAGGGAGGAAGGAATGGGAGGATAGAAGGGATGGGATAACAATTGAGATGTAATATGAATGAATTAATAAATAAATTTAAAAACTTGTGGCCTTAATAAAGAATTGTTAATAATATTTCATATTGAAATGTAAGCATGAAAAAATGCCTGAGTATACTTCTACTTGAGGTACAAGAAAAAAAGTCATATTAAATCTAATATATTTGACACATTATTATTCCTTCATAGTTAAAAAATGAACAAAGAAATTTGTGGTATTACATTTAAAATGTTTAAAAGAGATCTAGACAACCTTGAAGCCTATCTTTGATGTTTGATGTTTTAAAATAAGATTAATGTTTGGTTTGCTCAATAATATTTCTCTGAACATTCTAGATCAAGGTCTGCTCCATTTACCAGGGAACCATGGTTATAGAAGACTGTGAAATATCTTTCTTGATGACAAGCTCCCCTTTAGTCTGGTGGATTTTCAGTACCTCAGATTTATATTTGTAGGGAAATTTTGATTTTTGTTATTTTTTTTAAGGATTCATTGTTTCTCTATTCTGTTAAACTGAAAGACATAGGTATCTCTTCCGATAATTTCCTTTCTGACTCTCTGCTTATAGTTTTCCACTTCTTGTGTTTAACGTCTCATTCTTGAGGTGGAATATGTCAATATCTGAAACCAATATAGTAAACAGAATACAAGTAGGAACCAAAGTTAGAACACGTATTGTTAGTACCAGGCAGGTGCACTGAAGAGTATTATGTTTTATAACTTTTTGGCTTTCACATAATTGTAAAATGAATAGAACAACAACAACAGCAAAAACAACAACAACCATCAATCTTATTTATTTGAAAAAGGTCTTGTTACTGAGCCCAGGCTGTCTTCAAACTTAGTATCTCTTGCTTTAGCATCATAAATGCTGCAGTTACAAGCAAGTACTACTTTGCCCAGTGTTTTGTTTTAGTTAAGACATCTCTTCCCTTTATTTCTAAACAATATTTCTAAAGATATTGATAATTGTCCATCTGGTTGTTTGTTTCCCTCTGTTCAGTGGTTCCAAGGAAAAATTCGTTCTGGTTGCTCTAACTTCGCACCATGGTGTCACAGATCTCAACAAGTTGACATCTTTAGGAATACCATTTTAAGAAGAAATTTAAGCAACTTCAGTATAGACGAAGTGATCCTTATGTGTGACATACGTGAAGCCCATTTTTATTGCCCCATCATTGGAGATGTGCAAATATCCTAAAATGTTCAAACTCTTTTGTCAAAAGGTATATTTTAGTAAAATGTCAACAACTGATTTAGTTTTAAGTATTTACATAAGGCTTTACAAAAACAAGTATAAAAGTCCTTTTTATAAATAAGTAATTGTGGAAAGATTTAGAAATATCTAATACCTATTAATCTTTGGAAAGCTTACATAGCTCAAGAGCCATCAACATATGTAAAGGATTCACAAACAATTGTTATCAAACACAGACAAACTACACAGAAGCTATTTCTAGGGCACATTTTACAATCTTTGGTTTGGAAGACAAAGTCTATAACACTGACATAAAAAGGAGAAATCTGTTACATATTAAGACAACAATATAGCTATTAAAAGTAGATGATGCTTGAGTTTGTTTAACGTAAACTATAAAAAATGATTATCATATCAAAGCAAACAGAAAAATATCCATATTTTAGTTAGGAAGAAAATGTGTATGGCAATATTTTAGATATCATTTTAAGTCAGAAAGATATTAGGAGGTCAACATTACATTGAGTCCTTGAAGGCTTGTCATTCTCCAATATAAACAAGTGCCTGTTCGTTTCAGGAGTCAGGAGCTATGAAATTTACAGGAAAAACTTTAGCAAGGTCCAGCATAATGAAAAGATTTTATCTTTTGTATCACTTATTTCTTCAAAAGAGAAAGGTTAGACATAGTTTTTGGGTGGAAAATACTGTTAAAGAATTTATTTTTATTTCACGTATATGAGTATTTACTTGTGTGTATCCATGTGTACCACAGATTCCTAAATAAGCACAACCTCTACCTGCATTCTAAATACTTGTCCATGTACAGATAAGGATAGTCTTTACCTCTTATTAAGAAAATTTCTCTTTGCTACAGACAGATGATTATAGCAAACAATAACTATGAAAAATGCAGAGGAGGGTACCCAATCCCAATGGATGTAAGTGCAGTATAACTCCTGCAGTAAGTTTCTGGGTTCACTGTGGAAGAGGGGTTGGGAAGATTTTAAGAGCCAGAAAATAAGAAGATTCAATGTCAGACTGTGTCTCCTAAAACTGTCAGAAGCTACGAACATAAAAACTCATCTACATGATTGCCCAAATGTGAGCTGCAAAAAATATTAAGATACATACTAATTATGGACTGTGAGTTCATGATGCATAGGAGGCCTCAACCGTTCACAGAGTTTTCCAGGTAACTGAAGAACACAGGGAGTGGGAGAAATCATCTTTTCCAGGTAAGAGCACATCAATTGCTTACCTAAAAAACAAATGGTCACCCTAGAAAACATACATACAAGTATCATTACACAGACTAAGCAGGTTGTATTGGTATTTTGGGGATATTGTTTGTACATACACATGTATGTATATATTGTGTATGTATATAAGTATGTATATACATACTTATAGTAGGTGAAGGCTTTCATGGGACATGTCTGTTGGGCTAGTGTCTAGTTATAAGTGAGTATATATCATTTGAGTCTTTCGGCTTCTGGGTTAATTCACTCAGTATGATCATTTCTAGTTCCATCCATTTGTGCACAAATTTCAGGAATTCCTTGCTTTTAATAGCTGAGAGTACTCCATTGTGTAAATGTACTACAGTTTCTTTATCCATTCTTCTACTGGGGGACACTTAGGCTGTTTCACGTTCTGGCTATTATGATTAAGGCCGCTATGAATGTGGTTGAGCATATGTCCTTGTTGTGTGCTGGTGCATCTTCTGAGTATATTCCAAGGAGTGGAATAGCTGGGTGTTAAGGAAGCCCTATTCCCAGTTTTCTGAGATAGCACCAGATAGAGTTCCAAAGTGGTTGTACTAGTTTGCATTCCCACTAGCAATGAAAGAGTGTTCTTCTTTCTCCACATCCTTGCCAGCATGTGGTGTCACTTGAATTTTTGATCTTAGCCATTCTGATGGGTGTAAGATGGAATCTTAGAGTAATTTTGATTTGCATTTCTCTGATGACTAAAGTCATTGAGCATTTCTTTAAATGTTTCTCAGCCATTCGATATTCCTCTGTTGAGAATTCTCTGTTTAGTTCTGAGACCCATTTCTCAATTAGGTTATTTGGTTTGGTGGTGTTTAATTTCAGGAAAGTCCTCACCTACCAGGAAAGAGGGATAGATGTGAAGACATGCTATTGGGACTGTAGGTGAGAAAATTATGGGAGAATGGGGAAATAGAAGGATCCAGAGCATCCTAGAAAGCTACAAGAAGAACATTATGATGCAAAAGTCTGGGCCAGGGGTTCTGCTCAAACTATGGCACCAGCCAAGGACAATACATGATGTATACATCAAACCTCTACCCAGATCTAGCCAGTGGACAGGATATTCTCCACAGATGAGTTAAGAGTGGGGACTGACTTTCACATGAACTCTGGTGCCCCATATTTGACCATGTTCCCTTGATGTAGAGGTCCGGTGTCACTCAGAGGAAGGATATCAGGATACTTTATACTCTATGAGCATATACAGGAGGAGGAGGTCCCCCTCAGTCACAGTCATAGGGGAGGGGAAAAGGGTGAAATTGGGAGGGAGGGAGGGAGGAATGGGAGGATAGAAGGGATGGGATAACAACTGATATGTAATATGAATGAATTAATAAATAAATAAAGTTTTAAAAAGAAAAATATGTATAACTAAAAAAATTTAGGCCAAGCATTTGAAATAGGAGCACATGGGAGGGTTGGAGCTGTGAAAGTATAAAGGATAATTATATAATTATACTACAATGTCATAAATAAAATAGCCAACAAGACATTTCTTAATTGTTTTGAAAAATTCATATATAAACAAAGTAAAAGTTTAAGTAAAAAGGAAGATGTGATTACTTAAAGTGGAAATGTTCTAACTTACATTTGGGCTAATCAAGCTGGTATTTAATTTGAGAAGTCAAAGAGAAGTATTTTCTTTTACAGTATTGGGAGACTAACTCTAAGAATATTATACTTAAGGACTAATATACTAGAACAAAAATGATAATTCAAAATATTCCATTAGAAGACACGGGGTTTTACAGATGATTGTGGAAAGCAAAAGACTTGATTATGAAATCAGCCAATTTAAAAGGATCAAACTAAGTAATTTTCTAATGGCTACTTCATGATAGAGAGAATGATTATCCAATACACATAGCTTGATAACCAAGAATAAACAATATTGAAATATTGTATTAAATATATATAAGATATGAAAAATTATATAAATAGTATAATTTATTCTTGTTACATCTCAATGGTTATCCCATCCCTTGTATCCACCCATTCTTCCCTCCCTCCCATTTTCCCCTTATTCCCCTCCCCTATGACTGTTCCTGAGGGGGATTTCTTCCCCCTGTATATGCTCATAGGGTATCAAGTCTCTTCTTGGTAACCTGCTATCCTTCCTCTGAGTATTTTTGTGTGAATGGTCATCTGAAACATTGGTCTGAAATTCTCTTTCTTTGTAGAGTCTTTCTGTGGTTTAGATATCAAGGTGGCTGTAGCCTCATAGAATGAGTTTGGTAATGTTCCTTCTGTTTCTATTTTGTGAAATAGTTTAAAGAGAATAGGTACTAGCTCTTCTTTGAAGGTCTGGTAGAATTCTGTGCTGAATCCCTAATCTCTAAATCTGGGCTTTTTTTTTTTTTTTGGTTGGGGGACTTTTGGTGACTAACTCAAACCCTAGAGATATCTCATGATTTAATTAATTTACTTGAACTTGATTCAATTTTGGTAGTTACTATGTAAGAAGAAAATTGTCCATTTCATTTAGATTTTCAAATTTTGTGACATATAGTCTTTTGTGGTATGACTTAAGGATTCTTTGGATTTCCTCAGTGTCTGTTTTTATGTCTCCCTTTTCATATCAGATTTAGCTGATTTGATTATTCT
>OU015743.1:140296006-140331168 GCA_907169655.1 Acomys percivali | reverse complement strand
CTGGTTTAAAATAACAGAAATATGAGATTGTATACTCTTAAAAGGATGATTCTACAGAGCAGTGTGGACTTGGAGTCTATTTGGTTCCTATTCGGATACGTTTATAATGTTCCTTTAATATGGCTTTGCTATTATGCTCATATCCAGCATTAGCGTTGATCATGTTTATGATTACACAGGGACCTTTAAGTATGCAAAGCATTTAGCTGACATATACACAAACTAATGAAATCACTAAACACAGAGCTAGATTTAAGAGGAGCTAGTCTATAACTTTAAGTAGCACATCTAAAATACATATTTTATGTGTTCTATTAATTATATTTTATTGATTATAATAAGATTAACTTGTGTTAGAAGGTAACTTTTTACTGTAGAGCTTCCCTACTGTGCTTTACTGGGTAAAAAATTGAAAGTACTTTATAATCATTATTTTTGCTTCTCTAATTACAGTGTTCTGCACTTACTAACATTTTCCTGAATTCTTTGTCAGGCTGTAGATATTATATTGCTATTAAAAATATATGTACATATGCTACATTTGTATAAATACATACAAAATCTAGAGATATAAACATGAAATTTTAATGTATTATATATTAAAAGAAGGCTTTTCTGCTGTCTTCCAAAACTCGGATATAATGATTTGGTGCAACAAAAATAGAATATAATATGAACTGTAATTGGATGCTGAAAGATGTGTTAAAGCAAATGCTTGATCATATGCTTGTTTCCTTACCTCAAGGTAGAATCCAAACAGAATGGAGAGTATTTGAACAATTCTATAATTTTAAAGTAAAATGAGATTAAGAACTTTTATTTTTTAACAGTTTTTGGGAACTGCTATTTAATTCAAGTTCCTAATTACCTGAATAAATGTTAGTAGCTCATACCAAGTGTTAGATTTTATACCTTAAATATTTTTTTACATGTGAGTGTTTAGCTCCCTAGGTAAATGTTTCCATGCCCTTAATATTAAATGTTCTTTACATCAGAATATTTCCCTTAACTTGATAGGATTTAATAAACCTATATTTATTGTTGAGGGTAGTGTAGTATAGTTTCATTCTCTCTCCTTTGAAAAAATTTACTTCAACGTAGTTAAAATATATCTAATGTTTATTTAAATAACTTAATTTATTATATACCGACTTCTGTGTTCTTGGAAAGTAGAGGTTGTCTGATGTATTTCTATGCTAATTACTGCTTGCTGTCTCTCTGCCCCACCTGAACCTTGCCAAAGATCCTAACTTGTTTGACCAATAAAAGACCATCAATCCTGGGCAGGGCAAATGGGACAGGAGTGGCTAAGGTTCCAGGGCTGGGGGAGACAGAGAGAATCTTAAGAGGAGAGACCAGAGGAGACGGGAGGAAAAAGAAGGCTGTGGCATTGGTTCTGCAGAGTAAGAAGCACTTGTCTGGCATGGATGGAAGATTTGGCCCAGATGAAGAACATTAGCAAGTATTTGGGATTATGGATGGAAAGTAGCTTGGTAGAAATCATTAGAACCAGATGCGTAGGATTGGAGCAGGATATGGGATACCTGCCCCAATTTGGGAAGTAGTTTAGGGAATGAATATCTGCGTTCCCCCAGGTTAACTAAGGCTATTTTAAAATATAACAAATGTGTGTGTTTTGATTGATAGCTAATGCATTAGAAAATACTGCCATAATAATAATTATAAGCATAATAATAAACAATATTAGGCCATACTGATACTCAACTACCATAGGAAGGTATGAGGTTAAGTGCCAAATACATGTAGAAAGTTACCAAATGAAAGTCAATTTCAATTTTTTTTCTAAGTGATATCTTTATTGTTTTGGGGGAGATTTCACCCCTGTGTGCCCTACACAAATCTAGATGCCTTCTTCAGATGAAGGGAACCACTGTAAGTGGGAACAACGGTCGTAATGGACCACAGCTGAGAGTTTCTAAACCTCTCTTTGCTTCTTTATTGCTTACAGAAATTCATGTTATCAAGCATTCTAAGGCTATTTGAATATATTTTTTAAACATTTTAAATTTTTATATGTACAGTTATATTATTACGCATATAAAAAATAAACTACCTATAGCAAGAAGAACCATGACCCAATCAGGAATTATATACATGTTACATTCTTAGTGTTTTTGCTATTTGTATTTGCCAGCCTTAAAGAAAACTTATTTCTGACCATTGGCTAGATCTACATAGTGGGATATGACTTTCTCACGTACTCTGGTGTCTCACATTTGACCATGTCCCATGAAGAGGAAGACCTGGTGGCACTTAGAGGAAGGACAGCAGGTCACCGAGAAGAGACTTGATACCCTATGAGCATATACAGGGGGAGGGAATCCCTCTGAGGAACAGTCATAGGGGAGGGGAATAAGGGGAAAACGGGAGGGAGGGAAGAATGGGAGGATACAAGGGATGGGATAAACATTGACATGTAACAAGAATAAATTAATTAAATTAAAAAAACACAGAAAAAAAAAAAAAAAGAAAACATCTTTCCTGTCTTGGTGCATCCAAAATTCAAAATGTAAATCAATCTCCATCACATCTTATCTTTATCAATGTAAAACATCTATCTAGATCTAAAAACATCTTAACCCCTAAACTATTAAACTTCATTGTAAAACTAAGCTACTTGGTCTTAAACTCCATCAGAGACTTGAGAGGGAATAAACTTGATTACCTGAGTATACTTGGAGTTCAGGTTAGTAGCTTTCCAAATGAGAAAATGACAGAAACAGTTTTCTATCACAGTAGTTACCCAAAAACTCTCTA
Organism: Acomys percivali; assembly: GCA_907169655.1. Lineage (NCBI taxonomy): Eukaryota > Metazoa > Chordata > Mammalia > Rodentia > Muridae > Acomys > Acomys percivali. The sequence continues at coordinate 140,328,390 of OU015743.1, read as the reverse complement.
TAACGTTGGAGCATCTTCTTCAACCTTCTGCCCCAATATATCTGACAGACATATTTGTAAGGTAGGAACTATTGTGTACTTGCTTACCCTGTCTTGGAAGAGTTTAGTCGTCAACTCTGCCTGTATCCAGCTTGCCCTTTTTTAGGCAGAGTTCTGTCTGTTATAGAAAAGTGCTGGTTTGCCACATTTGAAGCCATTTCCATAAGGACATTCTTTGATGCTGATCATTCTCTTGGAGGTAGCTGGGAGTTGCCAGGAATTAACTTGTCTCATTGTCAGTGAATCTTTAAAATAATTTAGAAACATTTTTAAATGGCATATTCTGCATGTCTCTGGGGTTTTTGAAGACCTTATCTAACTATCCTACCTTATCTTTTTATAGAATCATATATAACTGCCAGACCTAACATGTATATTCTAATGATAAAAGTAGACTAGTTGACCATTATGTGATCAACTAACAATTAACTTATATAACTTATGTATTCTAAACAGCCTGCAACAACACTTTCAAAGTATCGGAATAAACCTTGCTTTATAATTGAGTTACATGGGTACAATAGTCATATTAGAGTAATATATATATATATTATATATCATATATATTATATATATTATATATATTATATATATTATATATGTATGAAGACTAATCTTACATTTGAAAGCTATACCACTGCATCTAGAATTAAACTTATTTTGTATCTATATACAAAATTCTGTACCAATGATTTAAAAATAACCATGTGAGTGACAATTGAGGCATTAAGTTGAGGAGTAGATTCACTAATCTACTTTTTGTTCTATGTTCCCTTAACCTATTATTAAGTTTTTTTCTCCATCCTTTTCCTCATCCAAATCACTCTTCTTCTGCTCTTCTCAAATTCATGGCACGTTTCTCTTCAATTGTTATTTTCACACACATACACAATATGTATATATGGATAAATAAATACAGTTTATTTATTTTGATTTTGTCCTTCTCAGTTTACTCAGTAGTATCAGTATGTATATGATTTCAAGGATGACCCCTTGCCTTGGGATAACCAATTCGAGAGCTTAGACCTGAGGAATACTAATTATCCCATTCTTAGCATCTTTTAATTATGGGTAGTTTTTCTAGCAGTGAACTTGGATGAGATTTTCCCCTTCTACTTTAAGATACCTACTAGTGTTTTTCTTTTTTAAACATTATATAAGCAGCAATATTGTTGAGATATCATGAGTCATGTTTCCCTGTCATATGTAGGAGACACATTCTCATAGCAGATATCATGGTGCTCTAGTTTTCCCATCCCATCTGCCACAAAGTTTGTTGAGTTTCAGAAACAAGAGCTATGCTTCAGATGTGTCTTTAGAGCTGCCACCCCTGCAGCAATGGCTTTCTGTATTTTAAACCATGTGATTCTCTGTAATGGTCTCCATTTATTGTCAAGGAAAGCTTCTTCAATGGAACTGAGAGCTACACTCACCTGTGAGAATAAAAATACGTGATGGATATTGTTTCTCTCCTGTTGAATGCACCTTACCACCTATTAGACAGTTTTTTGGTTTCTTTTTTCTATCATCAAGATGTTCATATCATGATTGCACTTTTAGGGATATTCTACCATGCTAGTCATTGTATTTCATGGGTCTTACAGATCTTAGTTTCTTTTTACCATTGGTATCTTGCATAGCGTAGTCCTGTACCACAATACCCATTTTCAGGAAAGAAGCTTTCAGTCATAGATTTCAACTGTAAATTCTTTGAGTTCTGTGTTTAAAGTTAATGATGTCTTCAGCATTAGGAATTTACCTTTAACCTCTAGTGGGCAACCAGTGGCAATACCTATAGTCTATATTGCTTTGAGAGTTTAGGCTCCTCTGACCAACAAATCAAATATGTGTTTCTTATGACTGGAACTTTGTTTTTCTTAGCCTATGGTTCTTGGTTGGAGGAATGTAACCCCAAGTAGCATAACTTCATTTAACTAGATAGTATTTGAATTGTATTTTATTTCTACAAATTACATAAATTTCAGAATTAATTTTGTAATTTTAGATGAATAAAAACTATTCTTTTTCTTTTTTTTTTTAATTAGGAGAAATTCTTTTTTTTTTAAATTTTTTATTAATTTATTCTTGTTACACCTCAATGGTTATCCCATCCCTTGTATCCTCCCATTCTTCCCTCCCTCCCATTTTTCCCTTATTCCCATCCCCTATGACTGTTCCTGACACCTGGGTCAGGGAAGAAATAAAGAAAGAAATCAAGAAGTTTCTGAAATTCAATGAAAATGAAGGAACAACATACCTAAATTTGTGGGATACACTGAAAGCAGTGCTAAGAGGAGAAATTCTTTTACCTTAATTTTTGTCTTAGAATACTTCAAGATATAAAGAGTTTTAGGAAAATAACTCAATACAAAAGCTCTCCTTTGTTTTCAGTTGCATTATAGTTGAGTAGCCAAAGTGTGTGTTTGTAACATTATCTTCTTAAATTTACAATTGCAATACAAAAACTGGAAAATTCTATGGGATACAAAATAAATTGATTTATATAGATATTCCTCAAGAGAAGACATAAAAATAGTCAGTGAGTACATGGGAAAAAAGTCATCATCAAGGAAAGGCAGGTCAAAAGCACAATTAAATGTGTCACTTTAGTCAAATGGCTATAATCAGAAGGGCAAAGCACAGGAAATGGGGACATAAAAGGAACTTTGTAAATTATTTAGGAAAATGTAGGTTATCACCATGTTACAGAAACAATGTGGAGGTCCTATTTTAAAAACAGAACTGTACTATGATCCAGCAATCTTTTTGGATATACACCAAAGAGGAAGTAAAATCCATATATTTATGAGGCTTCTGCAGCTGAGTGTGGTGGCTTTCATCCCAGTACCCCAGAGGCAGAGGTAGGCAGATATATGTTGGTTTGAGGCCAGAATGGTCTACAAAGAGAGTTCAGGACAGCCAAGACTATCCTTAATGTTATTTTTCTGTTTTTTCTGCCTTCCCTAATGTAATGACTTCTCTCTTTCTCCCCAACTAAACAACCTCCCATTTTCACTTACTTTTTTGCTAACATTTTTTGTCACTTGGTTTCTTCATAGCCACTCTCAACTGAGGTGAAATGAATTATCAATGTAACTTTACTTTCCATTTCCCTGTGGTTACCAATACTAAGCACTTAAAAAGAGTACCTACTTGTGTTACATCTTTTAAGAATTCTGAGTTCTGTTGCATACTCTGATTACGTTATTTGTTCCTTTGAAGTTTATTGTTTTGGTTTCTTCGTGTTCCAGATATGAATAATCTTGTAAGATTATTTTCACCATAATTTGGACTTCCTATTCCTTTGATTAGAATTTTAATGATGTACAGAGTATTTTAAACTGATGAAGTTCCATTTCAATTACTAGCAATTTTTTTTTTATTTTTGCTTGTGAGCCTAGCCCTTAATGTTTGAGCCATCTCTCCAGCCTGCTACCCATATTTCTTAAGCAACGGGTTCTCATATTGCTTGTGTCTCTATCTCAGTGTATTCTCCACACTCTCCTCTATAAATTGCAAAGTTTCAAGTTATACGTTGAGGTCTTTGTCCATTTGCACTTGGCTTCTGTGTGAATGAAATAGGGATTAAGTTTCATTCTTGTACACATAGATATCCAGTTTATCCAAAACCATTTGTTGAAGATGCTGACTTTCCCCACACTTGTATTTTGACACTTCTGAAAACCAGTCACCAAAATCACATGGGCTATTATAGATTTTTTTTTATATTTCTGAGAAAAAATACACAGAGGTTTTCATTGGAATTGCATTAAATCGATGACTATTTTTATATGATGATGGTTTTCACAATTTTGTTACTACTGAGCCATTGATATGAAAGGGCTTTCCATATCCTAATATATTCTTCAATTTCTTTCTTTGACGTCTTGAATTATTCATTGTAGATGTTCTTTATTTCCATAATAAATTTGTTTCAAGCTATTTTTGAGACCATATGTGATGAATTTCACTTATTGATTTAGATCCTTAAAACTGTAATGAAGCTAATTTGTTCACTGAAAATAGTTTTTATGTTTTTATGTTGATTTGAAAGCACTGTATAAACATATTTTCATCACAAAGGCTGGACTGTACTTTTTTCTTCTTTTTCAAAAATATAACAAACAAAACTTTTTAAAAAACAAAATAAAATAATTTGTTTCTTTAGTCACTTATTGTCTCTACCAAACGGTAAAGTCATTGCTAGTGTGTGGAAGCATTCTTTCCTTTTCTTCTGACCCTATTAGATTCACAAAAGCTTCCTGGAAGAAAGGAATAATGACTTGGGGAATGCATACTGGAGTTGGGCCAGGGTAAAGGGAAATGAGCTATTTCATCAGAATCCCTGCACAAAATACTATGTCTAGAGAGTCCCAAAAGGGTAAAAGACTATTCTATTCTTTGAGTAATTCAAAGCATGAAGAGGCAAAAGGTGGGCACACAAACAGTGAGGCATGCAAAGAATTGCGTGTGGGTACTTGACAAGTTCTCTGAGCATCCTGTGGTAGCTGGAGATTCTACTGGATTGGGGCAAGAGGAGGAAGTGTGGAATCACTTGCCATAGTCCGAGGTCTTACTGGGCATCCGGATAGTGACAATCAGATTAGCAGGGGTTCTGTGTGAAAATGTGACAGAAATGAGAGGTACGGTGTTGATTTCCAGGATCTTTTGGAACCTTGAGCCTGAGAAAGTGTTACAGCAAGTGGCAGTTGGGACAATTGTCACTCACAGACAGGGAGGTACTACTATGTGTAGGTAAACTGTCACCTTCTGAGATCTCTGAGTTTACAAGAATTATTTTAATATATTTTAGAAATGTATCGTTTTGATCAAAGAATTTCTTCCTCATATTAGGCTCCCGAATGGTGTTGAAAGCAGAAGATAAAAGAACAATAGGGCTAAAATACGCAATTTAGTTACAAATTCTGTGCACATTTGCAACTCACTAAGATCCCCTTCATTAAACTTTAATTACAGTATTAATCAAAATCTACCTTTCAGGGAAAAATTGAATATGAACTTCTGAGGGAAGAAAATAGGATTATAGACAATTACACCTTTTCTAATTTTTATAACAAGCTTCCACTAATATATTTCAATACATGAGCTTTCTGGTCATCTCAAGCTTTTCCCTTTTCAGGAATGCAATCCTGAATCTCAATTTCTATATTTTTTAAATAAAAGGAACAATACTAATGCCTATCTGATTCATAGACTCTAGTAAAGTATTTGAAACAAATGAATTGGTAGATTCCTTGAAACCACACAGATGAGCGATCTGAGCATGAAGAATTCCTGCCCTCTTAGGCTGCATTCCTTAATGAATATTTCCAAAGCATCATCACTTTATCAGCAAATAAATTTAAAAATACACACCAAGAACTGGAATTCTTATCATCCATATTATTTTCTCTTTGACAGTGTCATCTGTGGTATGGCATACTTCCCCACTCTCATGAATAATTCCTCAAATCATTATGGGCTTTGATTTCATTCCCAGTGATAGTATGTGTAAAAAGGAAAGAGGAAACAAATCATCACACCAAAAATTACAGTTTTATTTGAAAGATATTGTGATGCTAGCTAGCTTAAAAGTGCAACCAAAACAGGCATTGATTTGTACTGTGAAAAAGTACAAATACTCTAAGCAATATGTACAATTGTTGTGTAATTTTCAAACAATGAGACTATTTCACCTTTCCCAAGGGAAAAAAAAATATGTGTGTGTATCTGTATAAATTATTAGTAGTACTAGTAACTAGTATATAGTTTTAGTAATTAGCATACTTTGTTTGTAAAATTATTATATATATGTAATTTGTGTTTTTCCACAAAAAGTCAGTTGCAAAACTTTCTTCAACATAATATAATTTCACTGCTTAAATTTATGAATACAGAACAGAAAAGAATAAATGATTTTTTTTGAGAGCTGGTAGGTAACTCCCAATGCTCCAAACCCTGCTTTAAAATTTTAACTCATTTCTGTTTGCTAGACGGGAGCTGAATTTGTGAGCATCAGAATAGGATTTTTGAACAAATAACAATATAAAATATGTATATACCTTATTCATAAATTTCAGCTGCTATCAGAATATCAGGAAAGCAGCTAGCACTTGAATTAAAAAAATTTAAATCATCTGTCTAATAATAAAACTTCTGCTTAAATCCTCTAAAAGTGAGCTCAAAATTCATAAAATGTGTCAGTTTGTTAAAAACTACTTTAGTAAATATTAGTTTGAATCAATCCCAGAAAGTCAGACACTACTCTAATTTAATTTAATTTTACTTTAGTTACCACACAAAACATCAGATAGCATTATGACATTTTAATATGTACATGGTTGACTCCCCCACCCATACTCGCCTCTGTATGTACACCCTGTCTCCATGGTGAGTTAGCCTGCTTTTCTGTCCCATACGTTCTGTCACCACGCAACAACCTTTCCAAAGAAGTTTCTCTCTTCGTGTCCTCGTTTTGGTCTGATGTTACATACATATAACTTTATATGCTGCATGCTAGTGTCCATATTTAAAAGAAAATACTTGATATGTGCTTTTCTGAGTCTGAAATACCCTACTTACTATAGCAAATTTCAGAACCAAATTTCCAAAGGAAATTTGAGAATTTTCCTTTTCTTCATAGTTGAATAAAATCCTAGTGTATATATGGAACACATTTTTATTTGTGTGTGTGTGTGTGTGTGTGTGTGTGTGTGTGTGTGTGTGTGTGTGTGTGCTATGCTGGCTTAGTTCTCATAATTGCATTGGTTTTGTCTGGAAATATTTTTATTGCATTATCATTTTTATTAATTTTTCTGGGTATCACAATCTCTATTGATACTTATTTACTTTCAGGACTTAAAATATTGCATTTAATACTTTTTTTGTTTTTTAAGTTTTTAAAAATAATTATACTTATACTTCTGTATGTACATTCACTTCCTTTATTTGGTTTGGGTATTGTTTTGTTTGTATTTTTGACACTTGTGTGTTTGTGTGTGTGATACAGCCTTGAAGTTCTCCTCTGGCCATGTTTCTTGGTGTTTCTAAATGCTCCCTCTCTTCAGCCACTTAATTCTTTCTCTAGGCATAGGATCTCATCAGTTATAATTGCATTTAATAATTAGTAAAACCTTTATTTAATTTTTATTAAACTTACTTGATTTTTAGGTTTGATCTAGGGAATATATCTCATAATCACTGGAAATTTGGGTCAATTTTTCAGTTTGTTTTTTTTTTTCCTTTTCGTATTTGCTCATGTGTATGTACTATTGCCTCAGCTTTGTACTTCATGTCTGAACTATGTTTCATTTGCTTTTCTCTATTGATTATGGTTTCTGCTGTGCTTTATAAAATGTGATTGTTGATTCTTTCCCCCACATAACCCTCTAGTTATTTTTCAGCATTTCCATTTCCTTTTTGAATTTTCACTGTATGTCTTAAATTGTTCCTATTGTTTTACACAAGGTTCCATCTACTTTTCTAACTTTCTTGTCCAAACAGCAAATGATTTTGTAATGTCTCTGCTCTGGCATAAATGAGTTTCTTTAGTTCATTCATATGCATATTTGAGTCCTCTGTAAATCATGTACATGCATTGTAAGTAGGATTATGAAATTCTTTCTCTGACAAATTGGCTATCACCTTATTTATTTGCAATTTAAGTGATGAAATTATCAGTTTGTGAAGAGGTAATAGCGGAATTTTGCACCATTTTTTCCTGCATCTCTTTGTGGCATTTTGTATACATGCTGGGATATATACGGTCTCAATTTAATTCTAAAATTTTTCTTGTTTGTTTGTTTACATGGGTCTTTCTGGTGAATTGTGTTTGCTTGGCACAATGTCTAGGTACAATATTGACATGATAACAAATATGGTTTGACAGCAGTCCCATGTTTCTCTGTGGCAGAAAACATTTGTTTATATCATGTAGTGGTCCCTGACAAGGTTGAGAGACATTGGCAATCACACCCTGGGTTGAGAAACTGTAAATTATAGCTTTTTGTAGGGTACAGGGTAGAATAGGAAGGGAATATGAGAAGAAAATTATTTAACTAAAACCTGTGATATGCAATACTGAAAATATTTATATTAATATTAGAGAAAAGAAACAGAAAAAAAGGGAATTTCATAGTAAGACATAAGCACTAAAAACCAATAATAAAAGTGAAAATGGTGATAAATAAATAAAATGAGCATAATGACATTAAATAAAAGTTATCATGCCTCAGTCAGTGTTTCTTCACTATTGAGTTTCTATGATTTCTTATGGTTCCTCAGATTAATTGTGCTATCTATGATGTGTGTGTGTGTGTGTGTGTGTGTGTGTGTGTGTTTGCTAGTTTCTTATTGCAACAGTTAGAGTAACGTCTGCCACAATCAACAATTGAAATACGTTAAGGAAGTAGGTCCTTCTGGTGAAGGTGGGGAACTATGACTAAAGATGCTTTATTGCATATTTCCATGGATTGCAAAATATCACCCTATCCCTGATGCTTTCTCAGCGGTTCATGTTGAGCAGGGCTTTCTGTGACTGTGGCTTTGTGGGAATCAGGAGATATTTCCCACCTGTGTTTACCTAGTTAGTTCTGATGGGATACTCCAGGAAGTCTGGTCACAAACTTTCTGAGATCCATAATAGTTCTTCACTGTATTGGCCCTGGTGGTGTATAACAATAGGAAGTATTGAGGATCTCTCATTTTTTGGGCCCTCTCTTACCACACTTATTATGTTTACCTCTCTCCACAGACTGTATTTCTCAGAGTGTGTTCACATCTCTATACAGTACCACAATACATAATCAACACATTTTTAGCAAGGACTACATCCCCTACATGAAATAAAAAACTCTTGAGTTCAGATGTATATCTCTTCTGATGTGGTATCTATTTACTGGCCTCCACTCCCATCAACCCTCTCTCCTTATTGAAACCCGCCTTCAATTTGAGCTTTATTATCACAGTGTGTCTCCATAGCCTCCCAAGAAACAGGAAACCAGACCTTGGTTTTATCTGAATACATACTCCTGATGGAATGCAGATCAAAATCAGCAACTTAGTGTGTGTAGACTCTCCAAATTGCTTCTTTACAAACACAATTCTGCTAACTCTTATTTATATATATTTTTTGTATTTCTATTTTCCCTATTGCCCTTTTTAATCATTTTTTTGTTTTGTTTTGTGTTTTTCAAGACAGGGTTTCTGCATGTAACAGCTCTGGCTGTCCTGGAACTTGCTCTGTAGACCAGGCTGGGCTTGAACTCACAGTGATCTGCCTGCCTCTGCCTCCTGAGTGCTGGGTTTAAAGACGTGCTCCACCACTACCTGGCTCCATTTCTATCTTGACTTCCTTTCATCTGATCTCACAATTTCACAGATGTGGCTTCTAACCAATATTGTGATACAAAGAATTGAAAGGCAAAGTTTTCGCTCATCAAGGCAGCCATTTACTATTTTTTAATTTAATTAATTTATTCAGATTACATCTAAATTGTTATACTCTCACTTGTATCCTCTCTTTCCTCCCTCCCTCTTTCGTTTACCCCCCCTCCCATAAGTATATGACAGAAGGGGACATCCTTCTCCATCATATGGTCACAACTTATCAAGTCTCATCCTGGTAGCCTGCTTATCCTTTCTCCGAGTGCAACAAGGCCTTCTCACTGAGGGGGAGTGATCAAATATAGGGCACTAGAGTTCATGCCAGAGTCAGTCCCTGTTCTCCATACAACTGTGGAGAATGTCCTGTCCCTTGGCTAGATCTGACTGAGGGTTCAACTTTACTGCATGTATTGTCATTGTTTGGAACAGTAGTTTGAGTAGACCCCCATAGGTTCATATCTGCCCATGATTATATTCTTCTTGTAGGTGTCTAGGACCCTCTGGATCCTTATATTTCCCCATTCTCACGTACTTTTCTCACCTGGAGTCCCAATAGGACGTCCCAACATCTATACCAATATCTTGGTAAGTGAAGATTTTCATGGGACATTCCTTTTGGGCTACTGCCCAATTATAAGTGAGTATATACCATGTGAGTCTTTCTGGGTCTGGGTTAACTCACTTAGGATGATTATTTCTAGTTCCATCCATTTGCATGCAAATTTCAGGACATGCTTGTTTTTAATAGCTGAGTAGTATTTCATAATTTAAATGTACCACAGTTGCTTTATCCATTTTTCAACTGAGGGACATTTAGGTTGTTTCCAGGTTCTGGCTATTACCAATAAGGTTGCTATAAACATTGTTGAGCAAATGTCCTTGTGTGGTGGAGTATCATTTGGGTATATTCCAGGGAGTAGAATAGCTGGGTCTTGAGGTAGCCCAATTCTGTTTTCTGAGAAAGAACTAGATTAATTTCCAAAGTGGCTGTACAAGTTTGCACTCCCACCAGCAATGAAGGAGTGTTCCCCTTTCTCCACATCCTCACCAGCATGTGCTGTCACTGGAGTTTTTGACCTTAGCCATTTTGATGGGTGTAAGATGGAATCTCAGAGTCGTTTTGATTTGCATTTCTCTGATGACTAAGGACATTGAACATTTCTTTAAGTGTTCCTCAGGCATTCAATATTCCTCTGTTGAGAATTTTGTTTAATTCTGAGCCCCATTTCTTAATTGGGTTATTTGGTTTGGTGGTGTTTAATTTCACAAATTTCTTCTATATATTTTGGATATTAGACTTTTGTCAAATGTAAGGTTGGTGAAGATCTTTTCCCAGAGTGGAAGCTGTTGCTTTGTTCTGTTGACAAAGTCTTCTGCCTTACAGTAGATTCTCAGTCTCACAAGGTCCCATTTATTAATTGTTGACCTTAAGGCCTGGACTGTAGGAGTTCTGTTCAGGAAGATTCCTGTGACAATGAATTCCAGGCTTTTCCACACATTTTCTTTTAACAGATTTAGTGTACCTGGTTTTATGTTGAGGTATTTAACCTACTTGGACTTGAGTTTTGTGCATGGTGATGAATATTGGTCTATTAGCATTTTTCTACATGTAGACATCCAGTTAGACCAGTACCATTTTTTTAAAGATGCAATCCTTTTTCAATTGAATAGATTTGGCTTCTTTGTCAAAAATCAAGTGTCTATAAATGTGTGGATTTATTTCTGGGTGTTTGATTTGATTCCATTGATCAACTGGCCTATTACTATGCCAGTACCATTCTGTTTTATACTGTTACTCTGTAGTACAGCTTGAGATCAGGTATGGAGATTCCTCCCAAGGATCTATTATTATACAGGATTGTTTTAGCTATTCTAGGTTTTCTGTTTTTCCATATGAAGTTGAAAATTGATCTTTCAATGACCTTAAAAATTGTTTAGGTATTTTGATAGGGATTGCATTGAATCTGAAAATTGAATTTTGTAAGATGGCCATTTTAACTATGTTAATTCTCCTGATGCACAAACAAGGGAGATCTTTCCATCTTCTGGTGTCATCTTCAATCTCCTTCTTCAGATTTGAAGTTTTTTTCAAACAAGTCTTTCACTTCCTTGGTTAAAATTACGCCTTAATATTTAATATTGCTTGTGGCTATTGTGAAGTGTGTAGTTTCCCTAATTTCTTCCTCTGCATGATTGTCATTTTATATAGGAAGACTACTGACTTTTTTTTAGTTAATATTGTATACAGCAATTTTGCTGAAGATGTTTATCTGCTGTAGCAGTTGTTTGGTGAAATGTTAAGAGTTACTTATATGTACTATCATATCCCCTGCAAATAGGGATAATTTGATTTCCTCCTTTCCCATTTCAATCCCCTTGATCTCCTTTTGTTGTCTTATTGCTCTTGCTAGAACTTCAAGAACTATATTGAAAAGATACGGAGAAAGTGGGCAGCCTTCCCTCACCCCTGCTTTTAGAGGAATATCCTTGAGTATCTCTACATTTAATTTGATGTTGGCTATTAGCTTGCTGTATATAGCTTTTATTATGTTTAGGTATGTGCCTTGTATTCCTGATATCTCAAAAGCTTTAAATGTAAATGGTTGTTGGATTCTGTCAAATGCTTTTTCTGCATCTAAGGAGATAGTCATGTAATTTTTTTCTTTCAGTTTGTTTATATGGTGGATTACATTGATGGATTTCCATACACTAAACCATCCTTGCATGCTTGGACTGAAGCCTACCTGGTCATGGTGAATGATATCTTTGATGTGCTCTTGTATTCAGTTTGTGAGTATATTATTGGATATTTTTACATCAATGTTCTTAAGAGAAACTGGTCTGAAATTCCCTTTCTTTCTTTGTTTTGTCTTGTTTTGTTTTGTTGGTTTTTCGAGACAAGGTTTTTCTGTGTAGCCTTGGCTGTCCTGGACTCCCTTTGTAGACCAGGCTGGCCTTGAACTCACAACGATCCACCTGCCTCTGCCTCCCAAGTGCTGGGATTAAAGGCGTGCACCACCATGCCCAGCTCTCTCTTTCTTTCTTGAGTCTTTGTGAGGTTTTTGTTTCAAAGTTAAATGTGGCCTCATAGAATTAGTTTGGTAATGTTCCATTCATTTCTAACTTTTGGGGTAGCTTGAAGAGTAGTAGTATTAGCTCTAATTTGAAGGTCTGGTAGAATTCTGTGGTAAAATCATCTGGCCCCGGGCTTTTTTTTTTTTTTTTTTTTTTGGTTGGGAGACTATTAATGACTGCTTCTGTTTCTGTAGGAAAAATAGGACTGTTTAATTTGTTTATCTGATCTTGATTCAATTTTGGCAAGTAGAATCAATCAAGAATATTGTCCATTTCCATTATATTTTCAATTTTTTGGTACATATGTCTTTGAAGTAGGATCTTAAGATTCTTTCTATTTCCTCAGTATCTGTAGTTATGTCCCCTTTTCATTTCTGATTTTGTTAATTTGGATAGTGTCTCTCTGGCTTTTAGTTAGTTTGGCTAACAGTTTGTCTATCTTGTTGATCTTCCCAAAGAATCAGCTCCGGGTTTTGTTGATTCTTTGATTTCTTCCCTTTGTTTCTAATTTATTGATTTCAGCCCTGAGTTTGATTATTTCCAGACATCTACTCTTCTTGGGTATTCCTGCTTCTTTTTTTTTTCAGGGGCTTCTAGATGTGTCATTAAGTTGCTTATATGGGATGTTTCAAATTTCTTTATGAAGGTACTTAATGCAATGAATTTTCCTCTTAGCACTGCTTTCAGTGTGTCCCCCAAATTTGTGTATGTTGTTGATTCATTTTCATTGAATTTCACGAAATCCTTAATTTCTTTCTTATTTTTCCTTGACCCATGTGTCTTAAGTAGAGAGTTGCTTAGTTTCCATGTATATGTAGGGTTTTTTTTTCTGTTGTTGTTGAAGTCTAGCTTTACACCATGGTGATCTGATAAGATACAAGGTATTATTTTAATCTTCTTGTATTTGTTGAGCCTTGCTTTTTGACCTACTAGATGATCAATTTTGGAGACGGTTCTGTGAGGTGCTGGGAAGAAGATATAATCCTTTGTGTTTGGTGAAAAGTTCTGTAGCTATCTGTTAGATCCATTTGAATCATGACATTGTTTAGTGTCATTATTTCTTGGTTTAGTTTCCCTTTCTATGACCTATCCTTTGCTGAAAGTGGGGTGTTGAAATCTCCTACTACTAATGTGTGGGGATCAATGTGTTCTTTAAGCTTTGTTAAAAGTTCTATTACAAATCTGGGTGCCCTTTATTGGTAGCAGGGATGTTCAGAATTGTGATGTCATCTTGGTTGACTTTACTTTGATGCGTATGAAGTGTCCTTCCTCATCTCTTTTGATTAATTTTGGTTGAAAGTCTATTTTATAAGATATTAAAATTGCTACACCAGCTTGCTTCTTGTGTCTCTTTGCTTTAAATACCTTTTTCCAGCCTTTTACCATAAGATAATGTCTATCTTTGTGGATGAGATGTGTTTCTTGAATGAAGAAGAATGTTGAGTCTTGTTTATCCATCCAATTGGTTAGTCTATATCTTTTTATTGGAGAATTGAGTCCACTGATGTTGAGAGATATTAATGACCCTCTAAAGTCCCTTGATTTTGATGTTGGTTGCATTAGAGTGTTTATATGGTTATATTTTGCATAGCAAAGCTATCTATTTCCTGTGTTATTTTGGCCCTTTGGGTTGGAGTTTTCATTTTATTAATTTCTGTAGGGTCAGACTTGTAGATATGTACTGCTGGAATTTGTTTTTGTAAGGCATATTTTGTTTTCTCCATAATGGTTATTGATACTTTCACCAGGTATAGTTGTCTGGCCTACCATCTGTGGTCTCTTAAGATTTGCAGAACTTCTGCTCAGGCCTTTGGCTTTTATGATTGCTGCAGAGAAGTCAGGTATAATTCTAATAGGTTTGCCATTTTGTTATTTGACCTTTTTCCCTAGCTGCTTTTAGTATTTTTCTTTGTTCTGTACATTTTCTGTTTTTATTATTAAGTAGTGGGAAGATATCCTTTTCTGATCTGTTTTATTTGGTGTTCTGTAGGCCTCTTGTATGTGTATATGCCTCTACTTCTTTACATTGAAGAAATTTTCTTCTATGATTTTGTTGAATATATTTTCTGGGACTTGGAGTTGGATGTCCTCTCTTTCCTCAATGCCTATTATGCTCAGGTTTCATCTTTCCATGGTGTTCTTGATTACTTGCAAGTTTTGTGTCAGGAATATTTATGATTTAGCATTTTCTTTTATGGTTGCTTCAATTTCTATGATTGTATCTTCTCGTCCACAGATTTGTTCCTCCATCTCGTGTATTCTGTTAGAGAAGTTACTTTTCTTCTCAAAGTTCTCTTGTTCCTGTCTTTCTTCTGTCTGTGCTTTTATCATTATTTCCATTTTCATCTTCAGATCTTAAACTGTTTTATTGATTTCCTTATATCACTGCTTGTATTTTCCTGAATTTCTTCCAGTGCCACTCTATAGACCTCTTTAATGTCTTCAACCTGTTTGGCTGCATCTACCTGCATCTACTTATGGATTTTATTCATTTCCTCCATTATCATCTTCATTACTAAGGATATGAGGTCATTTTCTTGTGTTTCATTTGTGTTTGAATTCTCAGGGTTGATTTCTTTGGAATAGATGGGTTCTAGAGATGCATATTGTTTTGATTTTTGTAGTTTTTTTTTTTTTTTTTTTTTTTTTTTTTTTTTTTTTTTTTTTTTTTTGTTTTTTTTTTTTTTTTTTTTTTTTTTTTTTTTTTTTTTTTTTTTTTTTACGCTGGCCTTTAGTCATCTTGTTGTCTATGATGTTGGGAGGTAGCTTATGGTGCCTTTCACTCATTGTTGAGAGCAGTTTGTTAGTGAGTGACTGTAGGTAAGGCCCTTGCCTGTGGAGATCAGGGAATTCTTCCCTGGGACAGGCAGGTGACCTGGTTTCAGCTCCAGGGAACTTTGATCCACACCCTGGACTCCTCACTGGGTCATCAGAGGTAGCTGTTGTGCACTGAAGCCCCAGGATCAGATCAAGTTAGTGTAGGTAGAGCCGGCTATAGTTATCCTGTCTTTGGCTTTGAATACCCTGCCCTCATGCCTCGGGGTTATTGGTCCTAAGCTCAGATATCTCTAGTGCGTCTGAACCCATGCTGACTTCTGTCAGTTGTTAGGTTTCTGCCTGATCCATCCAAGCAGTGGGGCCTAGGTTCAGCGAGAGAGAGAGAGAGAGAGAGAGAGAGAGAGAGAGAGAGAGAGAGAGAGAGAGAGAGAGAGAGCAGATACAGCCTTCAGGTTTCTGTTTGACTAGATTCCTTCCCTATCCCCTCAGGGCACTTCAGCCTTTCCAGAGAGCATGAGAGGCCTTGCTGTGTTGTGGGGTCTGGCTCAGTTGGGTCAGTTCTTCCCAAATATGCAGGAACAGTCAGCTGGGTCAGGTTGCTACCTTTCTTCTAGGTCCCGTTCTGACTGTACAGCTTTGGCTGCTCAGTCCTTATCTGGTCATGCAGGAACTCCTGATGGGTTGGGAGCTGGTTAGTTTTCTTCCCTATCCCCTCAGTCCTGTCCAGCCTCTCCTGAGAGAAGGAAGGGTGGCTGCTGGGCTGTAGAGATTGCCTAGTCTGGGTCAGTTCTACCCAATTGTGCAGGAACAGGAACAGGGCACTAGGTTTCTGCCCGGTCCTGTTCAGACCCTGAAGATGTAGCTGGATAATGTGTCCATAGGCACTTGGGCCCCTGTGTGGCAACTGGGGATTTGTGTGGTCTGGCGTGGGGTGAATGTTTGTGGTCGGAGGTCAGATCCACCTGTTTTTCTGAGATTTCTCGAGGCCAGGAACTCTGGTGCATCACTGCCCAGACTTCAGTCCCATGTACCGAGTTCTTGCTATAGAGCACGGCTACAGTTAGCATTCGGTTTTGGGTCTGGGCTCAGGTTCCCGTCCTCCCTGGGCCTTTGGATGACCCAAGGCCAGACCTGCTTGTGGTTTGTGCTTTGCAGACTCCTCTCACCTAGGGTCCTCCAGGTCTTGCTGTCTGTAAGTTCCAGTCGGGTCCCTAGTCTCTGTCCTGTAGATCAGATGCAGTGTGTGTCTAGCACTGCCATCTTGGAACTCCTTCACCATTTACTCTTAGAGAATAAAACTATGCCTAGGTCTAGATCTAAATTATAGAGTAGATTTTACAATTTAACAGTTGAGTCATTGGTTAGTATTCACAAATTAAATACCTTTCCTTTATTTATTCCAGCCTTAAAAATGCCAAGTTATTATCACACTGTGGAGAATATGGAGAAGAATATACCTGAAGGATCCTTGTCCAAATCTTTGTGACTTAGCACTTTTCACAATATGCTCTTCAGAGTATACTTGATAATCTCTCAGGAAAATTATATTAAATAAGATTTTATGCCTTAAAATATTTACTTCTAATTTTATTTTTGCTATGGTCCTTTTCATGATAAATATTTGGGAAATTCTCAAATACTCATCAACCTGTATAATTTTTATTCCCAATTTCTAGTGATAAAACTTTCAATGGAACAACAACAACAAAAGCAACTCAATACAAAATATATATTCATGGTACCTATTGTTGGTATGTGATATAACTTTAAATTTTTTTTAATGTATGCTGCATATGGATAAAGAGAAACAACAAAAATAACCTTCAAAATAGTCAACGGAAATAGTCAAACAGTAAAAGCCTTCACTGTAAGACAGCATGAGGTTAATTCAGATGTATCTGTTTTTCAGTCTCAGAAACACATTCGAAATAAACATGAGATGTACACTATCCTTGACATCATTGTTCAGATAGAGAAGAAAAACCTGGAATCACAAACTAAAATGGTTGATTTTACTCCGAGAATACTTTCAGAAATGAAAAAAATGCTTATTATCCCTTATAAATCCCATTTAAGCATCTATTATTTATTTTCAAATGCCTTGGGAGAAAATTCAATTCACAAAATGTTTAAGGCAATTCACACTGTCATGAGTCTTATGTACACTAAGTATTAAAATCCACTAGTGAATGTTCCCAATAATCATTTTATTTGGAGCATTAATGTGAGAGAATTTTTATACCCTAACATATACCCCTAGCTTTATATTTGTGTGTGTGTGTGTATATATATATATATATATATATATATATATATACACATATATGTATATATATATCTTGTCCCTTTAATTTTGCAAGATTTACTTATCATTTTTAATTTCTTATTTATTATAAATTATTCATATTACATCCTGATTGGTATCTCTTTCCTCTTATCTTCCCATTGCATTCCTCCTCCTTCCCTTTTCTGCACTATTACCTTCCCCTAGGCATCTAACTGAAGGGGACTTCATGCCCCACCATCTGACCACAGCCTATCAAGTCTCATATGGATAGTCTGCTTCCCCTTCTTTGTCTACCCACTGGGCTTCCCCACCAAAGAGAAGTGATCAAATAGTGGGCACCAGAGTTCATGTCAGAGGCAGTGTCTGCTCCTCCACAACCGTAAAGAATGAGCTGTCCATTGGCTATATCTGAAGAGTGGTCTAGGTTTCCTGCATGAATTGTCCTTGGTTGGTGCAATGGTTGGTGCAGGAACCCTGGGTCTAGATCTGTTGACCTTGATGGTTTCCTTGTGTGTGTCCTAAAATCTCTGGTTCCTTCAATACTGACATTCTTCTATACTACTCACAGTGCTCTGTCCATCAGCATGTCCCTGCGTCTGCACTGATCCACCACCATCTGACCTCAGCCTATTGGTTTCATCAGGATTGCCTGTTCCCCTTCTTCTGTGTGCCTGCAAGGCCACCCCAACAAGAAGCAGTGATCAAATCACACACACCAGATTTCATGTCAGAGGCAATCACCATTCCACCCCTCCCCCACATGGAGAATTAGCTGTCCTTCTGCTACATCTGAACAGGGGCTCTAGGTTCTCTGTTATACAATTGACAAAGAGAATAAGAAAGAAATTAAGAATATTACATGCTTCACAATAGCCACAAATAATATAAAGTAACTTGGTGTAAGTCTAACCAAGCAAATGAAACTTTTGGATGAAATAAAAACATTCAATTTTGTCTAAAAAAAGAAAATATGGAAGATATCAGAAGATGGAAAAATCTCCTATATTTATGGATCAGGTGAATTAACATAGTAAATATGAGCATCTTACCAAAAACCATCTATAAATTCAGTGCAATCCATATCAAAATACTTACATAATTCTTTACCAAACTTGAAAGAAAATTTCTTAACTTCATATGAGAAAACAAAAAACCAAAAATAGCTCAAAAATCCTGTACAATAAAAAGTCTTCCTCAGGACCCTTCTTCCCTGATCTCAAGCTGTACTATAGAGAAACAGTAATAAAAACAGCATTGTACTGTCATAGAAATTGCCTGGTTGATCAATGACATAAAATCGAGGACACAGAAATAAGTGCACACACCTATGGACACTTGATTTTTTTTTACAAAGAATCCAAAGCCATACAGCGGAAAAAAATGAGAGCATAATCAATAAATGGTGCTGGCCTATCTTGATGTCTTCATGTAGAAAAATGCAAATAGACCCATATTTATCACCTTGCACAGAACTAAAGTCGAAGTGGATTAAAAACCTCAACATAAAACCAGACACACTAAATCTATTAGAAGAAAAAGTGGGGAAGAGCCTAGAGCTCATTGGCATAGGAGACAACTTCCAGAACAGAACACCAATAGCTCAAGCTCTAAGGTGAACAATTAATAAATGGGACCTCTGGAAGTGAAAAGCTTCTGTAAGGCAAAGAATACTGTCAACAGAATAAAATTATAGCATACAGACAGGAAAAAGTTTTTCACCAATCCTACATTTGACAAAGGGCTAATATCCAAAATATATAAAGAACTCAAGAAATTAAACACCACCACGTCAAATGACTCAATTAAAAAGTGGCATACAGAGCTAAACAGGGAATTCTCAACATAGGAATATTGAACAACTGAAAAGCATTTAAAGAAATGTTCCATGTCCTTACACATCAGGGAAATGCAAATAAAAAGGACTCTGAGATTCCATCTTACACCCATCAGAATGGCTAAGGTCAAAACCCAAAGTCACCATACATGCTGGTAAGGATGTAGAGAAAGGGGAACACTCCTCCATTGCTGCTGGGAGTGCGAACTTGTGCAACCATTTTGGAAATCAATCTCACCCTTTCTCAGGAAATTAGGAATATTTCTACCTCAAGACCCAGGTGTAGCACTTCATTTTTTTAAATTTTATTTTATTTTTAATTAATTTATTCTTGTTACATCTCTATGGTTATCCCATCCCTTGTATCCTCCCATTCTCCCCTCCCTCCCATTTTCTCCTTATTCCCCTCCCCTATGACTGTTCCTCAGAGGGATTACCTCCCTCTGTATATGCTCATAGGGTATCAAGTCTCTTCTCAGTGACCTGCTGTCCTTCCTCTGAGTGCCACTAGGTCTCCCCCGCCAGGGGACATAGTCAGATGTGAGGCACCAGAGTACTTGAGAAAGTCAAATCCCTCTCTCCACTCAAGTGTGGAGACTGTCTTGATCAGAGCAGCACTTCAAATGCTGAATAAGAACAAACTTAAGAAATGGAAAGCAAAATGATGATGTCATATCTGATATGATATTTGTGCCTATAGGAGTTTGCTTATGGTTGCCAGTACCCTGGATTAGTATTTCCCCCTTAAATTTCAAATGGGATCTGTTATAGCATGGCCCTTTAGGCAAAGTACTTAAAATGGTATCTCAGAGACTGATTTTGATAGAGAGGCTAAGGTAAATGATAAGTGATTTTAATACAAGAACCTGCTACTCTTACAATTAATAATGTAAGATTAGGAATACAGTTGGCTGGAGATTATCAGACATATACTAAACCATATATATGGTAGGTTTCCTTCATTGCTATATCTAAGAAACCCATACCAAAAAATAGATAATTAATGTAAAATCATTTAAAAAAAATTCTGAACTATGAATTGATTCTTTTCTATTTCTATGATTCTATTTTGTTCTTTCTCACATTTTTCCAGGAGACAAGCAGACTACTTGTAATGTATTGCAAGGTCTTACATGTTAGCCAAGTGTTTCAACAACAACCATACTTTGCCAACATTACATTAAATCTCAATAGAGATTATTTTAAACCAAATAAGCATGTATTATCTTTATAAGCATTACAAGTCACTAAACTGTGTAACAGCAGAAAATAAATTGTTCATTAATGTTACTGTACCTCTCTATCTATAGTGTTACTGTAACATTTTACTTTACACAGTAGGATTTGGAATGTTTTCTGTTTATATAGTACTTGTGGTTTTGTCCCAATTTTGCATTATAGTCTGCCTTACATTTATTTTTAGAAGTGACATAAAACATTGACAACTGAGGCATTTACCACAGAACTACATTGAGGTCTTGAACACTTTGTGTGGCATGATCTGAAACTGAAGCCAGAGTGGATGATGTGGTGTCAGCATGAGTTTGACCCTTAACATTTGCTTGACAATGTAGGTCCAAATCTTCCTGCCAATACAGAGGTCCACCATAAAAGTAAGCACATAGACGTTTCAGTTGGCACTGTGGCTTCTTAGCCTTAATTTTTAGGACTCAAGAGCCTTGGTTACCTTGGCCCATGCACTTATTGCTTTGTAATTGCTTGCTTGCATTTTCTTCAGAAAATTTGAGTCCCCTCTTAAGACACAACCATGTGTGCATACACTTGTGTGTTTGCATGCCTGTGTGTATGAATGTTTATGTGTGTGTATATACACACATAGATATGCAGATTCCATTTCTGTGTCAACTTAAAGACTAGTTGTGAGGATATTCTTAGATTTGGTCATGTCTTCAGGGTAACACACTGCTTCCAAAATGCTAAATTTTCTTTGAAGTGCTTAAAAACTGCCATGTTTACAGCTTAACTTTTCTTTGTTGATTCCTTTAAATTTCTATATTACCTATTTTTATAAGCATTACAGTATCTAGAACTGACTCATATGGAATTACAGGAACATTTGAATACATTATCTATTTTGCTAAGAGAGTAGAAGTGTAAGTAGAAATTATAATCTGTGAAGTGTTTCAAAGTAATTTTTAGGGAGACCTGTCCTTGTCCCTTGCCTACTTTGGATCAGTGTGGCCAAGGGAGAGATAGATGTCCTCCTTATCCCCTGGTGATGTTGTCATGGGTAAGCTGGCTCCAAAGTGTTGAGAGCAGGAAAGTTGACTCTGCCCCTTGCCTACTGCAACACTGAGAGAGCTAGACCAGACAGTGCTAGAAATCTGGCAGGCTTCCCTACTCAGCTACCCACCAGGCCCAGATCCAAGGCTTAGAGTTGGTGCACCCCAACATCTAACCCATTTATGACTTGCTAAAACATATGAAAGGTGTGGTTCTGCAGATCTAAAGTTGCAGTATCTCCTTAACACAGCGTAACAGCAAAGTTCATCCAAGAGGAACCCCTGTGAGGCTAGAGGCCTCAAAACAGACCAAACACTCATTGCAATTAATTTGGAAATGAAGATGTGAAGACAAAAGGGTATACTTAGTAACACACTATAGCTTCCACAACAAGATTTTGTTTCTATCTTACTTTACTTTATTTGGGGGAAGACCTTTCAAGGACAAAGGGCAGATACAAAGGGATCAGGAAATGAGTCGAATTGGAAATAGGAAATAGTGAATAGGAAATTCACAAAGAATCAATAGAAAGTTTAAAAAACATAAGTCTCTAGTGTAGATACACAGCTAAGTCTATTTATATAAAGACTGGCTTGTTGGTACCCAACTTAAGAATATAAAAAGGCATGGAATCATGACTCTTATGGGAATTAGGCACTTCAGAGGAGTAGGGGGTAATAACCCAGAAAGTCAAAATTGTTGTTTTCTAAGATGACCCTATGATCACACATATAAATAATCAGTGGGCCTAGAAAAATAGCCTAGTGCATCAGGTCTCAACCTCTGGGTCCTGAGCCCTTTGGAGTCAAATGACCCTTTAATAGGGGTCATCTAAGACCATCCTGAAAATCATTTATTTAAATTCCAATTTATAACAGTAGTAAAATTAGAGTACTGAAGTAACAGCATAATACTTCTTTGGTTTGTGCCAACACAACAGGAAGAACTATATTAAATGGTTGCAGCATTAGGAAAGTTGAGAACCTCTGGCCTAGTGCTGATGAGTACCTCCTATTTTCTCAAGGTATCTGGGTTTGGTTCCCATTACCCATGTCAGACAGATCACATCTGTAATTCCAGAATTCTGGGATCTAACTATGTTTTCTAGCCTATGTGGGTTCACTACATTCACACTATCCCCCTAGTAAAATAAAAAACACAAGATTTTTATCAAAATACTATTTTTTAAAAGAGAACAGTAAATATATAAATATTTACTCTAAATTAATAGGGTTTACAAACATATCAGAAGTCACACGTCACGCATACCTGTGTATTTCTCAACCCACACCACTGTGTCAACATTTTATAGTGCCCTTTTATTTTAGGAAAAATTAAGGTACTTTGCCTAAACAACTTGAAAGGAAGAGGCAAGACACTGGGAAACTTAGATGGGGTTGAAAGAAGAATAGAAACAATGTAAACACAGTACACATGTGTGAAGTTCTCAAAAACAAAAAACAAGATGTAAAAAAAAAAAAACTGAAGAAAACTAAACAATAAAATGTAATTATTTCCTGAATCATTTACAAACTAAACACTAGAAAAATAAAATCTTTAAGTGACAACCATGCTGAAAAAATATTTCCTAAAGGATTTTATCTGCTAGGTATTTCAATGTTTCTTTCTAGATAATCACAAGTGTATCAACATATATAATCTGCAGCATAGAAAGAGACTATAGGAACATATCATTAATTGCAGAAAATGCCTTTGACAAAAATCCAATAGCACTTCATAATAAAATCTTGGAGAGGTTAGAGATATAGGGGATATAATACAGCATTATTTAGATAATGGACAGAAAACAAAGCCAGAAGCGTCTTAAATTAGCAAATTCAGGGTATTTCCACTACAATTAGGAGTAAGGCAGAGATGTCTATTCTCCCCACTACATACTACCTGAAGTCTTATCTGGAGTAATAAGACAAGCAAAGAAGACCAACAACATACATATAGAAAAGGAGGATGTTAAATGATCTTTGTTTGAAAATTATATGGTTCTGTATATAAAATATCCTAAAGAATCCACAAGAAAAGTCCTAAACAAGATAAATAGATTCAACAAAGTAGCTGAATATAAAATTAGTTTTAAAAAATTATTTTATTGAGTATTTTTATTTTTCACATATGCATTTATATTATTACACATATATACAAAAACTACCTGCAGAAAGAAAAACTACGAAACAATCAGGAATTATATAAATGTTACAGTTTTAGTGTTTTTGCTATTTGTATTTGGCAGCCTTGAAAAAAACATCTTTCCTATATTGGTACATCTAAAATTCTGAATGTAAATCAATATCTATCATATCTCATCATTATCAACTTAATACGTCTATCTAGACCTAAAAACATGTCAACCACTAAACAACTAAACCTAATTGTAAAACTAAACTATCTGGTCTTAAACTCTATGAGAGACTTGAGAAGGAATATCACTAATTTACTTTGTATACAGGAGGCGCAGGTTATCTGCTTCCCAAATGAGAAGATGATGAGACTGTTTGGTCCCTAAACGGTCACATAAAACTCTCTGTAATGTTGAAGCATCATGTTCAGCCTTCTGACCCACTGTATCTGCAGACATAGTTGTAAGGCAGGAACTATTAAGGACTTGCTTACCCTGTCTTGGCAGAATTTGGCCATCGACTCTGCCTGCATCCAAGCTTGCCCTTTTTTAGGCAGAATTCTGTCTGTGGTAGGAACAGTTTTAAAAATGAAGTGCCATTCATATATGCAAATGACTAACATATTGAGCAAGAAATGAGGTAAACGATAACATTCATAGTTGTGGGACTCTTGTGGTAAGGTGGAAGTCTGGCGTTTCCAGATAACTAGTTGACGTTGGTCTTTTGGACTCCCTTTCACAGCAGAATTCTCTCTTCATCTGATATGGGGACCCTCAGACTATCTAAAGAGCATCACATAGCACTCAGGGACGATTACTGGCCAGACCCTTTCCTTATAGAACCTGTTCATCAATCACATTTGGATTCCTGGAAATATTCCACCCTATTATGCACTTGAATAAAAAATTAGAGAGTTCTCAAATTAATAACTTAATTTTTCCTGTGCCTTATTAAACATTCCTGTAGCTTAGACTGTAAAAAAAAATGCACTACTGTTTCTCTTGTTAATGATGCACGAGAAATAATAAGCAAACAAACACATACAAGAGAATATGCAATAGGCTCAGCAGGTTCCAACTATCACAAGAAGGCAGCAAAATTTCCTGCAAACCTAGTGACACATACTCGATATGTTCATTGCCACACTGCACACTGTAGTGACAGAAAACTGACATTTTAATGCAGTTGGAGAAAAGATATAACAAAAAATTAAATTGTACATCATAAAAATTACAACAAATATATTTATCCTTTTCACTATTGTTTAGATGTATACCCAGTGAGGATCTGAATGATATTACAATGTGAACAGGAAAGAAAACTATTCTTGAGCTAAAAAAACAACAAAACAAAATTATAATTGTTTATATCTTCATGAAACCAACAAATCTCCCATAGAAGCATGTGAACACAAAGTCAAGCCTCTGCAGGGGTATATGAAAGTCAGGCAGTGCTCATTTGCTGTGAATTATGAACATTAAAACATGTTTAATTTTCTCATTTAACCTTCAGTACCTTACATCAGTGACTTTTATTGAATGTAGATCATCTTCTGATTGCTGGTTCCCCTCCTTCTACATTCTTAGTTTCTTTCACTTTCTCTCCTGTTGAGATGGACATAGATTTTTTTTTTCTCATTAGAAAAGACAAGCAAGTCCTAAATAGTTCCTGCATCACAATATGTCTGTCAGATATATTGGGCTAGAAAGCTGAAGATGATGCTCCAACATTATAGAGAATGTTGAATGACTCTTCAGACAGCAAATTGTATTAGTCATTTTTTTTTTATTTTAGAAGCTCCTAATCTATATTTACAGTTCTTTCAACTAATGGATTTTATTCCTTCTCAATTCTCTTTTAGAGTTGAAGACCAAATAGTTTGGTCTTACAATTAAGCTTAGTTGATTAGACCTTAAGATGTTTTTTAGATCAGGATAGATGGTTTAAGTTCATTGAGATATGATAGATATTGATTTTGATTCAGTAATTTAGACCCAAAAAGATTGGAAAGAGGTTTACTATAAGTTTATCAAATACAAATAGACAAATCACTATGAATTTAATATTTATATAATTCCTGACTGTCTCATGGTTCTTCCTGCTGTATGTAATTTATTTTGTTCATGTGCAATAGTACAAATGTGTATGTTAAAAAAATAATAAGAAAAGAAGGAACAAATTTTAACAGGTAACAAAATATAACAAAATAAACTATATTAAAACAAAAAAACATTGCATTGAAGTTGGGTAAGGCAAATCAACAATGACTTTTAAAGTTAGGTTAAATTATAGTTTTGGTATATTTGCCTTCCCAGGCTTAAAGTCTATTATTATAGTCCATATATAAGATATAATGTACATATAGTCACTTAAATTAAATAATCTCAGAATTGGAAAATGTTTCAAACTATGTGCAGCACCAATATTAACTATATAACTTAGACATACTCTGCATATCACTGTAGTTAGTAAAATAATATTTTTCATATGAGCATAAAATTATTTAATGTTTTATAAAATGTTCTTCTTTAACTGATAACCATTAATTTCCCGCTAAACAGTCTTAATATTCTTCTATCTTCTAATTTAACAATTTATAATATTAGAAATGCTGAAACACAGATTTATTTACTTTGGTGCATTTCTGAGAAATGTTAGAAATGGCAGTAAAAACTTGTATGCAGACACTGAAGAATAAACAATAAAGCAATGATGAAACATAAAAATAGTGTACAGGACTTTCTATATTTGTAGATGTGCTAATGCTAAATTCTAGAACAGTACCTGTAGAGAATGTACCAGAAATCAAATATGACTCTGTTAAAATAAAACTTTACAAACACCAAAAACTCAAAGTAATAAATCTAATATTTCAAGCTTTATATTAAATTTTTCTATTGATAAAGTATAATATTAACCTTGGATGAAGGTATAGAACAGTTATGGCATTTATTTACATGCAACTAGGCTTTGAGGAAGAAAAAAAAAGAAAGAAGAAAAATAAGCTCATGGGGGAGACAGTAAGGGAAGCATCATTAACCGGAGAACAATTGAACAATTGAAAAGATTTGTATGTGTCATTACATAAGTGATCATCAGATTAGTAAAAACAAATTCCATATAAAGGAATTAAGCTTAGTATATAAACTTTTTATGAAATTTAGTCTGTTTTACTAAGAATAGTTTCCCCAAGAGCGCAATTCTAATGCATGTGCTTTAAATAGAAACAAGCATGATTTTAATTAATGGCCGGTAGAAATCTAAACTCTAAATAAAATAGACTTGGGATAAAATTACCATCTTAGATGAAGTCCATGTAACTAGGTTCAAAACTAATTAGAAACATAACCACTGAGTCCATGAGTTGAACTTCTCTTGGGAGTTCACACATCTAGAATGGTTTATATACAGTTGTTTTGTATGCTTGTTTTTTTTGTTTTGTTTCTGTTTTTGTTTTTAGGTTTTCATGATATTATACTGTAGTAAATTGTCTTAAAACTGAGCTTTGTATCTCCACAGTCATAGAATTGAGATTACATTTTCAAATGTAAAATATCATCTATTAATTGATAAATTTACAATTGTAATACATCTTATTTTAAATTTAAATTTTCATTTTGCATTTTTATTAAAAATAGAGTCTTCTCTCATATACACCAAAAGTCTTTTGTCTCTTCCAACCCCTTCTAACTTATCCCCTTATCTTTCCTCCAGTCCTCTTCGACAAAGAGCAGGTCTTCAAGAGAGAACAGCCAGGCAGGACAACATAAGATACAGGAAGACAAAGCGAAAGCCCTCATACAAGGAAAATTGTCTCAGGAGTAGACAAAAGATATATAAACCTGCTCCAACTGTTAGCAGTCCCACAAAAATACCAAGTTATCAGCCATAAAATATACACAGATGGCCTGGAGCAGACCCATGCTGGCCCCATGCTTGCCATTTCAGACTTGGTGGTCCCATGTGAGCCCTGCTTAGTTGATTCCATGGCCATATTTTCTAGGTGTCCTCCATTCCCTGTAACTCCTACAGTCTTTCCTGCCCCTCTTCTAAGGTCTCTGAGAGTAGGGGCCCCATGAGCACCTCCAATTTAGATTCTGTAGGACTCTCTACCTAGTCCTTTCTGCTGTCAAGAGAACCCTCTCTGTGAAGATTGGTCAAGGCACCAATCTAGTAGTAAAGCAATCTCTCTCTCTCTCTCTCTCTCTCTCTCTCTCTCTCTCTCTCTCTCTCTCTCTCTCTCCAAATTGTGTTTCTTTAGTTTGACCCTAGGTCTCTGGGATATCTGTCCTCTGGTTGCTGGATATACATCATTGTAGGACATGGGATCATTCTTCACGGGTGAACCTCAAATGAAAACAACCATTGGTTAACCACTCCAACATGTTCTGTGCCATAATTGCCGAAGCACATTCTGTAGACAGGTTGAAAGTTTTTATAGCTGGGTTGGTGTTCATGTTCTTATTTTCATATTAGTACTTATTTCAAAATGGGCATGCAACTTTAGAAATCCTTTTAAAAATAATTGTTGTTTGAAAAACTAATTTTAAAACTAAGATATAGCCTTAATATTGAAAAAAACAGTACTAATGTTTTTTTTTAATTTTTTATTTATTATAATTTATCCACACTGCATCCCAACTATTATCCCCTCTCTCTTATCTTGCCATTCACACCCTCCCTCATGCTTCCGACTTATTCCCTACTCCTAGACCTCTGACATCGGGGTTTCCTCCCACACCGTCTAACCACAGCCTATGAGGTCTCATCAGGATAGTATCCAGCTCCTTCCTCCTTGTGCCCTCATGGCCACCCTGCCAACAGGCAGTGGGACACCAGAGTTCCTATCAGAGGCAATACCTGCTCTCCCTCTCCCACAATCCCCTACCTGCCACCGCTTTCCTTGCAACGTGGAGAGTGAGCTGTCCGTTGGCTACATCCGAAAAGGGGGGTTATGTTGTCTGCATGCATTGTTTTTGGTTGGCGCATCAGTTTTTGCAGACCCCTGGGCCCCGATCCAGAGGACTTGATGACCTCCTTGTGGACTGCTGCATCCTTTCATTCCCCCTACTCTTCCATACAACTCTCAGCACTAATCTCAGAGACCATCTGGGATCCCCAGTATCTGTCCTGATCACCCCCTGGCTGGAGTCTCTCAGAGGACAAGGGCAACATTCTCCATTGGTGTTGTGATGGAAACTTGTACAACCATTTTGAAATTCAATTTGTCTCTTCCTCAGACATCTGGGAAAAAATGCTACCTCAATACTCAGCTATATCACTCCTGGCCATATGCCAGAAAGATGCTCCACTATACAACAAGGACATTTGCTCAACTATGTTTATAGCAGCTTTATTAATAATAGCCAGAATCTGGAAATAAGCTTAGATGATCCCTAACTGAAGAATGGATAGAGAAACTGTGGTGGAATTCCACAATGCAGTATTACTCAGCTATTAAAAACAAGCAAACTTCAAATGATGGAACTAGAAAAGATCATACTGAATGAGGTAACCCGGGCCCTGAAAGACCTGCACAGTATTCATATTTTAAGGAACAATGTTGGTAAAAGTGCTTGCTGTTCTAGAAGAAGAATTTAATTTACTTTACAGCACCCACCTTCCAGCTAACAATTGCCTACTAATCCACCTGAAGAGGATCTGACACCTTCTTCTGGGTTCTTTTGGCATTCCCATGCATGTGAATGTATATGTGCGTGCACACACACACACACACACACACACACACACACACACACACACACACACATTAAAAACTCAAAGTAATTGTGGCAGTTAATAGCATGAGCATACAAAAGAGCTTGTGGCAGTTTATCCTTTTATGTTTTTACCCATGAGATAGCTAAGAAGGCTTGCTGATGAAACAAAATGAGCTAAACACCATATGTAGGAGAGATTTTTTCTAGATATTATTGTTAGTTAGAATATGACCATCCTTAACTTGTCTGCCTGCAAATACTAGCCACTACTGGACATGTAAGATGCCATCTTGTCTTGGATCTTAGCCCTGACATTCTTCCAGGTGTGGTTGAACTCTTTTTCTAGGCTGTTGGACTTGCCCATCAGAGTGTCTAAAAAAAACCTATATCTTGGCTTCCACCAGTCATTCTCTGCTTTGAAATTAAAGAACAGTATACAGATTCTGATCCACCATGTCCACGGGTAATAGTTACACCCTGGCAAATGTAATTTAATAATACCTATAAGTACATTAATATTCTACAATATGATTCAAGTTTAAATTATTCCAAGTAGATATTTGTGATGGTTTATTTTGTCAACTTGACTGAATCTAGACTCACCCAGAAGAAAGACCTTTGAGGTTGTTATTGAGTGATTATTTTAATGACATTAACAGATGTGAGAAGAAAAATATTAATTGTGGGTTGGATAATTTCTGGCCAGGGGCCTACGAACTAAATAACAAATGAATAGTAGAATACTCCACTATGGAATTCTTCCTGGGTCTATCACACTAAGGCTTCCGATGAAGCCCCATTCTATTGACCAAAAGAGTTACAAAATATATTTTGTATACCATGTTCCCAAAGAATAAAGGAAATAACAAAATAGTAATCCAGTACTTTTTTCACAAAGTCTAACTATATGTTAACTTAAAACAGTTTTACACATATTTTTATCTTGGAGAATGTTAGTACCTGCCAGCGATGGACATATATTAGTAATGCTGACTGCAAAAAAATTATATATACTTTTTTGAATAAATGACCAAGTACGTAATTTATTGAAGAAATATTTAAATAGTTATGCAATTTAGAGTAGGTATTGGGAAGAGAACTTGCTAGTCATAGACCAAGAGCATGAACTGGAATAGTCCAGTTAATGGCATCACTCCAAAATAGAGTATATTCCAACAGTAGGCAACATTTCAACAGAAAATGATAGGTTCACTCTTGGAAATAACCTAACGAATGTTCTGTGTTGTAAAACTAAGAGAACTATTTCAAACTGCAAAATGTTCTTTAAATTCTTATCCTAATTACTATAATCATTATTGAAAAATTGTAGGTACAGAGTAAGAAATTTTTTTTCTTCTTCTTCTTTTTTTTCTAGGTAGGGTTTCTCTGTGAAGCCTTATCTGTGCTTGACTTGCTTAGTAGACAAGGAAGACCTCAAACTCATAGCAATCTTCCTGCTTCTGCCTTCCTGAGTGTTGGGATTAAATACGTGCACCACCACACCAGATTAAGAATATACAACTTTCAAACATAACATTTATTCAGGATAAAAGTAACATAATTAAGTCATTGAAGGTGAATACTGCTATCTTGTATAAAATTATTTTACACTAGGGTTAGTAATATGTTCAAGAACCATTAGAAAGTTGAAAGATATCAATTCTAGACAAAAGTAAAGTTAAAGAACATTGTTTCTAAAATTGCTTTAAGGTGTACAGACAGCATTGCTTTTTATTCTAACGAACTTTAAATTTCAGTTATAGAATTTCAGGATGTGTCATCATTCTATTTAAAATTGAAATAGCATGTTCAACATATATCTTGTGCTTACCTGTACTATTTTGGGTTTATCCTGCAAGACAAAATATCAGATATGTAATATATTTGAGTCATTGCTCCCTGTCAAATTATAGGCGGATAGTTTATAGACAAAGGAGCATATACACCTCAATCTCTGAAGCATTTTAAATAAGTAATTGTAATATTTTACACTTACGTAAATCACAAGTGCTTGACATAGAACAGAATACATTTGTCCTTTTCCAAACAGACAAATATTAACTCAGAGAAACTAATCAAAGAATCCTGTCATGAGAGCATAAGTCTCACAAAGATTCCTTCCTTCCCTTATTATTAGCTGACTTCGAGTTCAGTGGCAGACAGCACTTGGTAGTGCTTGATATAGCTGTTTTTAACTTTGGAGAGCTGATCATTTTCATTGAGGAAACAAAACCATTGTTGACATAATTATAAAAGAAAAGCTATATTTTCCTTTTTGTTCAGATAGACCACAGAGTAACAAATACCTGGCATAATTTTGTCATTACATATTTTCATGTTTGAATAAATTCAAGCCAAAGAGGACTCCTGCATTCACAATTATTCTCAAAAAATGCAACGAATCCATGTAAAGAATTTAATAACTCTCAAAACTGTCCATTTACTTTACTTTTCTCCGTTTTAATGTAAAGTGTTGGCTCTCATTCTTTACAATGGAACCTTCTATAGAGTAAGTAATATACTTTCCTCACAAGTATGAAGACGGGAAATGAATACCCAGAACTGCTGGAGATCCCAGGTTTGGTGGTGCACTCCTGTATCACTGAGGAGGCAGAACCAAGCATATACACCCAGCGATCCTTACAGGCCATCCTGTCTGGCCAAATTAGTGATCCCCCAGCCAAGGAGATATCCCCTAGTTAAAGAACTAGGTAGAGAGAGCCTAAGGAAGAACCCTAGAAATTGTTTTCTGGGCCTTCATATCAAAGCACAGATATGTCCAGACTCACCCATGTACACACAAGAACAACAAATGTGCATATATACATGAGAGCATTGTATCTCCTCTCCTCTCCTCTTCTCTCTCTCTCTCTCTCTCTCTCTCTCTC
>OU015743.1:140283579-140295906 GCA_907169655.1 Acomys percivali | reverse complement strand
CTCTCTCTCTCTCACACACACACACACACACACACACACACCACCATACACATACAGAAAATGACAATAAATCTCATTTTCTTTCCCTCTAATAGCACCAGTTCTCTCTCAATCACTGTTTCTTGAGCCTATGCATTTACATTTTTTGTATTCTTAATTTTCAAATTACTTCTCAGCCAAGTAACAAAAGAAATCCTTATAACTGACCAAGTGGACCACTACAATAAAGCTTTGCCAAGACAATGTTTTTAGACTAATCTTTACATGGTTCTTAAAAAGTCTCGGGGACTACTGAGAAATTCTAAGAAATTCTTAAGATTGTAATTCTAGATAACAAATACTAAGCTATCTGTGTTCGCTATGGTTAAAAAAAAAAAAAAAAAAAAAAAAAAAAGGAAGACTAATAAGAATGTTGGTTTCTTTTCTTACTCTCTCTGGCCAGATAAAAACTAAAAATAATTTAAAGTGTTAATTATTTAGTCTGACTTCTGGTTTTAGAGTTTAGCAAATGGTTATTTGGCTGTCTTTTTTAACTTGTTGAAAGGCAGAACATCAAGCTGCTGAAGGTATATATTAGATAATTTTGTGAGTGTGTGTGTGTGTGTGTGTGTGTGTGTGTGTGTGTGTGTGTATGTGCGTGTGTGTGTTGGATAGCCATCAGAGAAAAAAGAACACAACAAGACGCTAGGACAAGTATGAAGCCAGGTCATACTGCCAAATACCTACTCTCTGTAATTTGGCTCCAACTTACCCTTCTACCTACTTTCCATTAATGCCATTAAATTATTAACTCATCCAGGAGATAATCCACTGAATGGGTAAGGGCATATATAAACTAGTTATCTCTGAAAATGCTAAAACAGAACACCTAGAAGTGTGTTCTGCAAAATTTTTTAAACTAAAAAAGTTAGAAATCAAAATGCTGATCATATTATTTGATTTTTATCATAATTATTGATAATGAAGTTTATAATTATTTTAAGTGTTCTTTTACTTACTCATTGTAAGACTCCCTGAATATTAATTAAATTTGTTATAAATTATTTTAATGTAGACTTTATATAATGTAATATAGACAGAGCTGTGTCACTATGATTTTGAAATCATCCGTCACCTTTACTCACAAATGATTCAGCAACTTAACTTTCATGTTTTATGTGTTTCCGATTTTATATCAACCTTTGGATGTTCTCTGAAATTATTTTGTTAAACATGTTTTTTGGCAGAAATATTAAGTAATCCATCTTGCACAATACTTTTTCTTTTGTATTTTCTTATTCTCGTAGGTAAACACTCTTGATTTCTTCATTCTGAGTCTATTTATTATTTGAAGATATTACAAGTGAAATGTAATCTATTAACTCATAATGGTAAATGAATTCAAAATAAAAATAGTTCCACATCACACAGAACAAGTAAGAATGAGATTGAGGTGTAGTATAAGAGAAGGTAGTGAGAAAAAGGAAAATATTTCTAGTGGTCATAGTCAAATGACATTCTTGTGTGTTTTCTCAGTTTCTGTTAACTATTTATAACTGTCACAACTTCTTCTCAACTTAAAAATCAGATATAATAAAAAGCATTAACTTTGTGTATCTGGTTATGTGTTCTTATGTCAGGTGTTGTGGTAAATATAATGCAGAGTCCAGAGTGGAAGGTAGGAAGTTTGAAGCCAACATGAGCTACATAAACAATAGATAAATAAAAGAAAAAAAAACTTTTGAGAGCTATGTGACAGATAAAAGTATATAGTAATGTATGTGCATATAAAATAGAAAATCAATAATATAAATTATTTATTTCATAAATAATGATATCATTTTACATGATTAAAAGTATTTATTTCATGCTGATGAAAGAATGGCCACACTGTATTTGTACATAACTACAAGGTTCATTATAACAAAGTACTACAGGGTAGACAAGATTTTAATTTTATGAAATTTCCCCGCATGCTTGAGCAAGACTGCTTTATTAGCCAAAGTTCTTCAGAGTAACAACACTGAGACAATAATATCTTATATTATCAGATTAGCTTGCAGCCTGTGGTTCAGCTAATCCAACAACACATTTTCCCTGACAAAAATTACAAGAATCAAAGTCCTGGTCAGTTCAAAAGGCTGGATGTCTCATCTGGTCTTCAGCCTATCTTGGAATCCCACAGAAGTAGGTTCTAATATCAGACAAGGAAGGCCTCAGCAGCAAGATAAATGAACTCCCCAAGCAGTTAAAAAAAGCAATAACTTCCTTCTTCCATTTCCTTTTATTTGGCTGCCCCACAGGTATGAGCCAGATTTAGGGTGGAGTGTTCCACCTCAAATGATACAATAACTATTCCCCCCAGCAGTGCCAAGCTGCTTGGGGTTTAGTTGATTCCAAGTCACAGTGACGATCAGTCATCACAGCTGTAGTTCACTGTCTTTATTAGTCTTTGCACAATCACGTGGTGTCACTGTTACTCTCCCTTTAATGAGACATTGTGGCTTATTAGATTAAGGAATATTACATATGACCATAAGGCAAAATACTTACCTTTAAAAAAATCTAACTCAAAGCAGAGTAAAACAGAGGGTTGAGCTTCAATATAAGAGTGTTAGTGGTTAAGCCACCAAGTATATAATGGTAATACATTCCAAAAATGTAACATTCATATATTACCAAAATAAACTTCATTGTTATATATTTTTAATTTTTAGTATTTCTCTACCTTTCAAAAACATTTTATTGAATAGAATTATATCAGTACCTCCTTAGATTCTTCATTCAAATTTCTCTCACCAAATGCTCTCCATCCAGTCCCACCTATGTTTCACCAAATATCAAATTGATAGCTTCTTATAATTTTTACACAGACACAAACAGATACGCACATTTGCTCACACTTTAAGATGTTGCTTATTTTTAAAGATGAGTTTCTTATAGACAACAAAAATATCTTATTTTTTAATTTATTAAACTAGTCTGTGTCTTTTGAGGGCGGAGTTAAGGCAATATTTAGAGGTTTTATCAAAGGGTGTGTGTAGATTGTAGTTACTTCGATGTATTTTGCTGCTTCCATTCTCAATTATGGTTTTTTCCACAAATAAATTATAGATTTACTTGTCATATTACTACAGGTGATTGATTATGCTTATTCCTATCTTCAGTTCTAAGTAAACTTCTTGTATTTTGTGGATATAGAGATGGATATAATTGGGCTGGAAAGCAGGGAGGGGTACTGAAATAATGGGAGGGACAGGGAGATAGGGAAGCAAGAAAGGGACATCAAAGATGTCTCAAGAGTGAGAAAATATGTGGGACTTGACCCTATACTAGGATTTTGGGATTTTAGACAGATGGTGGGGAAATGATATTAAAACAAAAGGAAAGATGGGACTTACCTGGAAGAGGTGAATTTTGTACAAATAGGGTTTTCAGGTCCAGAATCTGCAACTAAACTTTTGGATATGCAGATGATGGTGAGTGGGGGAATGTACAAACAAAACAAAACAAAACAAAAACAAACAAACCAAGCAAACACAAAAAAACAACAACAAAAGGAAAAATTGCCACCTAGGAAAATTTGCTTTCGTCAATTTTTTTCTTATATTTATTTGTTTCAAATGCTGTTATATAATAGGAAGTTTTTAAACTGAGCTTTATAGTCTATTACTATAAAGTACTAAATGGAATATAATATTGGTATCTATTCAAATGTTATCAGAACATGATGAAAATACCATCTGAAAGGACAATTATGGTTTGCTGTGCAATTGCCACTTTTCAAGAGGTTTTCTTCATTCTTTTCTCATCTTTCTTTTTCTTCATATTCTATTTTATTGTTGTTAAGAATGTTTGGTCTGCAACTCAGGCTTGCCTGGAACTTAAGTGCACACTGAGCTTGTCTGGTATCTGCAGCTCTCTCCTCATGTGATTGCTCTTTAGCTCTTGGGTGGCAGGTGTACATTATCACTTCTGATTGCTCTCACTTTTAGAAAGATATAAATTATCAATATCCTTTGTCACTTAATGAGAGAACAGATAGCTTGTAAAGTTGAAATATCTGTAGAATAGCTCATTCTTTATGAAAGCACAAATTAATGGAAGATAATAATTGATGTACCATATGATATGAAGCAAAATAGAAAACCTACTTCACAAATACTTTATCAAGAAGGTCACATAAATGCAAGCAATTAGCATACACAGTAAGGAACTGTGAAAAACTGTATGTATAATTCCATTCTAGTTTGAGCATCTTAGGTACTGGTTCTCAATCTGGGAGATTCGACCTCCCAAAGACCATTGGAAAACATAGATAATAATATTGCAATTTGTAATAGTAGCAGTATTAGAGTTATGAAGTAACAATGAAAATAGTTTTGTGGTTAGTGGTTCACCACAACATGATGAACTATAGTGAGAACTCAGCATTACAAAGGTTGAGAACCACTGACCTTCACATATACTTTGAATATACTTTAGGAATGTCTATATCAGAGAAGCCAAAACCACACTAAAGATACAATTTAGTTTATGGTAGTATCCATAACCTTCATAATTTGTAAATTATGGTCAAGTGTTTTCCTCTCTCTGAAATATCTTCACTTGGGATGTATGGAGGGAAAGCTATAAATGAAATGTGAACATTTTTTATATATGACATAGGCTAAAGTTTTTTCCCTGCTATGTGAAACAGATGTTTTTCATGATGATATTTTAGAGGTGGATTTTATAGTTCATGTATTAAACAATAGAATGTTGTTTTGCAGTTTTAGAAGTGAGGAATCAGATACCCAGGCCCCTGCCTGGCTGGTTTCGTATGAGACTATTTAAGGTTCTGATCCATGCTGATTATAACATTTCGATTGGATCCTTCATTGCATGGGTCATGTAGTCTCCAAGTGCTATGCCCATCTTCTCATTCAATCTGACTGATGTTTTTCCTCTGAATTTGATCCATGTTGTTACCCAGGCTCTAGTTGATTCTCTCCCACCCCCTCTCATTTGTATATTTTGTTAAACGCTTTGGTCTCCTTAGCCACTATTCTGAGCCATCATCTTCCCACAGCAGGTTTTCTGGATATGTATTTATCTATAAATTTCCTTTGTAAAAAGATTCGATTTGCCATTACCCTGTTTTCAAATAAGGTCCAAGTTCAAGGTTAGCATATCAACTCACAACTGGGAAAAGCAGGGCAATTCAACCCAAAACATGAGGATCACATCAACCAAAATTCCTGACCAAGCAATGATTGATGGATTGCTACAGTGAGTTCTGATCTTTTATGGGAAAAACTCAAAGATTCACATAAGTTGATGGATGAGTTATAGAAACAGAGAAAAGTCTAAGGTCACACTTCCACATTACTATTAAACCTTTGCTTTAATTTCTATTACCAGATATAGTATGCAGTTGAGGTTACAGGGTTTAAGAACTCATGATGGTAGCAAATAACTGTGAAGGTAGCACAAGCCATCATGTCAGGTAAAGGGAAACAACATGGTACTAGTGTGAACATATAAGATTTCTTGGGAGGATGACTCCTATTAGATTCCTGGGGAACTATGATCCAACAGTGAACTGACTGCTCTGTTACTGGGTATGTAGCAAGTGCTGGCAAGAAACTGAATTTTTGCGATTCCCTATAAAATATAATTAGGATGAAGATCATAGTCTTTCTCACTAGAAATAAAGCATTTTAAATTTGACTGGTAACTTGCTCATCTTTACTCTCTTACCTTCTTGAGATACTGTATCTCTGGTTCTCAAACTTGGCCTCACCATTATTGCATATTGGCATGATCACAGGGAAGTATTTGTCATCTCTTTCAAATTCTAAGGGAGATGTGGAATCGAGATGGCTCAATCATAGCAGGTAGTATCCTGTGACTGTGATGTTTTCCTTCTTAACTCAAGGAAAAAGCTGGAAGTGGATGTCTTTTGAGATAGCCTTGTGGTCCCTGACAGATACCTTATCAGAAAAGAATTAAAATGAAAGGAGGAAGATGGGTTGGCTATGCTTGAATGCACCAAAAGTGAGTCATGAAGGTGCTCTGTGTAGGGAAGCCAAATATGTAGGCTTTGAGCCATGACGGAGAACATGGAGACTGGTTCTTTGATTAGGGGCTTGAACCCAACAAGTTCCTTCTACCATATGTGAGGCTGAATAGTGAAAATGCTCCCCTGCTGCTGCCTGATCATTCATCTATTCAGCAGATGATAGAGGTAAATCAGCTCCTGAACTGATGCTCAAGCCCAAAGGGAAAGGACAGCCAAAAAGGCATATTTTCTTTCCTTCCTATATTCTGACAGATCATTGAGAGCTGGCAAAGCAGTACTGAGTCTCGGTGAGCCAATCTCTGCCTTTTCATGTACCTCTGGGATGATGGTACAGTTAGAATCTCCTTAAGAGTTGATGACATGGAGAAGTTGACCTCTGTAACCACTCATCCTTCTTTAAGACAGAGATTGTAGACTCTAAGGCCACAGAATTAGAGAGAGCATTTTCTAATGAGATATTTTCTACTATGGTCCAATGCTGGTGAGTTTCCAGACACAGAGTAAATGGCCTAATCCTAGAAATATGAATGTGCCAGCCTATGTTGATGCACACTACTGGTCCCATATTGAGTATTCTAACATTAGAAGGCAAACTTTAATCTGAGTCACTGTTCTGTGAGAAGCATTTGGGACTTTTGATGTGGTACTAAAGTCATGTGTATGCCATCATATTCAGGATACAAACACAGAAATGTCAGAGATAGGTTTTATAGTGGGCAAAAATGGGGGATGCAATGCAAGTCACCTATATTGTGACCAAAGAGAATAAGGCAAAAGATAAATCACTCTAAAAATATTTAGGATCACAGTGTTTCTCACATGCCCAGTTGTGTAT
The DNA here is from genome assembly GCA_907169655.1 of Acomys percivali. Classification (NCBI taxonomy): domain Eukaryota; kingdom Metazoa; phylum Chordata; class Mammalia; order Rodentia; family Muridae; genus Acomys; species Acomys percivali. Next base: position 140,289,028 of record OU015743.1, on the reverse strand, counting down.
TGGCCTCATTCTATTTGGAATGGATATAGGAATAGATATTGTAGGCTAGGTAAGTTGCTTTTAGCCCTGTTGAACCAGATGAAAACCATTTTTTTTAGAGATTCCCTAGAAGCATAGCCCTGAAGCTCAGGCAATGAGAAGTAGGTATATCTAAGATTATCTGGTGCTTACATCAGAAGGGATCGCCCTTTTGGTCTATAAGTACTCTTGAGTTAACCAGCTGGCGATACTGAGAGGACTGTAAGCCTTATGTTGATCTGAACCTTCACAGGTGCCTCTCAAAATGTGCAGAGATTGTTGGGCCTTGCTGAAACGAGAGCTGGCAGTTTTATAGTCTGTGAGAAGGCCAGATGAGTTTCCTGGGCTGGATGCCTACTTAGCTGGTTATGGCAGGTGCACAATTAAGGTCAAGCTATTGGCTGTGAATTTGGCCATTGGGCATATGCTTCCTGACCATACACAGTGTTTGTTTCTCCAATGTCTAAATATATCCTAGGGATATATAATTTGCAATGGCTAGCAACATTCCAAATAATCTTTCATGATTTTAGATTAACGGTTAGAGATAGTAATGCAGTGATACAAGAGAAACACAGCCCCATCCCCCAGAGTGAAATTCGAGCTCCAAGAGGGGTAGTTCAGGTAGTTTAGTGCCAGACACCTGCAGGGCATGAAGAGATTATTCACACTATTTTGTAATTAGAAGCATCTGGCATAATAAGAGTAGTACATGGTTACTACGACTATTCCCATGTATGACCAATAAAGATTCCAGATGGAACATGAGGAGTGAATGTGGACTATATAGAATCAAATAACGTGACTCTAGTCATGCATGTTGCAGTGCCACTCATCTTAGATAGACTTTGCTTAGATAACTTTGCTTTTAAGCCAATGCCACTAAGTGGATGAGCCCTTTTCTTTTTACATTGACATTGACATTGCTCAAAACAGTTAAGAACAATCTTTCTTTACCTACAGTTGTTGACAATGAACAACAGTCATTTTCCCCAAGGATATCTACATAGTTATACCATTTGCCATGGTTTGGCAGTTCAGGATTTAGTATCCTGAAAATGTTACCACCAAAAGGTGCTATGATATTGATGATATTCTGCATACCTCTGATTCTTTTGCAGAGTAAGACTCAACTGCCATGAAATTGTAGGTATGAGTTGGAGATGATTCCAAAGCATAGGGTCCTGGTTTGCCTGTCAAAATATGTGGAAGTGCCTTGGGTTTTTTTTTTTTTTTTTAAGAAAAAGCTGTACCAGAGACCAACCTTGATAATGTCCAGCCATATCTATGATTGAAGATGGTCAAGTAATTATAAGCATTTGTGAATTTGTTGGATTATTGAAGAGTGTTCATGTCCCATCTGGCTTAAATAGCACATCCTTAATATGCCTTATGAAGAAAAGATAGCAACATAATATTTTACTGAGACAGCTTAATGGGTATCTGTATCTCCCCAGTAGCTTATTGGTCAAGCTTAGTACCATGAATCAGACAAATTTAATTGAATGTGACCATTTATCTGACAAAGTTTGGTTTGGACCTGTGGCAACATAGGAGGGACAGATGAGTACCTGTAGGATTTAAGTGACAAATCTGGGAGGAGGCTAATACTTCATATACCTTTGCTAAAGAGTAATTAATGGCAATATATGCAGCATTCATGCTGAAGAGTCTATGTCTGCAGGAGGTAAGGTCCTAACCCATATTACATATCCCATTATTGAATGGGTAAGATGTTTAATAGTCATAAAACGGTAATAACAACTCAAACCCTTACTTTGGCTAAATGAGAACCCTACCTAGACGAGAGGGAAGGTTAAAGGGATTATAGACATCCTGAGTGCAGAACACTGTGTTGTGATGTTAGCTATGAGTTTCTAAAACACGGATATTTTAGAACCAACTTCCTACCAAGAAGAGACTACCCTTCCCCTTGATATTTTTGTATTTTGGTTGCTGCAGAGGGCTATAGCCTATGTCAAAGGCAATGACAGTCCACCTGTCCAGTGACATTTTCCAGATGACTGAATTCTCATTCAGATCATTCACTGGAATTAACTACAAGCTGAAGAGATGATAAGTATGAGTGAGTTGTCCCCTCTTTGTTTATGTACTGATAACTAGGTTGTATGGAGGAGTCTCTCTGTGAATCCCTACAGGCACCTTCAGGATTGGGAGGTAGACAGTCAGCACCTATGGGGCTCTTCCTAGTGGGAAGAAGTCTGAATGTCAGAAAACAGATGTTTAAGACAGTCATACAGCAGATCATAAACCTTCACTCAGCACAGGAAATGACAGGACTTGTGTGTAGCCATGTGTTTAGTATACAAATTATAATAGCAAAGGGTGCTACTCCATGGAAATACCAACACCATTGGCATGAAAGAAGAAAGTGTAGCTGCCCAGTGTTTCTTTTCAAAAGAGATATGAAACATTGTCTTTTGTCAATGTTTGGTGTGATTACAGCTTTACTATCATTCATATGTCTGTTGGTTTCTTGTTTACTCACTCTTTTCCTCAGAATAAACACAACTTCTCTGAGGGCTAAGATAAGCCGTAAAGTACTAATACTTACTATACCCAAGTTCAAGCCTGGGCTTCTTAACTGGATATTTAAAGGCAGTTTTTCATATGCCATAATTCTCCAAAGGAGGAGATATATTAGAGAGGTATATTGGCCTGTTGTGAAGTGAGTTGTATTGGGGACCATATCCCCCATTCTTCAAGGCATACAAGCTCTTTCTTGATGCAACAGTGATTTTCTCCTAATAATGTCTTTTATTGCATAAGCTTTATAAAAATTTTAATTAATAGTAATACTCTAACATAGTACTGTGTGTCTGTCTCAAGCAGAGGGTTTTTGTTTGTTTGGTTGGTTTGGTTTGGTTTGGTTTGGTTTCTCAAGACAAGGTTTCTTTGTGTAACCTTGGCTGTCTTAGGCTCATTTTGTAGACCAGGCTGGTCTCGAACTCACAGCAATTTCCCTGCCTCTGCCTCCCGCATGCTGGGATTAAAGGCATGAACCAGCATGCCCAGCTACAACCAGAGTTTTAAAGCTCTGGTTTTCCCCATTGATAAGACCACAAGATGATAAATATATTACTATAGAATATAATAAACCTAGATTTGTTAGCAGCTACCAAAAATGAACTTGTGCTAGATACACACATTGTTGTTTAGGTATCTGGTAACCTAAGAACAGTTGTTTTTCAAGACATTCACAATGAAGTATTTTGTTTTTTACAATCCATAAATTCACAGCCAGCATCCTAGAGAAATAATGTGCCCTCTGAATTTGATCCAATCAAACTGCAATGTCAGTGTTCTGTGAGAAACTTTTCCTGGTGATACAAAAAACTTACAAATCTAATAATCCCAGAGATCAAAAATACAACATCATCAAAGCCCAACTTGGGTAAACAGCAAGTTTTTATATGGAATATTAATAGAGATATATAAGAGAGATTGCTTACCTGAACAGGAATAATTAAAAAACTGATGTGAGATTAAAAATCCTGTCCCAATGCTACATACCTGTATCTCTTCACAACTGCAGGATTCTGCACAGCTTAGAAGGATCTCACATAGTTTAACTGATAAGTAGGTTCTCCCCAAAATTTTAGTAAGTCTGTAAATCTTCAAGAATATTCCATGTTTCAGTTTTCCCACACACATGTGTGACATTTGTTAAACCCTTTGAGTTTCATGTCAATTCCCCCTGTTCCAACACCAATATAATGCTTCCGTTCCTCAGAAAATGTCATGTAATACCCAGAACACGCCAACGCTGGGGTAGAAGAATCAGTAAGTCTTAGGAGTTAGAGGGTTATTCTGGGCAACAAAGACTTTTTCACTTTTATACTGCAATCTAACCATATGCATTATAATTATAAATGTGTATCCAAGAATTGATGTATGTATTAGAAGGGAATGTCAATACCAAGTGTGGATAGTCTGCAGCATCTTAGATATCATCCCTGTGAAAGAGGTAAATGAGAATATATATTACTTTCCTGAAATTAATAAATGTTGGGGCAAAGAAGATCCACAACAAGCATACCAGCTATAGGAGTGTAAGACATGGGAACAAAGGCAAATGGAACCTGGAGATTTGCAGTGTTCTGAAAATGCAAATAAGGAGCGATGGATACTAAATTTGGTCCAGAAGAAGAAGCACTAAATAAAAACAGATCTAATAACACCTTGAGTAGAAAAATATAAAGCAACATAATGACAATAATTAATAAGCCTTACTCAATAAAAACTTCTAATGTAATGATTACTACTCAATAGAAAGGTGCAAATTAATTGATTGCATCTGAAAACAGGATATATCTTTGTGCTGCTTCAAATAAACACACCTCACAACCAATGTTAGATACCACTTTTGGTCAAAATGAAGCATAAACTTTTATTTTCATTGAATTTTAGGATGTCCCTAATGTATTTCTTCTCTGACCCAGTTAATACTAAATTGAGTGTTGTTCCATTTCCATGTGAGTGTAGGCTTTTTATTATTTCTGTTATTCTTGAGGTTCAGCCTTAGACCAAGGTTGTCATATAGGATAAAAGATATTATTTCAATCTTCTTATATCTGCTGAGTCTTTCCTTGTGACCTATTATGTGCTCTGTGAGTTGCTAAGAATCTTTTTGTTAGGATAACAATATTTTTGTTAGGATACAATCTTTTGTGTTAGGATAAAAATTCTGTAGTTATCTGTTAGATACATTTTATTCATAACATCTGTTAGTTTCATTATTTCTCAGTTTATTTTCTGTTTCAATGAACTATATTTTGGTGAGAACCAGAATCTGGAAACAACCTAGATGTCCCTCTACCAAAGAATGGATAAAAAAAAAATGTGGTACATTTACACAGTGGAACATTACTCAACTATTACAAACAAGGAAATATTGAAATATGCAAGCAAATGGAAGGAACTGGAAATAATCATCTTGAGTGAGGTCACCCAAACCCAAAAAGATACACATGGTATATATTCACTTATAAGTGGATATTAGTTCAACAGAGATGTTCACTGGGAGACTCCACCCATGGGAGATTAGGAAAGATGCTGGGACTTGCTGCTGGATGTTGGACAGAGTGCTGAGAGTGGTATGGAAGAATGGGAGGATAGAAGGATGCAGAGGGGCCAGGAGCTCTGCAAGGAGACCATCAAGGCCAGCAGATCTGGACCCAAGGTGCCTGCACAAACCGTTGCACCAACCAAGGACAATGTATGCAGTGAACAGGGACCCCCTGTTGCAATCTAGCCAATGTACAGCTTATTCTCCACAGTTGTTTGAGGTAACAGGGAGTGCCTCTTACATGAACTCTGGTGCTCCCAATTTGATCAGTTCCCCTTTAGGCTATCCAGATGAGACCTAAAAAGCTGTGGTCATAAGGTGGGGGAGAAAGGCCCTTCTGCC
>OU015743.1:140233869-140277067 GCA_907169655.1 Acomys percivali | reverse complement strand
TGTCTCTGTCTCTGTCTCTGTCTCTGTCTCTGTCTCTGTCTCTGTCTATCTCTCTCTGTCTCTCTCTCTGTCTCTCTCTCTGTCTCTCTCTCTGTCTGTCTCTGTCTCTCTCCCCTCTCTCTATGCTGTCTACTATTTCACTCTCCTCTTTCTGTGCGTTTCCTGTCTGCCCCTAAATGGCAAATTACTCAATCATATTCCATGGTACCATTGAAACTAAGGATATCTAATATCAATAAATCTGAACTTATATACTTTAATTTGTATTGCATTAACTAATTTTGGTGCCTCAAGAAAGCTCATCATTCAAATGTCAGCACACCCTTGAATACTTTCACATTCATGAACATTTGATTTTATTTTGTTTGGTGGAGGTAGTCATTTTCATATGTATGGAGACTAGTTATTTCTAAATTTTGAAGTTACTTTTATTTTCAATCTCATATAAGAGTGCAATCAATGCAAAAAGAAATTTTTGTGCCATTCTAAGCAAGATGATCATAGTACTCCTATATTTTCTATTTTTAAAATTTATATTGCTGCATTTGAAACTTATTTTTATACACAGGTAAATGTTTTATTTTCTTATGGAAAATTGGATGATATGCACCATTGATGTTGAGATACATCAGATTAGGCAGAGAATTTGATAACCTGTTATCTATCTTGTTAATTTTCTTAACCTGCATTAATACTAGGATTAAAATCTTTGTTGAATATTAGAAACTAATAATAAATGTTAAGATATTCCTTTTATAAACAATTTTAAAGCAACCATGGTATTGCAGAGTAAATTCAAATGAATTTCTACATATTAGCTTAAGTGAAATTATTGGGATGTTCAGAGGTAAATATATACACTGTCCTTTACTAGATGTTGGCATGTTATTACAGACAGTGTTATTTTGTGTATCAGAAAGTATATATTTCAGTATTGTTATGTGAGTACTCTGTTCTGATGTGAGAATTGAATCTCCATAACTACCTGAAGGCTTTCTGAGAGGATGCTGTTTTATATTTATTTAATGTACCCAGTGGGAACTGTTAGGCACTGCCCTTGGTCCAGGATGACTGAGGAAAATGTAGTTGTTTTTCTATGAAGCACCTTTTATTTCTAAGGCACTTCACAACAGATCTCAGTGAGTCTGTTTGGATGGTAGTTATCATGTCATTTAAAAATCTCTTACACAAGGGAGAAACTTCTCATTCGCAGACTAACATTTTTACTGTTCTCACTTTCCAAAGTGCAATCCATATTTAAACACCTGATCATTTTTTATAAATCTGTATGTTCTGTATAGCTTAAAATATATTTATTTCTATAGCAATACTCTACTTTTGCTTCACCTGCAACTGTGCTAGCCATCTTTGCTCACTGGACTGCTATCTGTGATTCTCTTTGAGCAGACACCTTATATTTGATCAGTGTTTAACATAGACAATTCTATGTAAGGTAGAACTAGTATCTATCCTTAGTATAGAATATATCTTCATTTTACTTTATAACCAGTTATTATGTACTTGCCAAACTAGCTTTCAGATGTGAAAGTGTGAGAACAGCAGACAGCAGATACACAGTTTGAGACAGTCACCTGAGTCCAAATTAAGCAATACCATTAGCTTGTGTATTACATATGAACAAGGCAGTCCACTCTCAGTAAGTCTTGAGTGTGATATATATATACACATTTATATATTACACACACACACACACACACACACACACACACACACACACACACACAACACACACACATTTAAACCTTACTATTCTGTAGTAAACCTGATTCTTGGAAGTTTCAAAGGCTTTGACCAATTTGGCAAATAATAATGTTTTATCTTTATCTTGTTTCCCAAAAATGTCAAGGATAGCTTTTCTCTATTCCAGTACTGTGAAATATAAGTCACCCTCCAAAGATTAATAACCTTTGCCAAGATTGGAGTTGATTTATGTTCTGGCCCTGTTGGCAACAGAGGCCTCCCTACCACAGCCCTCATCAGCTACATTGATTGGGCACCAGAGCTTCCCCCAGCCTGCTGCTTAAGCAGATGCTAATGGGCAAATGAGCAGCAGCAGGGAGGGAGGCTGGGGTGATCTTCATTCATTAGCAACTGTTCAAGCAGCAGGCTGAGGGACTGTGCAGATGCTGAGGAAGAATCCAGGATGAACATTGACCTCAAAGGTACATTCCTGAGCAAAACTTGAGTTGTTTACCAGGAAACCAGGCTGCTCAACATTTATGAAAGTTCACACCCTGTTTTCCTGTAACAATATCAGTATATGTCTCAAAATCATACATTCAGATCTTTGATTTTAAGCCATTGTCTTATGTGTGAAACTGGACACATAATAACTGTGGCAGGTATTATAGATCATGAATTGTAATCTGTGTCTGGACCAAAATTGTTTATGTTCATGAGAAACAAGAGCTAAGCACACTTTTTCATTTGTTTCTTTTTTGCAGGAATATACTTTAAAAGATTGCCTAGCAGTCTTTGGACAATAACTGAAGTGATCATAAACATTCAGGAAACTGCTACCCCATGTAATGCCTTATTAAATGAGAATATTTCAAGAAAATTCTGGAAATTCATTTTTCAGTAGAAAACAGGCTTGCATATCAGAAGAATTGAGAGCTGATCAGAAGGTTGATTTCAAATACTTGGATAAAACTACAAATGCCAATTTGAATACATAAGGGATTTCTCAATCCTTCCTGCCGAAAGTCCAGTGGAAGATTTATCATGCTTCATCTTGCCTTCTGTACATGATGTGTGGAATCCTGTATTTCCTTCCCCTACTTCAGGATTGTTTTTCTTCTGAAATGGTTGTGCCCCAGACTCTGTATTCTCTCAGGAAATTAGGTAATTGGCTGTCAGGCCCAGTACATATGCAGCCAAACCGGGTTCTTGAACTGTTGTCACTGCTCTCTGATACTGGATTTATAGTTATTAACTAAAGCTGATATCAATTGCCCTTTCATTTTGTGTTATAATCATCCATTGTGCTTTCCTGAGTTCTCCTAACAAGGTACAATGAAGCCCTTAACTTAAGTCATTGAAATCCATTCTCTTGGCATTCTTGAGAAAAGAATTCTGAGCTCAAGTTATCCATGAGATATGTTCCTCTGGAAGGCTGTGAGGAAGAATCTCTTCAATGCATCATCCCAAGCTTCTGACAGCTCAGGGGATGCTTTGAGCCCATAGCATACAGACAGTTCATACCAGGCCCTGCCCTGTTCCCGTGCTTTACTCCAGAGTTCTTCCTTTTCTAGGGCATCCGTCATTAGACTTGGAGCCTACTCTGAATTCAAGATGATCTTACACCAATATCCAAGTGAATCTTAGTAATGGGTACTATTTGAACAAGTCCTTAGGGAGGATGAATCTCAACTCATTGAAAACCAATGAGGTGTTGTACAGGATGATAACTACGGACTTACATGCAGTTTTTTGTGTTGACACCCAGTTAGACCAACACCATTTGTTGAAGGTGCTATAGTTTTTCCATTGTAAAGTTTTGGCTCTTTTGTAGAAGATCAAGTGTCTGTAGGTGTATGGGTTTATTTCTTGGTCTTTGATTTGATTCCATTGATCCATCAGTCTGTTTCTACACCAGGACCAGGCAGTTTATATTACTGTTGCTTTAAAGTACAGCTTGGGATCAGGGAAATACCATCAGAATATCTTTTATTGTACAGGATGGTCTTAGCTACTAATGCCATTTTTGTTTTTGTTTTTCCATATGAAGTTGAGAATTGTTCTTTCAAGGTATGTAAAGAATTTTATTGGCTCTTTAATGAGAATTGCATTGAATCTATTGGTAACATGGCCATTTTTACTATGTTACTACTACAGATCGATGACCATGGAAGATCATTCCATATTCTGATATTGCCTTTAGTTTCTTTCTTCAGAAACTTGAAAGTTTTTTTCCTATAAGGCTTTCAATTGCTTTGTTAGAGTTACACCAAGGTATCTGATGTTTTTAGTGGCTATTGTTAAGGATGTTGTTTCTGTAATTTCTTTCTCAGCCCATTTGTCTTTTGTATACAAGAGGACTACTGATATTTTTTAGTTAATTTTCCTTTTCTCTTATTTTTAATTTCTTCACTTTACATCATGATTGTATCCCCCAACCTCATTGCCTCCAGATCCCAACATCCCTCCCTCATACTCTCTCCCTCCCTCCCTTAGTCCTCAGAAAAGGGACCCTCCTTCTCCTACATCTGACCTCAGCCTATAAAGTCTCATCTGTACTACCTGTATCTTCCTCTTTTGTGGTCTGGAAAGCTACCCCACCAGGGGGAAGTGATCAATGTGGGGAGGCCAGAGTCCATGTCAGAAGTAGTCCTTATTTGTGGGCCTACATCTTCTGCTCAGATGTAGTAGATAGGCAGCATAGTCTCCTTGTGAGTCCCAAAGTTTGAGTTGATTTTCTATACAGCCACTTTGCTGAAGGTGTTTATCATGTGTAGGAATTCCTTGGTAGAATTTATGGGGTCACTTATGTATACTATCCTATCATCTACAAACAGTGATAATTTAACTTCTTTCTTTCCAATTCATATCCCCTTGATCTCCTTTACTTGTCTTATTGCTTTAGTTAGGACTCAAAGTTCTATAATGAAGAGATACAGATAGAGTGGATAGCCTTGTCTTGTCCCTGTTTTTAATGGAATTGATTTAAGTATCTCTCCTTTCAGTTTGATGTTGGTTATAGGTTTGCTGTATATTGCCTTTACTATGTTTATCATCCTGCACAAAACTGATGTCCAAGTGGATTAAAGACCTCAACATAAAACCAGACACACTAAATCTGTTGGAAGAAAAAGTGGTAAGAGGATAGAACTCATTGACAGAGAGGACAACTTCCTGAACAGACCACCAACAGCCCAGGCTCTAAGATCAACAGTTTTTAAATAGGACTACACGAAACTGGAAAGCCTCTGTAATGCAAAGGTCACTGTCAACATAACAAAAAGACAGCCCACAGAATAGGAAAAGATCTTCATCAGTCCAACTGCAAACAGAGGGCTAATATCCAAAATATGTTAAGAACACATGAAATTAAACACCAAGAAACCAAATAATCCTATTAAAAAATGAGACACAGAGCTAAACAGAGAATTTGCAGTAGAGGAATATTTAACAACCTATAAAAACCTAAAGAAATGCTCAAGTCCTTAGTCATCAGATAAATGTAAATCAAAACAACCCTGAGATTTCATCTTACACCCATCAGACTGACTAAGATCAAAATCTCAAGTGACAGCATATACTGGTGAGGACGTGGAGAGAGGGCAACATTCCTATATTACTAGAGGAGAGTACAAACTTGCACAACCACTTTAGCAATAAAATTTGAGCTTTCTTAGAAAATTGGGAATATTTCTACCTCAAAACCCATCTATATCGCTTCTAGGCATATACCAGAAATGTGTTCCACCATACAACAAGGACATTTTCTCAACTATGTTCTTAGCATCCTTATTTGTAATAGCCAGAATTTGGAAACAACATAGATATCCCTCAACAAAAGAATGGATAAAGAAATTGTTGTACATTACACAAAGCAATACTACTCAGCTATAAAAGACAAAGAAATTCTGAAATTTTCAGACAAATGAATGGAAGTAGAAAAGATCATCTCAAGTGATGTAACCCAGACCCAGAAAGACACTCATTGTATATATTCACTTATATGTGGATATTTCCCATATAATACAAGATAACCACACTAAACTTCACAGACTACATTTCACAGACCTAAAGAAGTTAAATAACAAGGAAGAACCTAGAGAGGATGCTTAATTCTCGTTCAGAAGGGAAACTAGAATAGACACTGGAAATGCTTGAAGAGGTGGAACAAGAAAGAAGCCTACAACAGAGGTCCTTTGAAAGACTCCACCCATCAGGGGATACAAGCAGATGCTGAGACTCACAGTTAAACTTTGGGGCAGAGAGCAAGGAGGCTTAGGCAAGAGATGGGGTATAGAAGGACCTGATGGGAACAGGATCTCCACAGGGACCACCACAAAGCCAATAAATCAGCACCAAAAGGAACTACAGAGATTGATGTACAACCAAGGATCATGCACGCAGATGACCTAGACCTATTGCTCAGATGTAGTCCATGGGCAACACAGTCTCCAGATGAGCCCCATAATATGGGAAGTAGAGGATGGCTCTACTCAGACCTTGTTATCCACAGTTTGATCAATTTTTTCTGGCAGGGTGGCCAGTCCAGATCACAAAGCAAGAGGATACATACAGTCCTGATGAGATGTGACAGGCTGGGGTCAGATGATAGGGGAAAATTATTCCCATTTCAGAGGACTAGGATAATGGAGGAAGGGGAAAAGAGGGAGGGAGTGTGGGACCAGGAGGAGACAAGGTAGGGTGCTAAAATTGGGATGTAAAGTGAATAAATTAAAAATAAACATACTTATTAAAAAATTACTGAGCTTTTATACTTACCCAAACATGTATAAAACCACATTAATATATTACTGAAATACATAAGATTGTTTTGAAAATAAATACATAATTTTCTATGTTTCCTATTTAGGATAAGCAAATGAACAAAAAACTACAGACCTAAAAAAGCTGAATTTCTGATATTCTTTTAGAAAGTAAGATGTACCTCTAATTTTAATGATTGTTAATTGTTTTACATCATTTTCAAGTAAACAGAAAGATTAAAGGAACCATCAATAGTTACTCTATTGTCATAATATTCCTATACTTTACACACACCTACTAGGTGTTATAATCGCTATGTTCATCTGTTTTTAAGCTCAGGTAAGTGGCATAAGGCAGCTTAGGTCTGTAGTATACTCTTTGCACAGTGTGAAGAGTACAGGTTCTCATTACAAATTCACCAAGTGAGGCTCTTCTGGCCTCAGGGGTCTCAGGCTGCTTTACGTTGTTTCTGTAATGAGAATATACTGACACATTTTCATTATTAGATCAAAGAAAGAGGACATTACACGAAGCCACTTGAAAATTAAATATCAAAATTGGCTGGAGTATACACTTTCATTCTAATCAAAAAGTATTCTCTTTTTTCCAGAATCAATAGATGAAACCAAAGAAAGGAGACACACAGTCTGAAATGAATGCAGCTAGTGAAATCAGATTTAAAGTAAGTTCACTTATTTATACTAGGCTTGAATAACTAAAACATGGTCTTTATATTTAAAATGTCTTGAAAAAAGCCATCTATTATTTTAGGCAAGGTAAACAAATATAACATGGATTTCTTTAATTTTGATGTCAAAAGCTTATACAGTCTTGGTTTGGTAATTCAAAGAGACATATTAAATACCTTATATCAAATTATCATTGTTTTCCATAAGTTAATCACATCTTTTGAAATTACATATTTGTTTAATCTAAGTAATCATCTTTTTAAAAAAAAGCTGCCTTATGTCTAACAAACACAATTTTAAAAAACACTTTATTGTTAGTGTCATTGAATCATGGTTATTGTTCATTGGTCAAAATAATTTAAGGAAGTGTTTTGTTAGAGAAAAATAGAAACATTCTTTAAGCTATTCCTTGTGAATGAGTACATATCAGTTTTTTGTTTTTGTTTTTTTTTTTAAGATTCCTTTGTCCAATCATCAGTGCATTTAGGGTATGTTATCCAAAAAGGCTCACTTTGTAACAAGTTGGGAAGGTTATTCATTGAGGAAGGCAAAGCTACTTTTGTTAATACTCAAAAGTGAAATGTTTTTAGCTTTAGTATCAAATCATGTGAAAAATGCTGGGTGCTATATGTGTGAGAATAAATTTACCCGTCTACTTTCTTGACATTACATTTTTACAAGCTCACGCACCTAAATATTCACTGTGTGTTTCGTTTACTATCTGAACATCATTACTGGGTTTTCTGGGGTGTGAGTAATAATGCTAGCAAGAACAGATATAGTTCTGGTAGCAATTTTCTACTTGCTTAGTTCAAATAATACATAAATTTCTTCCTCAGAGCTTTCTCTCTTATATTTGACCTTAAGTCACAGGATTTCCTAAGTCAAGATCACTCAATATTTTATTTTGAGTACTTACCAGCATTTTGCTAGGTATATGGTTTTGCCATACTGGGGTATGGTCACCAAATGTAAACATACTGAAAATGAAAACCTAATGTGTGGATTTTCCAAACTGGCGGCAACAAAGATGCTCCATATCTGATCTGCAGGAGGAGACCACAGACACTACTGGGAGCCACAGACAGTGGGAATTGGGGCTTTTTTGGGTGAGAGAGACCCACACAGTGTGGACCAGGCCTGGGTCTGACCTATGGTCATCCAGAGGCCGACGGAGGACAAAAGCCTAGTCCCAAGAGCCTGGACAGGACACTGCCTGTGAGCTGCAAGCTGTGAGCTGAGACCTTGTTTGGCAGTGCAAACTCTGTATTTGGGACTGAAATCCCAGCAGTGAAGCATCAGACCTCCTGGCCTAGGGAAATCTAGGGAAAATGGGAGGGCCCGTTCTCAGACACCTCTAAACCCACCCCATGCCAGTCTACAGGAAGTCCACATGTCAAACAGGGGCCTAGAGACTGTGGGTATATTGTATAGCCACAATAGTGTGGTCTGAGACCAGGGATGCACAGCAACAGCAGCATCGTCAGAAACTGGAGATGCTACCAGGAATCATGGACTACAGCAGCTTTCTGTGCAGGGCTGGGCAGGAGCCTAACTGCTGGCCCCAGAGGACTGTCCTGGCATAATTGGTCACAACAGATACAGCCTAGCCAAGCTCCATTGCCTAGCAGGGACTCACATCGTCTTGGGATAGGCTGGGGAGGTCAGAGTGTATAGGGCAGAAATCTAGCCAACCAACAACAATCAGAAGGCAGTAGCTGCTCTCTCCATGGCAGGCAGAACCTAGGCCCCACTACCTGGTCAGACCAGGCAGAAACATAAACAACTTCTAGAAGGCAGCAGGGGTTCAAACACTCTATTGTGATCTGAGGCTATGATCCAAAGCCCCAGAGTTTGAGGGCAGGGTAGTCAAAGCACAGCAAAAGACAGCATAACCAGCTATACAAAAACTACCTCAAACCAATACTTGAAGTGGAGAGCACCATTACCTACCTCTGCTGACCCAGTGAGGAGCCCAAAGTGTGTGGAGGAAAGTCTCCAGGAGCTGAAACCTGGTCAACTGCATATCCCAGGGAAGAGTTCCCTGACCACCACAGGCATAGGCCCTCGATGTTTAATCACTCACCAACAATGATCACTCATCTCAACGATCAGTGAAAGACACCAGAAGCTACCTTCCAACATCAGAGACAGCAAGATGACTAAAGGCAAGCATGGAAACATTAACAACAAAAACCAAAACAATATAGCATCTTCAGATCCTAGCTATCTCAAAGAAAGAAACCCAGAGAACTCAGACACAATTGAAAAACAAGAAAATGACCTCAAATTCTTAGTAATGAAGATGATAATGGAGGAAATTAATAAAATCCATAAATAAATGCAGGAAGAAGCAACCAAACAAGTGTAAGACATAAAAGAGGCCTATAGAGAGGCACTGGAAGAATTCAGGAAATTACAAACAATCATATGGAGGAAATCAATTAAAGAGTTCAAGATCTGAATGTCTATAAAGAGGCACTTGGAAGAATCTCAGGAATATACAAACAATCACATGAAGGAAATGAATAAAACAGT
This sequence comes from Acomys percivali, assembly GCA_907169655.1. Taxonomy (NCBI): domain Eukaryota; kingdom Metazoa; phylum Chordata; class Mammalia; order Rodentia; family Muridae; genus Acomys; species Acomys percivali. Next base: position 140,267,375 of record OU015743.1, on the reverse strand, counting down.
TCAAGATGTGAAGATAAAAATGGAAACAATGATAAAGGTACAGACAAAAGAAAAAAGGGAAAGAGAAAGCTTAGAGAAGAAAGCATACAGCACAAAAGCAAGTTTCTCTAACAGAATCTGAGAGAAAAAGGAACACATTTCAGGACTAGAAGAAACAATCATAGATCTTGAAGTGACCATCAAAGGAAATGCTATATCTGAAAAACTCCTGACACAAAACATCCAAGAAATCAAGGATACCATGAAAGGATGAAACCTGAGGATAATAGGCATTGAGGAAAGAGAAGACACTCAACTCTAGGGCCCAGAAAGTATTTTCAACAATATCATAGAAAAAAATCACCAATTTAAATTAGGAGATGTTTATAAATATACAAGACACCTACAGAACACCATTCTCTTTTTCCAGAATCAGTAGAGGAAACCAAAGAAAGGAGACACACAGTATGAAATGAATTCAGCTAGTGAAATCAGACTTAAAGTAAGTTCACTTATTCATACGAGGCTTGAATAAATAAAGCATGGTCTTTATATTTAAAATGTCTTGAAAAAAGCCATCTATTATTTTAGGCACCACATAATAATCAAAACAAAAAGCATACCTAACAAAGAAAAAAATATTAAAGGCAGCAAGGGAAAAGGGACAAGTAACAAATAATGGCAATCCTATCAAAATTAAACCTAACTTCTCATCAGAGACCATAAAAGCAAGAAGAGCCAGGACAGAGTTCCTGCAAACCTTAGGAGACAACAGATGACAGGCCAGACTATTATACACAGAGAAACTTTCAAAACCCATTATGGAGAAAATAAGATATACCAAGACAAGAACAAATCCAAACAGTACCTATCCACATATCCGGCTTTACAATAAAAAGAAACAGACTGGCTGAATGGATGCATAAACAACATCCAACATTCTTCACCCACAAGGATAGACATTACCTCAAGGTAAAAGGCTGGAAAAATATATTCCAAGGAACGAGACAGAAGGAGCAATCTGGTGTAGCCATTTCAATATCTAACAAAATAGACTTTCGATCAAAATTAATAAAAAGTGATGAGGAAAGACATTTCATACTCATCAAAGGTGAAGTCAACCAAGATGACATCCCAAATATGAACATCTACACTCTCAATACAAGGGCACTCACATTTGTAAAAGAACTATTAACAAAGCTTAAAGCACACATCAATCCCCAAGCACTAATAGTCGGAGACTTCAACACCTCACTTTCACGGAAGTCTAAATCATTGAAAAAGAAACTAAACTGAGAAATAACTACATTAACCATTACCATGAATCAAATGGATCTAACAGATATCTACAGAACTTTTCACCCAAACACAAAGGATTATACCTTCTTCTCAGCACACCATAGAACCTTCTCCAAAATTGATCACATAGTAGATCACAATGCAAGCCTCAAGAGATACAAGAAGTTTGAAAGAATACCTTGTATCCTATCAGATCACCATGGCCTAAGTCTGGACTTCCACAACAATAGAAATAAGGAAAATCCTACACATACATCGAAACTTAACAACTCTCTACTTAATGACACCTGCGACAAGGAAGAAATAAATAAAGAAAATAAGGACTTCCTGAAGTTCAATGAAAATGAAGGAACAACATATCCAAATTTGTGTCACATCAAGAAAGCAGTGCTAAGAGGAACACTCGGCATTATGGGCTTTTATAAAAAGAAATGGGAAACATCCCATATAAGCAACTTAACTACATACCTGGAAGGCCCTGGAAAGAATCAGAAACATCAAAGAGGAGTAGATCTCTGGAGATAATCAAACTCAAGGATGAAATCAGTAAGTCAGAAACAAAGATAACAACTCATAGAATCAACAAAGTCAGAAGCTGGTTCTTTGAGAAAATCAACAAGATAGACAGTTAGCCAAATTAAATAAAAGTCAGAAGGAGACTATCCAAATCAACAAAATCAGAAATGAAAACATAACAACAGACATTGAAGAAATAAAAAAAGGCATAAGATACTACTTCAAGGGTATATATGCCACAAAATTTGAAAATCTAAAGGAAGTGGACAATTTTCTTGATCGATTCTGCTTGCCAAAATTGAATCAAGATCAGATAAACAATCTAAATAGTCCCATTTCCCCTACAGAAATAGAAACTGTCATTAATAGACTCCCAACCAAAAAACGCCAGAGCCAGATGGTTTCAGTGCAGAATTCTACCAGATCTCCAAAGATGAGCTAATACCATTACTCTTCAAACTACTCCAAAAGATAGAAATGGATGGAACATTACCAAACTCATTCTGTGAGACCACAGTCACTTTGATACCTAAACCTCAAAAAGACCCAACAAAGAAAGAAAATTTCAGACCAATTTTTCTTATTAACATGGATGCAAAAATACTCAATAAAATACTCACAAACCACATACAAGAACACATCAAAGATATCATTCAACATTAACAGGTAGGCTTCATTCCAGGCTTGCCGGGTGGGTTTAATATAAGAAAATCCATCAGTATAATCCACCATATAAACAAATCGAAAGAAAAATGACATGATCATCTCCTTAGATGTAGAAAAAGCATTTGACAAAATCCAACACCCATTCATGTTTAAAGTTTTGGAGAGATCAAGGATTCTAGTCACATATCTAAACATAATGAAGTCTATATGTAGCAAGCCAATAGCCAACAACAAATAAAATGGAGAGATACTCAAGGAAATTCCTCTAAAATTGGGGACCAGGCAAGGCTGTGCACATTACTCATATCTCTTCAATATAGTTCTAGGAGTTATAGCTAGAGCAATAAGAAAACAAAAGGAGATCAAGGGGATCCAAATCTGAAAGGAAGAAGTCAAATTATCCCTTTTTGCAGATAATATGATAGGATACATAAGTGACTCCCAAAATTCCACCTAAGAACTCCTACAGCTGATAAAAACCTTCATGAGAACTGATGAATATAAAATTAATTCAAAACTGTCAGTAGCCTCCCTATATATAAATGACAGTAATGCAGAGGAAGAATTTAGGGAAACTGCATCCTTTCAATACCCACAAGCAACAACAAATATCTAGGAGTAACTCTAAGCAAGCAAGTGAAAGACTTGTTTGAAAAAACTTCAAATCTCTGAAGAAGGAGATTGAAGATGATGTCAGATGATGCAAAGATCTTCCTTGTTCATGGATCAGAATAATTAACATAGTAAAAATGGCCATCTTACACAAAGCAATTTTCAGATTCAAAGCAACCCTTTCAAAATACCTACACAATTTTTTAAAGACATTGAAAGATCGTATGGAAAACAAAAAAAGCCAGAATAGGTAAAACGATCATTTACAATAAAAGATCCTCCAGAGGAATCTCCATACCTGATCTCAAATGGTACTATTAAAAAGTATGGTACTGCAACAACAATAGACTGGTTGATCAATGGAATTAAATTGAAGACCCAGAAATAAATCCACACACATATGGACACTTGATTTTTGACAAAGAAGCCAAATCTATTCAATGGAAAAAGGATAGCAGATTCAACAAATGGTGCTAGTCTAAGTGGATGTCTACATGTAGAAAAATGTAAGTAGACCCATATTTATCACCATGCTCAAAACTCAAATCCAAGTGGATTAAAGACCTCAACATAAAACCAGAGACACTAAATCTGTTAGAAAAAAAAGTAGGGAGGAGACTTGGACTCATTGGCACAAGGGCAACCTCCTAACAGAACTCCAACAGGCCAGGGCTTAAGGTCAGCAATTAATAAGTGGGACCTTATGAGGCTGAGAAGAGATTGTAAGGCAGAAGACAGTGTCAACAGATCAAAGCAACAACGTACAGATTTGGAAAACATCTTCATCAACTCTATATCTGATAAAGGTCTAATATCCAAAATACATAAGAGCTCAAGAAATTAAACACCACAAAACCAAATAACCAAATGAGGAAAAGGGGCTTATATTTAAACAGAGAATTCTGAGTAGAGGAATATCGAATGGCTGAGAAACACTTAAAGAAATGCTCAAAGTCCTTAGTCATTAGAAGAATGCAAATCAACACGACCCTGAGATTCCATCATACAGCCATCAGAATTGCCAAGATCAAAAGCTCAAGTGATAGCACATGCTGGAGAGGATGAGGAGAAAGGAGAACACTACTCCTTCATTGTTGATGGGAATGCAAACTTGTACAACCACTTTGTAAATCAATCTGGCACTTTCTCAGAATACTCAGAATAGGGCTACCTCAAGATCTAGCTATACCAATCTTTGGAATATACCCAGAAGATGCTCCACCACAGAACAGAGACATCTGCTCAAATACGTTCACAGCAGCCTTATTCATAATAGCCAGAAATTGGAAACAACTAAATGCCCTTCAGTTGAAGAATGGATAAAGAAACTGTTGTATATTTATACTATGGGAATACTACTCAGCTATTAAAAGCAAGAAAATCCTGAAATGTGTTGGCAAATGGAAGGAACTAGAAATGAACTACAGTGAGTTAACCCAGACTCAGAAAGACTCACATGGTATATACTCACTTATAATTTTACACTATATGAAATCCAGATTAGAGAAGTATGGGAGAATAGGGAAATAGAAGGATCCAGAGGGTTCCAGAAACCTACAAAAACAACATCATGATGAGTGGATCTGGACCCAGGCTACTTCACCAACCAAAGACAGTACACGAAGTAAATATTGAACCCCTACTAAGATTTAGCCCATGGACAGGACATCATGAACAGTTATGTGGAAAGTGGGGATTGACTCTGACATGAACTCTGGTGTCCCATATTTGGCCACTTCCTCTTGGTGGGGAGGCCTGGTATCACTCAAAGAAAGAATAGGAAGGCTACCAAGATGAGATTTAATAGGCTGCCATTATATGATGGTGGAGGAGGTCACCTTCTGTCACAGATCTAGTGGATGGGAATAGGGTGAATGATGGAGGGAAGGAGGACTAGGTGGAGAAAGGTAAGGGCATAAAATTTAGATATAATCTGAATAAAATAATAAAATTTGAAAAAAATAAGAAAATCAGTCTGAGAGTTCACATCAATGCCCCAAACAAATGTTTATAATTTCAATTTCATAGATTATAATTAAGGTACATAACAGTCATTTGAACAAAATCTGAATTCCCAGTGAAAATGTTTTCAAATAGTAGAAAAGGATCAGAGAAAGACTCAAAGCTTAGTCTGTTTTCCTTGTGTCTGAGCAAGTTTGATGATTCAAGTGAATGATTGTCAATGTAGACATTGAATTGAGAAACTATGTTTTTAGTGGCTGCTGTTTAGCTTTGAGAAGTAAATAATAGCACTTTTACAGATTATAGCCATTGAAAGGAATATTGCTATATAATCTTTCTAAGGAGAATATTAAGTAGATATTTTAAAAACAAAAATTCATAGGCTTTTATGAAATGTTGGAAGAATAACCAGGGCTAATTTTATCAGCAGCAAAATCCCTGGAAGATTCAATAACTTTCACCATAGTTATCTCTCCTGAAATTCTCATAAAAATTACATTATATGGTCCCCAAATAATACAATAGCTATTAGTATGTGGAATATTCTATTAGGGAACATTTATGTTATGGGTAATTACTAGGAGCAGTGAATGATAATAGCTACTCTGCCTCACTAGAATAATTTACCTGTAATATAATCTTCATTAAGCTGATATTAAGGGTGCTATTTTCAGTGCAGAACAAAGAGGTTTTACAATGTGATTCATTTGATTCTTAATTGTAATCACATGCAATATGATTACAATTGTGGTCATAGGTAGCATTAAAAAGACGTGCCATGAGGGTTCTGACTACATTTTTGAAGCCAAAGTATTAAAAATAATTTTCCTTCTCACAATAAATATCTTAAGTACTCAGTAATTTTTCCTATAGTGCTTCTCCACAGTAGCAAAGAATTAAATTTTTCATTGGTTTCACAGGGAATAATTTAAATGTGTCATAAGTTCCTTACAGACACTTCAACACATATATTTAGTTTTACAGTGCACAAACTTGAAATTTTCATTTTCAAATAATAAACAAAAAAAAATCTGTGAATACTACATAAAAATCTCATTTCTTAAAAGTTATATATTTGCCATCAAGCTCTATGGCTTATTTGTTACAGTGGTAAGCATATTTGCTAGGATATAAGTTTGTCAAGTATTCATACTTCTAAACAAGCTTAAAAAATAAGAGTATACTGGAAGACAATCATTATCTACCTAAAAGACCTATGTAAAACTACAAAAACCAGTAAGAGGTAAAAATAAAACTTTGGGTTAATATAACCACTAGGTATAATAATTTCATATGATTATAAAAAAAATCAAGTCATAACAAAAATCGAACACAAACTGATACACCAGAAGAAAATATTAGAAGATTTTAGTCTTACAAATGACTTGGGTTTATAGTTTATAGGCAAATTTCCAACAACAAATAACCAATAAAGAAATAAGTAAAATATCTAAATATTTTACCAAGAAGGTACAGGGAGGAGAAAACAAGTGGGAGTAATTTCAAAACAGGTAGTTACTAGATAAACACAAGTTAATACTGTAATAAATTAAACCTAATACAAAATATATATAATCATACATTTATAAAATATAAACATATGTACAACCACAATACAAAAAAGAATATAGTATATTTAAAAAGGGCATATGATTTCTGACTTTATTTCTATAAAACTTTAGTAATACAGATTTATTTTCATGGTCTGGAAACAAATTATCTAAAATTTGCAAGTGATATAGAAAAAAGAACTAAAAAGAGATGAAGGGAAACTTTATAACTTAGAAGTAGACACGTTCCTTCTCTACACCACTTATAACATGTGCACAATCATATTTGAAGTTATCCCTTTCCCTGGGCTCAATCAAATTAAGTGTATAAAATGTATCATTTGTAAATTATAACAGAAGTCACTAAAATTATAAGGTGTGCTGTGATTCGTTTAGCTAATCAAAAATTTTATAAGGGGAGATTCAAACCTACTTAATAAATATCTCTCAATTCAGTAACCAGTAACAGTGTCTTTCTGGAGTCTTATCAGCACATATGATATATCCGTACTACTAGGTATAAATGCTCAGTGAAAATTACTACAAACTTGTTGTATGTTGAAATTATTTTCCTTTCTCATAGCCTTTACCATTCTAAAGCCTATATTATTCTTACACACACACACACACACACACACACACACACACACACACACACATAATGGAATATACAAACTAGGAATTATAAATTTCAGATTTTATTTTATTCAGAAATACACCAAACCACAAAGTAGATGATACTATGCATGGACAAGACAGATATCACTTAACAGGCAAATTTGAAAAAAGTCATCACTTTCATTTAAAATCATACCCTAAAGGAAAATGAAGTGTCAGAAATAGCACCCCAATAAGGAGCAGCTGAAAGCCCAGATGAAAAGATATGGCCTGAAAACAGCAAGACTTCTTCCTGTCAGTAGCAGGAAGATTTAGGTTATGAGTAGAGACAGTAATCGACCTCCTCAATAACCTAAAAGTTGGAAAAGTTTAAGCATGTCACCAAAAGGATTGGAATAAAAATGGCTGACTCAGTGGTTTTGGTAGTGATAATGACAGAATTAGATCAACTGGGAGCTTGGCTCACCCAGTTATATAAGGGTAAAGTATGAAAATATCACAGAATAAATTGCAGCACCTTTTGAGCTTAAATAGAATGTATAAAAAAATCCACCACTTATAACATGTACACAATAGTCTTTGAAATTATCCCTTTGCCTAGTCAGAAATTTTAAGAAAATTGATGTGTTTTTCTTACGTAAAACTGTAAAATATTAGCTGGAGTGCTAGGTAATTAGTATGAGGAAAAAGAGGTTAACCAGATGATAATCAGTGAAGACACATATTTGAAAATGAAGTTCTCTTCTAATGTAAGTAAATTAAACTATTAAAGTATAATATAATCCTCAAACTACCAGGGTGATAATAATTCTTAGGAATCTTACAGTACATTCTGTCCCATTGTGGCATAAGCTCTCTAGTAAGAACATACGCACTTCTAAATATATCTTGATTAATATATTTTCCACATAAATTTCTAGGAAAAATACATCATTCTTTCTCATCAACATCTATCTTATTCCTCTTGTTTTGCATTTAAAATTATAAAATGTCTCAGGTATATGCATAACACCAAAAGACAGAAATAAGAAAACATCTTGCTAATTTAAGGACTGATGAAATCTAAAAGATGTCTTAAGTAAAGAAACTCAGATACGGTATATGTAGAGAAATACGGGTTCACTCATCAATGAATCATGACTGAACATTTTCAGAAAAAGCAGAATTCCAGGCAATGATATCAGACCACTGCAGGCAGAAGCATGGAACAGTAAACAGGGCCTTCCATTCCTTGTGAGATGAAATACCAACCACACCCTCAAATCTGAAGGACTGTGTAGTTTCCTGAAATGCTAACTATACTATTATCATGTACCTTAGATTTTACCTAAATGAATTCAAGACACATGAATGAAGTCCCCAAAGATCCTCCTATAAAATAGATTTGCAGTGATTGCAAAATATCAAAATGACCATGATTATTTTCAGAATTTGGAAGGATAAATAAACCACCATATCAATAGAATACAGTATTGATCAAGGCTAAACCCATGAGATACTGAGTCAGGAGAACACACAGAGGGAATAAATATCTGTATTGGTAAATTACACAATCTAAAAAATCAATATATTGTATAGCTTTGGATAAATTACATTTGCGAAAGGGAACATATTATGAAGACCATAAATAGGTAAATATGTTTCAGGAACTAGGAAGCAGAGAAGAATAAATGAATAAGAGATAAGTCTTAGAATATTGAATATTCTCTTCTATTTATTATGACCAATTTTTAATATGAAAATAAGATATGACACCAGCCAAGGACAACACGGGAAGTAAACTTCGAACCCATACCCGGTTCTAACCTATGTACAGGACATTCTCCACTGTTGAGTGGAGAGTGGGGATTGACTCTCACACAAACACTGATGTCCCATTTTTAACCACATTCCCTTGATGGGGAGGACTGGTGGCACTCAGAGGAAGGATAGCAGGCTACCAAGAAGAGACTTGATACCCTATGAGAATATACAGAGGGAGGAGGTCCCCCTCAGTCACAGACATAGGGGAGGAAAGTAGGGGAAAAGCAGGAGGGAGGGAGGAATGGGAGGATACAAGGGATGGGATAACAATATAGATGTAATATGAATACATTAATAAAATATAAAAATTAAAACAAAACAAAACAACAACAACAACAACAACAAAAGAACTGGCAGAGCAATCTAAAGAAGGACTTATGGAATGTGATAGTTTGCGCCGTTAGTTGAGCAATTTCTCACTGACATTGAGTTTTAGGAAGCTCCTTCCTTGGGCCTTCCTCCTGCATCCCATTTAACTTAGGTTGGAGCAATAACTTTTTGTTCATGTTATGAATTTGTATAATATCTAATTAAATTACATCCTTATTTAGCCAGTAAAAAAAAAGAAAAGAAAAGATGATAGGAAATAGCAAATAGGCACAACACAAAACATATGATATGGAGAGGTTTATTATATGAGAATGTGGGGAGAAGCAAGGGGTGCCTGAGAGACAGAGAGAGAGAAAGAGAGAGAGAGAGAGAGAGAGAGAGAGACAGAGACAGAGACAGAGACAGAGACAGAGAGACAGAGAGAGAGAGAAGGTAGGTTTGTCATTTTATAATACTGGGTAGGGCAACATCTAGTGACAGGTAGGTAATGATGTCATACGTTGGCATCATAGGTTTCCAGGAATATTGGGGCACTATACTACTAATCAATACATGGCATTATATTTGTCCTTATCCATGGAAAGCATAATGTCAAAAATTGACTTGAAAATGATCTATGATGCTGAATGATAATAATCTGTCTATATAAGTCTGTTAGTTATAAAAATGTATGACTTGATTGTAGATGATGACTATAGTGGAAACTGAACAGGAAACAGGCTTGTTGAGAATATTAACATTACCCAAGTAATTTTGCTGTGAATCTAAATCTACGATAGTAGAAGTCTTTTTAGGAACACAGCTAAATTCATACTTCTGAAGGAATGTGTAAGGTTATTTCTCAAGTAACTTTGATTATATATAAAAATCCAAGGAGAAGCCATGATGGTGGCACAAACTTTTAATCCGTTGCAACACTCAGGGAGGCAGAGGCTGCTGGATCTCTGAGTTTAAGGCCATCCTAGTCTATGAAGTGCATCCAGGACAACCAAGGCTACACAGAGAAACCCTGTCTTGATAAACAAAACAAACAAACAATAATACAAAGAGAAAAAATGACTATGAAAATTTTAAAGAGACTGCAAAGACCTATTCCATAATTCAATCCATCATAAAAACGTATACAGTACAAATGTGTGTGTGATTATACACATATCACATAATAAATATGAGCTTCCTTTGTGAAAAGGTAAGGTAATACAAACTACAAAGGCATGTAGGTTTTTAGCTTCGCTAAATGAATATTGCAGTAGCAAATAGGAATACTGATTTCTCTCATGCTTCTAAAACTAAGCTCTAACATTGCACTATATAATGGCAAGGTTTAATCTCAGCACTTTTACGAGTTACTTTGTCAGAGTTTATCTACTTAAAAGAAAAGGAAAATTCTTAAGGAATTATGATAACCAGTAATTGATGTCAAAGAAGAACCAATCTCCCTACCACAGCAGGGAAACTGTGAATGAACAGTAACCTCAGAACATGAGAGAAATTGTAGGATATTAATTCTGTTGCTAAAGGCAGAAGGATTTACTCTTCCAGGAGTTCCCCCAGAATTATCTATTTATATTATGGTCTGTCCTAGAGTGCTTAATATATCATCTAGATGAAAATACAAACTCATTTTTTCTAAATAAATCTAATTTAAAAAAACGGTTTTGATATCCAATTTATACCATCTATTAAATACATTAAATGATTCTTCTAGTTCCTAATGCAGAGTAAGTGGGAAAAGAGGACTTCAAACAAATTATTCAGCAATACAGTGCTCATCTCGTGTATATATCCAAATGTGTGATTAGTTTCAGAAAATGGAGTTTATGCTCAGGTAATTACTGAAACTAAAAGACTTAGTAAGTAACTTCTTTCCCCTCATTTTCAGTTCACCATCATATTCATCCATCTCACAAACTGCAGGTAAATCCACATAGACGAGTCTCTCAAAAATAAATAAATAAATAAATAAATAAATAAATAAATAAATAAATAAATAAATAAGTAAATAAATAAATACATAAATAAAAGACTAAGGAACATATAAACACTATTTCTATACTTGTAGAAGAAATAAGATTAATATTAAATATCCAACTTTTCTATTATGGCTTGTTTATTGTCACAATTTAATTTAAGTTAAAAGAGAGTACAGACATTTCTTTTAAAGACAGTTTAATTGAGGGATAGATGTTTAATAGATTTTTGTAAGAAAATTTTGTCAGAAAGAGATGATTCAAAACACAAGTAAAAATCATACCATAGAAATATTTATAAAATTTATATATTCAAGAAATGATTCTTTTAAATTTCATTAGTTGTCCATAATCAAATATAGCACTTAATGTATTTTTATATAATTTAATATACTTGTTGTTTATTCACTATCCATGTAAGAACACTGGATTGGATGATCAAAAACTATAGAAATCAGTAACATCGCAAATGTTTGAGAAAATGTCTACATTGTGAAGCCCAAAAACATAAGTATTACGTGTATTTTACAAAATATACTTGAACAGGTATGTACCTTTTTTTGTATCTTGATAAGGATACATCATTTAACTTATATTGTTTCCTGCGTGTATATAATTCCTGTATTTATATATATATGTATATATATATATAATATTATACATATATGAAATTCTTACAGGAATTATATACATCATGAAAAACTAAACTATTATTTACCTTAAATAAAAGGCAACTGAGTAACTTCTGAATTTGTTAAAATGACGTGACTGTAATTTAATGCCGTTCCTACTCTACAGGTAGATTCTAATATTTTCAATTCTTCATAGTTATAAAACTATCACACTGTTGTTTACTTACATGTGAGTATGTATGAGCATTTGCATGTGGAATAAAGATTCAATTTGGAAATCATTGTCAGATGCTAAAAGAGATTTAATGATATATATGGAATTAATTTAGAATTAAATCTTAGGATCTGACTAGAATGTTTAAATTATATAATATATTCACTAAACTTTAAAATGATATGTAAAAAGGGTAGAATTGAACTTCTTGAAAAATTATGAAAATTTCCATTCTACTTTTCTATAAAATTTGAAAGTTTTTGTTACATCATATTGAACAAATAATTGTAATCATTCATTCTGTATGGTCTGCATAGATAGATCATTGTTTTTTTCAAGTTGCTTAAATAAGAAAATTATCTTACATATAGAAAAAATATGGAATGGTCTGTCTCTATGCTTTGCCTCCTTTTTTACATGCTTTAGGATACATTATGCATTTAATAATCTCTACATTTCTATGAATGAAGTTAATTTCAGAGCAGAAAAGCAAAAATACTATTGCAAATACTTTCCTCGTTTAGCAATTTGAGTTAATACTAGACTTTCAAATTTGATTCACGATCTCTATGTATCAATGTCTAAAGTGAGGTGGCTATAACATTAATAGCATGCTAAAGAAGGTAAGGTAGTCTGTAAATTAATTCTTATCACAGAAATGTTTTTATTATATTAATTTATTCATATTACATCCCTTGTATCCTCCCATTCCTCTCTCCCTCCCTCCCTTTTTCCTCTTACTGCCCTCAACTATGACTGTGACTTAGGGGGACAGCCTCACCATGCATATACTCATAGGGTATCAAGTCTCTTCTTGGTAGCCTGATATCCTTCCTCTGAGTGCCACCAAGCCTCCCAATCCTGGTGACATCGTCAAATATGGGGCACTAGAGTTCATGTGAAAGTCAGAAATGATCATAATGAATGAGTTAACCTAGAAGCAGAAAGAGTCAAATGGTATATACTAACTTATATCTGACACTAGCCCAAGGGGCATGTCTCAAGAAAGTCTTGACTTACCAGGAATGTGGGACAGAGTGGAAGACATCCTATTGGGACTCTAGGTGAGAGAAGCATGGGAGAATGGGGAAATAGAAGAATCCAGATGGTCCTAGAAACCTACAAGAAGAACATTAAGATGGGTGGATCTGGGCCCAGGGGTCCTGCTCAAACTATGGCACCAGCCAAGAATAATACGTGCAGTAAATTTCGAACCCCTACCCAGATCTAGGCAATGGACAGGAGATTCTCCACAGTTGAGTGTAGAGTGGGTCTGACTTTCACAGTAACACAGAAATATTTTTAAAAATACAATAAAAATTCCAATGGCCTTTATAAGATATTTCCTCATGGATAGAAAACAAAAATTAATGGACTGAAATTTTAAAAAGTAAAACAATAAAACAAAAAGAAGAGATGTTAATCCATTTTTTTATTTTACTTTTTACATATACATTTATATTATACACACACACACACACACACACACACACATAGAGTAAACTACCTACAGCAAGAAAAACCATGACACAATCAGGAATAATATAAATGTTACACATTCTTAGTGTTTTGGCTATTTGTATTTAGTAGTCTTGAAGAAAACATATTTCCTATCTTGCTCCTTCAAAAATTCTGAATTTAGCACTGCATAAGGCTTTTGAGAGATGTTAACTCTTATTGCATATTTAAGTGGTAAAATCTTTTCCCATTCTATAGAGATTAATTCTTTATCTGAATGATGGTCCCCTTTAACATACAGAAGTTGATCTTGATGCCTATGTTATTAGTGTGTCCTGTTCCAAACATCCATTTCTTGGTCAACATTTTCAATCATATTTCTTGTTTATTCTTTTATCATATTCAGGGTATCAAGTTTTCTATTGAAGTCCTTGATACATTTGGACTTGGGCATGATGCTGGGTAACAGAGGGAGAGCTATTTGCATTCTTCTACATGCAACTATGCAGTTTGAAGAATGCATTTTATTGAAGACCCTATCTGTTCTACAGTGTATACTTTTTTGCTTCTTTTGCAAAAACGGAGTGCTCATAGGTGTGTATGTCTGGCCCTTAATTTTATCCCATTGATCAACAAGCTTGTTTTTATGCCCATACCATGCTGTTTTTATTAGTATACCTCTGTAACAGAATTTGAAATCTGGGATGAAATATATACAGAAATATTATATTATTCATGCATTGCTTAGCCACCATCAATGTTTAATGTTTTCTTATGAATGTGAATACTGTCTTTTCAATTTCTGTGCAGAATCATGTTGAAATTTTAATTGGAATTGCATTGTGTCAGTTGATTGTGTTTGGTAGGATGATCATCACACACACACACACACACACACATTGATTAATATACAGCATTAATATATTAACAATTTTAAAAACTGGCTATCAGAAAAAACCAATTGAAATGAAGAATAGTGCTAGGCAGGTGTTAAACTATGGGATTATTTCTTTAACAAAATATTAGAAATAATAATATAGCTTGAAAGGATCAAAAGGGAACTGTTACCCTGCAGGATGATATAATAGTAAATTCTTAGAGATAGAATTCCTAATACAGTTTATGTATCTCATAATTTTCACATTTCAAAATAAAATAATTCTCTGAAATATAAATATACATAAAATAATTTCCATGTGCAATAAAATTTTCTAAATAGAACATCCAATTACTCTATCTTATGAAACTTACACACTAAGATATATGTAATGAAAAAAATAACACTTAACATTTTAACAATGGGTAATGGAGACATGATTCAAGGAGAAGAGAATTTGGTCAAGTAAAGGATGCACCTTGCTATGCAGATATCTCTTCTTAAATTTATTTTTGAGATGATAATATAGTTACATAATTTCTCCTTTTACTTCCTCCTTCAAGACTTCCCATATTCCTTTACATGATCTCTCTAAAATTCATGTCCTCCTTTTTTACAAATTGTTGATAATGCTTAACTGTATGTACTTATGAATATATGTACATATGTGTGTATGTATATATGTATGTTTGTATGTATGTCTAAATATAGACAGTTCAGTTTATATAATGTTGTTCATGTTTTCAGAACTAGGTATTTGGTGTTGATGTGCTCCTAGCTAGAAAAGATTATTTCTCATACTCTCATTGTGTCTTGTAGTTGTCTATGTAAGGTTGAGGCTGCATGATCATGCCCTTGTCCACTTTTACATGTCTATTTTGTCCTTGTTCAGCTCATGGTGAGACTTCACTGGTATAGCAACTGGTATTTCTAGGAGGCACAATACCATAGCAAACTTCCTTTTTTTTTTTTTAGCTGTTACAAACTTTTCGCCCCTTTTCCTTTGATGTTCTGTGAGCCTTGAGTTCAGGAATAGTTTGTAGATCTATCCATTATTATTCTGTTACACAACTCAGTAATTTGATAGATTGTAGTGTTCTGTAATAGTCTCTGTATGTTTAAATGAGAACTCTCCTTGATGAGGGGTGAGAACTACACATATATCTGAAGATTTCATGTTAGTAGCCTCTAATGTGAGAGAACATGTGACACTTTTATTTCTGGATCTGCATTACCTCCATGTGATTTTTTTCTAGTTCCATCAATTGATCTTTGCCATTCTGACTGGGGTTATCTTTTTGAAGAAACATTAGAGGAAAGCTTTGGTTTACTCTACTACAGAAACAAACAAAACACAAAACATTGGAATCAAATGGGAAGAAGTTAACTAACATTTGCCTGAAAGTAAAAACAAACACAGACTATCTTCAGTGATAGAGTTACATCAGGTATTTGATAAAATAGAGACAGTAACTAAGCCCCCAAATTAGGAATGTGGTTGATGGGACAATTCCAGTATTTAGCATTGGAATGAGCACTTTTGATAACACTCTCATGTGACAATATGTCATAGTATATTGGGTTTAATGTTTAACAGAATATTGTTTAAAACAAAAAAAAATTTCTAGACCTCCATCATTAAGGTCTCACTAATAAAATGAAAAATAATTCAAAAAGAAATTACAATGAACCAACTATAATTTGAAGCAAACTCTAATTGCATAAAAGAAAAATACTTTCTATTAAATTTAAAGCAAGAAGATAAATTACACATCTACCACTCATAAAAAATTGTAATAGTCTTGATTAAGGATGATGGTTTTTTTCTTTTTAAATTTAATGTATTATAATTTATTCAGATTATATCCATATAGTTATTCCATCACTTGAATATACCTGTTCCAAACCTCTTTCTTTCTTCTTCTTTTTCCCCTCCCCTCTACCTCTGACATAAAGGGACCTCCTCTCCCACCATATTACCACATATTATATAGTCTAATACCTGTAGCCTGCTTCTCCTTCCTCTGTATGCCTGCCAGGTCTCATCACCACAGGGATGCTCCCTGTGGCAGGCCATGCTCCCCTCACAATCCTGGAGAATGAGCTGTCCATTAGCTATATCTGAATAGAGAGTATAGGTTTACTGAATGCATTGTCCAGGTTGTTGCAACCATTTGTGAGGTCCCATCTGGGTCTAGATCCACTAGCCTTGATGGTCAACTTGTGGGGATCCTGAACCATCTGGGTCTTTCTATGCACCCATTCTCCCCTACCACTTTCAGTGCTTCATCTGGAGTCCAGCACCAAGTTCCAGCATCTCTTCAGTTCCACCTCTGGGTTGAGTCTCTCAGAGAACATCCAGGATGAGCTAATATCCACTTCTAAGAGAGTATATACCATGTGTGTCTTTCTATATCCACTTCTAAGAGAGTATATACCATGTGTGTCTTTCTAGGTCTTGGTTATGTCACTCAGGATGATCTTTTCTAGTGCCATCCATTTGACTGCAAAAATCAAGATTTCCTAGTTTTTAATACCTGAGTAGTATTCTATTATGTAAGGTTACCTCAGTTTCTTTATCCATTTTTCTTCCAAGGCACATCTAGATTGTTTCTAGATTCTGGCTAATATAAATAAATCTGCTATTAATATAGTTGAGCAAATTTCCTTGTTCTATAATGGAGCATCTTTCTAGTATATGCCCAGGAGTGATATAGCTGGGTCCTAAGGTAGCACTATTGCCAAATTCCTGAGAAAGCACAAGTATTCTTGTTGTCAATTTAAGTATTTTATTTCATTTCTGATTCCAACCTATTTTTTTAATTTTTTAATTTTAATTTATTGTAATTTATTCATATTTCATCCTGCTTGTTGTTTGCTCAAATGTATTCTTCCTGTTCCCACTCTCCCTTCCTCTTCATCCCTACTCCCCTCCCCTAGACCTTCGATAGAAGGAGACCTCCTCCCCCACCATATGACAACAACCAATCAGGTCTCCTCCAGATAGCCTGTTTCCCCTTCCTCTGTATTCTCACTGAGCCTCTCTACCAAGGGGAAGTGATCAAATTGGGGACACTAGAGTTCATGTCATAGACAATCCCCACTCCTCCCACAACTGTAACTAGATCTATACA
The DNA here is from genome assembly GCA_907169655.1 of Acomys percivali. Taxonomy (NCBI): domain Eukaryota; kingdom Metazoa; phylum Chordata; class Mammalia; order Rodentia; family Muridae; genus Acomys; species Acomys percivali. Next base: position 140,249,755 of record OU015743.1, on the reverse strand, counting down.
GGAGGTCTAGGTTTACTGCATGCACTGTCTGTGGTTGGTGCAACAGTTTTTGCGGGCCCCCTGGGCCCAGGTCCATTGGTATTGATGGGCTCCCTTTGGAGGTTCTGACCACTCTGGGTCTTTCCATCCAAAGTGCTGAGAGTTGTATGGAAGAGATGGAGGAAACAATCACAGTCATAGGGGAGGGGAGTAAGGGGAAAATGGGAGGGAGGGAGGAATGGGAGGATACAAGGGATGGGATAATCATTGAAATGTAACAAAAATAAATTAATAAAAAATTAAAAAAACAATAATTGTTTAAATTTAACATTTTTTTGATGGTTGCATCAAATTCTTCCACTGTGTCTTCGACACTTGAGATTCTTTCCTCCATCTTTTCTATTATGTTGGTGAGGCTTGCCTCTGCAGTTCCTGTTTTCTTCTCTATGTTCTCGCTTTCTAGGCTTTCCTCAATTTGTGCTTTTATTATAGTTTCCATTTTCATCTTCAGTTCTTAAACTATTTTATTGATTTTCTTGATCTTATTGTTTGCCTTTTCCTGAATTTCTTCCAATGATTTCTTCATTTCCTTTCTATAGGCCTCTGTCATGATCTCTGCAAGGGCCTCAATCTGTTTGGCTGTATATTCCTGTATTTGTTTATGGATTTACCTCATTTCATCTATTATTATCTTTGTTAGGAAAGATTTGAGGTCATGTTCTTGTTTTGTAAATGTGTGAAGAGATTCCAGGTGTGACTGCTTTGGAATAACAAGGTTCTAGAGATGCCATAATATTTTGGCTTTTCTTTATTGGTTTTTAAGCTGATCTTTAGCCATCTTGCTGTCTCTGGCATTGGTGGTAGTTTCTGGTGTACTTCATTGGCCATTGAGAGCTGCTTATAGGTCAGTAACTATAGGTTGAGACCCCTCGCATGCAGGGATGTAATGTCAATTCTTCTAGTGGATCAGGTGGGTGACTTAAGAACAGACCTTGGTACTTTCTGTGGATAAGCTGCGAGACCTGAGGTCATATCTACATTTGTTCCACTCCTAGTATCTCCTCTTAGCAGGGAGACTCAGAAACTGGTGTTTTATAGCCCAAAGTTTATTCCAAGACACTGAGTGTGTCCTCCTAGGCATGTGGTTATCCCTTGGATCCTGTGCCCATGCCAGTTAGACCTGGGAGTGTTTTTTGAATTGGCCAGGTGACATGAGGTCAGATCAACTTGTTCTCCAGACTGTGAGGTCTCCTCTGATATAGAAGATCCAGGTACTATTGTTTTGCAGCCCTCAGTTCTGTCTTATAAACAGGGCTCAAATGCTGTGCACTATGCCAGGTGTGTGTCTAACACTTGGAGATCATGCCTGTGCTTGAGAGGACACAGTAACTTTGCATGGATTGGCTGAGTGCCCTGAGGACAAATGTATTTATGTTCCAGACCATGGGGTGTATGCTGGGCTAGAAACTGGCATTTTATAGATTTTAGTCAGTATGATACCCACAGCACAGGTGCAGCATGAAAGAGGCAAGTAGCTAGACTTTAGAAACTGTACACAGACCTGGAGAGACCCAGGGACTTGTCTGTGGATTAGCTGGTTGGCCATAGCCTGGAACCACCCATGCGCCACACAGTGTGAACCCCTCTCACTTGGCAAACACCAGCACTATGTTTTGTAGTTTTCAATTTGATCCTTAGGTTACTGTGCTGTCATTGATCAGACATGGTTTGTGTTCCATGTCACCATCTTGGATCTTGGATCCTCCTTGTGATGATGTTTTTAATCCCCTAGCAATATTGGAGTCACAGACAAGCTGCCTGTGAGTTTGAGATGAAAATCAGCTACACAGTAAATTCTACACTAGCAGAGCAACAATGTGAATCAAAAATTAGAAAGAAACAAAACTTCATAATAGCCAGTTTTTTTTATTATAATCAATTAAACAGACTACAAAAGACACATTTAGCCCCCAAGACTATTAAAATTTTATTAAAACTATTTTTTATCTAAATGTTGAAAACTTTAGGGAAGTTAAGCAAAATAAAAGGAAATATAGAAAATTTGAGAAAATTCAAGTCATATTTCCCCAGATAAAAATGTCATTTGTAAGGAAAAAGAAGTAACATAATAAATACTGTACAAGATAAAAATTAAGAGGACTTGACACTTTAGCTAAAAAATAAATAAATAAATAAATAAATAAATAAATAAATAAATAACAAAAAAGAAATGGACAGAGAAAGAAATGAGGGCTACAAAGAGGAGCCGGAGCAAGAAAAGGTAAGCTGATAGACAGACACTCTGATTCTTGTGTTCTAGTGTCTGTTCTGCTTCCCTTACCACAGTGGTTTCCAGTTTCAGACAGTGGTCATCAATGACTGCATACCATCTTTTTTATCATTGAGAAATTTATTTGTGCATATACACGTCATTATCTTTATCCTAACATCAATTTGTGACAAGAAAATTTACTGTGTGCTGCTTGTCAATAATATTACAATAAACATTAGAGGACAGATATCTCTTTTACAAACTGATTTTAATAGCGTGAACACACACACACACACACACACACACACACAAACACACTATATCCTGCAGTTGTATTGTAGAATCAATTAATACTTCAAACACAGAGTTTTGAGGAATTTTACACTAATATGTACAGTGGCTATATACTTTGCATTCTCCATAATTTGAAATGATTTATTTCTCCATGTCCTCTCCACCAAGTATCTTTTGTCTTTACTGTAGTAGCCATTTAAAGTAGAGTAAAGTAATGCCTCTTAGTGGTTTTGTGTTGCATCTCTCTGTTAATTTTGACTTTGACCTTGAGTTGAAAATCAATAGACTTTTTCAGAAAATACTTTAAGGTCAATCGCCAAACAATGTTTTAAAAGAATTCTGTTTTATAGTTTGTTTGTTTTTATCAACTAGACAGAGTGTAACATCACCTTGGAGACAGGTCTCAGAGCACATCTCTGAAGGTGATTGTAAAACTGGATTAATTGAGGTGAGAAGGTCACCTAACATATGGGCAGTATGTCTGTGGACTGGAGTCCAGGATTTTATAAGTGGAAAAAAACTGAGTAGGAGCTTTATTTTTCTCTTTCCTGCTGCATAGAATGAGACAAAATGTTTTATCCTCCTACAGCAATCTTTCCCATCACTTTGTCCCATCTTGCCTTGCCTAGCATGGTGGACTAGGACCTCTAACTTTGAAACAAAATAAACTTTTCTTAAATTGTTTCTATCAAGTATTTTCATAGCAAGGAGGAAGTAAATAATAAATGCCAAACTAAAAACAGTGATTTATAAAATTGACCTGGATATCTGATTTTAGATTATGGTACAAGAAATCCCATTTTACAGGGACATTTTAAAAGTTTTTCTCTTTGAAAAATGAAATTATTTGATTTTGTTGTGATAATCCTGTGTGTGTGTGTGTGTGTGTGTGTGTGTGTGTGTGTAGCAAACCTTTAGCACCTCTCACATAATGTAAAATGAATAGTTATTTAGAAATATACTCTTCAGCATGTCCTTGAATGAAATATTGTAAGAAATGAAGTAAAAGGCAACCAAATATAGAATATTTTGAACAGATTTTTTAAAGCTTTTAATATAAAATACTCAAAATAGTCTTGTAAACTTAGAAATATAACCTTCTATTTCTAAACTAAATGTCAATAAAATGATAAAAATTATCCACTCAAAATTGATACTTAATCACATTAAATTACCTTTATTTTCAACTACCTTGTACCATGTCATTCTGAACACAGTATAACTGTAAAACTTGAGAGTTTAAATGCTATAATGGAGAAAATTAACATTAAAGGAAATATAGGAAAATATTTTTCTAAAAACATTGTTTTAGGAAAATAGATAATGTCACACCAATTTCCCAGGTAATAGTTCAGAGAAGAAAAAAACAAGTGTTTTATAGCATATAACCACAAATAAATTATTAAAAACTTGTGACCAAGACCCCTACAGCCTGTCATCTTACATTTTAAAGCATTCCAAAGTTACAGCTCAAGGTCCTTGAACTGCTACTCTCATTTTGTGTCTTATTTTTACCTTGCTCTGTTCAACCAACCATTTTGGGTGGAGATGTCTTCTCTGTGGTGATGATAGTGACATCTGCCCCAGAATCAGTAGATCCCAGAAAAGCAAAACCTTGACAAATGTTAATGGTAATCCTCACTTTGATAAATTCAGAATTGTGGCATTATATCTGTTCCAGTGCTCAGTCTTGAGTCCATATCAAGCTATAGGAATATATTATGTTTGAACATCACATATGAAAACATAAGTCTCCCTGACAATCTTTTGAGAAGACTCATATATGTTACTTTTCTTAAGTAATTAATTTTTTTTCACATTCAGTCCAGATCATGGGACTCCCCCCTCTCTTCCTGCTCCCAACCCCTCTCCCTCTTCCCCCTTCCCTCCTCACCTACTCATTAAACAAAGGAAACCTCACTTGTACCAATTCACCACAGCAGATCAAGCTGTAGCAGGACGTATTGTAGCCTGGTGAGGCAGCCATGCCAGTGGGAAGTGTTCTAAAATCAGGCAACAGAGTCCATATCAGAGAAAGACAAGTCTCTCCTTTCTAGAGGATCCCACGATGGCCAAGTTTTCCATCATCTACATATGTGTAAGGGGCCTAGGAAGACTCCATGAATAGTCCATGGTTGGTGCTCTATAAGCACCCAGGTGTGTTGGCTCTGTTGGTCTTCTTGTGGAGCTCCTTTCCCCTCTGGTTCTTTCTATTCTCCCCCCCTTACTTCCACTAAACTTCCTGTGCTCCACCCAATGTTTGGACGTAAGGCTCAACATCTGTTTCAATCCACTGTTGGAGAGATCCTTTCAGAGGACAGCTATGCTAGCTTCCTGCCTTCAAGCATAACAGAGTATCATTAAGAGTGACAGGGGTTGCTTCTCTCACTCTGTGTGAGTCTCAGATTGGGCCACACATTGGTTGTACATTCCTACCATCTCTGTTCTATCTTTCTCCCCGCAAATCTTGTAGGTGGAGTAAAGTTTGGGTAGAAGTTTTTGAGGGTAGGTTGATTTTTATCTCCCTCCCATAGGAGTCCAGTCAATTTAAAGTGTGGCTTCTTTAGTATCTATGACCCCTGATATAACAGTCTCAGCTAGAGTCACCTCCATATCCTTCCAGGAATCTAACTTGTAATAGGTCTCCAGGTTTTTTTTTTTTTCAGGGATTCCCCTTCCCATGGTCTCTCTTCTTCCAACAAGCACTCTGTTCTCCTGCCGCCTTTGCTCAGTCTGATCTACACCATCATTTCCCTCCATCCTTCTTTTACAACCTAGTTGCCTTTCTTCATTAGTTCTCTCTATCTATTCTCTTACCCATTCTGAGGGAGAATTAAGTGTACTCCCTTGAGCACTTCTTGTTACTTAGCTGCTTTGTGTCTATGAATTATAGTATTATTATCCTATACTATATGGTTAATATCCACATCTAAGTGAGAACAGTGTGTGTCTTTCTGGATCTGGGTTACTTCACTCAAGATGATCTTTTCTAATTCTACGCATGTGCATAAAATTTCAAGGTTTCCTTGTATTTAGTAGCTGATTATATTCCATTATATAAGTGTATGAGTTTCTTTATCCATTCTTTAGTTTCTGACTTTTAAGTATAAAGCTGCCATGAACATAGTTGAGCAAGTGTTCTTGTTGGATGGTAAATTATCTTTTGGGTATATTTTTTGGAGTTGTATGGCTTGGTCTTGAGGTAGAGCTACTCTAATTTCTGGGAAAGTGAAGGAGTAATTTCCAAAGTGGTTGTATAACATTCCCAACAGTAATGAAGAAGTATTCCTTTTCTCCACATATTTTGCAGGATGTGTTTTTGATATTAGCCATGTTGATGGCTGTAATATGGAATCTAACAGTCAATTTCATTTGAATTCACTTATGACTAAGGAAATTAACATTTCTTTAATTGCTTCACAGCCATTCAAGATTCCTCTGTTGAAAATTGTCTGTTTTTAAATTGGATTATTTGGTTTGATGGTTTATAAATTCTTGAGTTCTTTACATATTTTAGATATTAGCCGTTTGTCAGATCTAGGGTTGGAGAAGATGTTTTGCCAATCAGTAGGCTGCCATTTTATTCAATGGGAAGAATATTTTTTTCCTTACAGATGCTTTTCTATGAGATCTCATTTATTAATTGTGATCTTAGAGCCTTAGGTGTTTGTATTCTGTTCAGGAAGTTTTCTTCCATGTCATAAATTCAAGGTTCTTCCCTACTTTCTGTTCTAATAGATTTAGTGTTCATGGTTTTATGTTAAGGTCTTTCAACCACTTGGGCTTGAGTTTTGTGGGGGGGTGATAAATATGGATATATTTGCATTTTTCCTACATGTGAACATGCAGTTAGATTAGTTCCCTTTATTGAAGATGCTTTCTTTTATTTGTCCATTGTATGGATTTAGTTTCTTTAGCAAAAATCAAATGTCCTTACGTGTGTGGGTTATTATTTCTTTGATTTGGTTCCACTGATTGACCTGGCTGCTTTTGTCAACACCATGCAGGTTTTATTACTATTGCTCTGTGAAATCAGGGATGCTGATACTTGCAGAAGATCTTATATTGTGCAGAATTGACACTCTTCAAGTAAAGTGGTTTGAAAAAAGAAATTTATATATTCATGTAAGTTTAAACATTAATATTTAGATATTTGACTGACATGATTCATATCTCAACAACATATTTTCTTTAACTGTAAGAATATACAGATCATTTCAAAAATCTAATGTAATTGCTAGAGACAGGAAAATATTTGGTCATGTTTACAGGTCAAGCCTTGAGTTCTTTCCTATCAACAACAAAAGTAAAACAATAGTAATGGTGAGCTGTTGTTAATTTATTTTCTTTAATAAAAACATATACAAACAGGCTATACTTGCATATGATGGTGGAATAATCTTGTATCATAGAGTGTTATTAATGGCTTTTATATATTGAAATAAGAAATATGTATGTACTTATGAAGTTATAGCCCCTAGTTTGAAATCCTAGCATTGTGTAATTCAAGATTGCCAGATTACTCTCCCTGACCCAATACCACCAATTGTTGATATTGCCCCTAAAGAGAAAACAAATCTAAAAACCGCTTTATAATTTCTTGAAAACTAGTAAATTTGTGTTATATTTTAATCATTAGACAGTCCATTGTAACTGAGAGAGTAAGTTATTAAATCATGCATCTTTGAGTTTATATAAACTTAATGGTTACAATGTGGCCCCTAAATCACAGTTCAAAGTATCAGCCGGAGATCACTACATCACTCATCATTAATCCTGTCTTTCAGCTCTTTCCCAGCTTTGGTGTGGAGCTTGTTCTTATTTTTCCTAAAGTTCATTAATTATTTTTCCCTACTGTTTAAATACCATTGTTCCATTACTATTAATGACATCCTTGAATTTACCACTTTAAACACTAAATTTTTCTAGTTGAATTTCTTGTTAATTTAAAGGCATTCTTCTATTTAACTGTTACCTTAGTGGTTTACTCCCTAGTGTGTTGTTGTTGTTGCTGTTGTGTGTTTAGAGGTATGAACACAGCATTCAATGAATTCCTTCTCTATCATTGTGCACATACTATCCAAATCTCTTTTGGTTGCATGATAGCTTTACATCGCTCACTGCCTTTCTTTTTTTAATACTCCATTAATTTATTGATATTACATCTCAATTGTTATCCCCTCCCTTGTATCCTCCCATTCCTCCCTCTCTCCCATTTCCCCTTCCTCCCCTCCCTTATGACGATGACTGAGGGGGACCTCCTCCACCTGTATACGCTTATAAGGTATCAAGTCTCTTCTTGGTAGGGTGCTATCCTTCCTCTGAGTGCCACCAGGCCTCCCCATCCAGGGAATAACTCACTGTATTTCTTTTCCCTATGCTTAATAATAATCTGTTATCTAAAACTATAGAATAACTCTTCACCTCCATGTATTATTTTTCTCCCATATAAGCGCATTTATTTTTTCTCTATATAAGGAAGTTTTCTGAATGATAACTTTTTTAACCAAATATGTTCCATTGAAATAGGTTTAGAATAAGTTCACTCTTTGATGTATAATAATTTTTTTAAAATTTGTTTGTTTATTCCATTCTTCTAATTCATTGGGAATCACATTTTTCTATATATTAGTAAAGTGTTCTAGCCCTGAGATCCTGTTTGGTTGTTTGTATTTGTGTTTCCTCATTAAGCTTTTAGTGGAAAGACTTAACTACCTTGCTTTATACATTTATCTAGATTCAAAGAAAATGGATCTTCTCATGTTTATTCACTTCCTTTATCCATGTACTGTGTCGCCTCTAGCATCTCCCTATATGTTCACATTTCCTTCACTCTGGATTCTTGATTTCTTCTAAAATTTATGTCAGTTTTGAAGGATCACAATGTTATTGTCTAGATCATCATTTATTTTATGAATAATGAAACCCAATATTATGTGATAATGGTTACATGAGTGCTATGTTCTATAGTTTAAGCTGAGATTCCATGATAAAGTAGCTGAAGCAGAACAATACTTGACAAATGAATCTCTCTTGCAAATTAATAAATGAATTTCTTGCTTATTCTCAGATTCATTTAGGCATATGTGTCAGTGGTCCACATAATGATGTTGACAGAAATATTGTGTCAAATACTATATCTTTCATCAAAATTTTAAAAGAATTATATGATTATTTTGTTTTCAACCTTACAAATGTAGCATCAATTGACAGTTTATCATCTGCTATATTATTGTATGTATGCATTTGTCACCCCAGTCATTAGGAAAATTTGGAAAGTGTTTAGAATGCTTCTCACTTGAATACTTAATTCTAGTACTGCATTGGGCACATCAAATAGCCTTTCAATGAAAGAATTATTTGGCTGAGATGTATTTTTCTCCAAGAGAGCCCTTACCTTATAATTTGATACGATCAGGTAAAGTTGCTTAAAGGACATTAAGAACTAAAAATGTTCTAGGTATTTTCATGAATATGTATGTAAACTTTATATTGAAGTACATCGAAAAATTATTAAAAGATCAAAGACTCACAGAATTTTAATGTTCTGAAGACATAAAGCTAGAGAGAAGCAGATTTGATATTAGAATTTCTAGGCTCAGCAATTAAGGGCATGCACTGTTCTTGCACTGTACCCAGTTCAGTTCCCAGAAGCCACATTTGGTAGCTAAAAATCTAACTCCAGTTCCAGGAGAATACAGAAATGCCACACAACATTAATTCCTCTGGCTTGAATACAGACAAGTCCTTAGAACACACCATTAATCTCAAGCAGAGAAGATAAAGTTAGTTTGTAGAAGGAAGCAACTATGTTTGAAAGTGACATCAAACTGAGGGGCAGACAAAATGATGAATCAGAGAAAGATTTGACAGAATGCGATATGTTCTATGCTCACAAGAACAACAGAGGAAAGAAAGGCAATTTACGAGAGTACAGGGGAGTAAGGTGCAGGAGAGAGAGAAAGAGAGAGAGAGAGAGAGAGAGGGAGAGAGAGAGAGAGAGAGAGAGAGGAGAGAGAGAGAGAGAGGAGAGAGAGAGAGGAAGAACAATACACTAGATTAGAGGACAGTAGAGAATTCAGTAGAGAAGACAGTACAAGAGAAAGGAGTTGATGTGTGTTGAAGTCAGTGAGCAGTCACTAGAGACTGATGATTCAGTTCCTGGAAGTTCAGATCTGTTCAGTTGGTTCAGTTGAGTGAGTACAGCACAGTGGAGCTGAGTTTGGTTGTGTGTTCATGAAGTTCCATGAAGGTCAACAGAGGTAGTTGAAGTCAGAGAATAAGAAGAAACCAGAAGATTAGAGCAAATTGTCAGAGTTTGTTTAAGGCCAAGCAGCGCAATTCAGTGAGCAGCCTAGAGAAGACAGATTGTATCAGTAACCTTGTTGAGGAGTTTTGAGCCAAAATAACTGAGTTGAAATTGTCAATGAGAGTTCAGAAAGAGCTAGAAAGGTTTATGTTATTTAGCAATAAGCCTCTGAGATGACAATTACATCACATGACTAAATAACATTCACAAAACATATGCAAATAACTAAAAATAAAGTAGAAAGAAGAATTTATTGCTGGTATGTTTAATGGCATTGAAACTTCCTGGGTGGCTAGGTTATAGGTCTTAGATAAGAACCTAATATTACTATAATACATGCACAAAATAAGAAACTGAACTCTAGTTTTCTAGTTTTATAGCAATTGCTTACTGCATCTCTCAACCTCAAGAGAAAAATTTGTATTTACATTAAAGTGCAACTTAAAAAGAAGTACAATTTTTCAGGGTTCAGGGACTAGGAGACTGTGAAGTGTTCAGATCTAAATAATGTAACTATCAAGGCTTAGGGAACATAATGAAAGAGGGAAAATGAGTATCGTAAGAGCCAGAGGGAATGGAAGTCAGAAAAACAGTAGTATTTGTTGTGAGGATGATCTTTCCTAGTTCCATCCATTTGCCTGAAAATTGTATGATTTCTCTGTTTCAGTACCTGTGTAACTGTACAACATTTTCTTTATCAATTCTTCAGTTGAAGATTATCTAGGTTGTCTCCAGATTCTGTCTATTACAAACAAAGCTGCTATAAATAAAGCTAAGCAAGAGTCCTTATGTTATTGTGTTGCATTTCTTGAGTATAATATACCCAAGAGTGGTATAGCTGGATCTTGTGGTAGATCTATTTCCAACTTTCTGAGATACCTCCAGATTTATTGTCACAGTCGTTATACAAGTTTGTACTCCCATCAGCAATGAAGGAATGTAGCCCCTTTTCTGCTTCATTGCCAGCATGTGTTGTCTCTCGAATTTTTCATCTTAGTCATTCTGAAACTATAAAATGGAATCTCAGAGTCATTTTGATTTGCATTTCCTTGATAATAAAGGATATTGAACATTTCTTTAACTTCTTTGTAGCCATTTGAAATTCCTATGTTGATAATTTATCTCTATACCCCATTTAATTGGTTTATTTGGTTTATTAGTATCTAATTTCTTCAGTTTTTTTTATATATTTTGGATATGAGCCCTCGTTCAGATATAGGGTTTGTGAAGATTTATTCTCCTTCTGTAGGCTATCCTCTGTCCATTTGCTAGTGTCCCTTGCCTTACAGAAGGATATTTTTAAATTTATTTATTAAAATAATTTTGTTACAGCCTGATCCCAGGCTCTTCCTAACTGTTCTCCAGGTCTTACCCTTATGCTCCCCTCATTACCTCCTACGCTTTTTCTCAAAAAAGATCAGGCTCCCAAAGGGTATTAACCCATGCAGAAACCTCAAGTCACAAAAGGACTAAGAGTATTCTCTTTCATTGGGTCTGAAAAGACAACCCACCTCAAGGGAAAAGAACAAAGAGCAGGTAGCATATTTAGGAACAGTCCAAATTCCTATTGTTAGAGGAACCACATGCTGACCAAGCTGCCTTTCTGTTCCCTATGTGTATGTGGTCTATGTACAGTCCATACATGCTTCTTGGTTGGCAGTTCATTCTCTGTGTGTCCGCATGGGCTCCAGTTAGTTGACTCTGTAGAGCATCTTGTGTCCATGACCCCTCCCTATATCCTTCCTCCCACTCTTCCACAGAACTCCCTGAGATCAACCTGTTGTTTGACCTTGGGCCTCTGCATCTGTTTCCATCAACTGATGCATAAAGCTCCTCAGAAGACAGTTATGCTAGACTCCTCAAGCATAGCAGTGTATCATTAATAGGGGTAGAGGTTGGATTTCTCCCATGCAGTGGATCCTCAAGTTAGGCTAGTCATTGGTTTGTCATTCACTGAATCTGTGCTCCATCTTTACCCCAACGTTTCTTATAGGCATGACCAATTTTGGTTCTAAGGGTCCATTAGTAACTTTTCTCTCTCTCCACTGGATGTCCCACCTGGCTACAGGAGATAGTCATTTTAGGCTCATTAAGCTTGCTGCTAGAACTTTCAGCCAAGGTCACTTCCATTGACTCCCAGAAGCCTCTCCTGTCCAAGAAATGATTCTTTCCAATTTCTATGCTCTCAGTCCTTCCACCTACTGACCACCTCTTCTCTCTGAACACCTGATCTCTACCCAAGTTACTTCCTCACCTTCTCTCCCATCCAGTTCCCTTCCTCCATCTACTTCAGAGTGCTATTTTATTTCTTGCTCTGAGTGAGACTTACCATCTTCACTTGGACATTTCTTGGATTCTTTGGGTCTGTGGATTGTATCATAGTTACCCTGTACCTTATGGCTAATATCCACTAATAATTTGGGAGTGTCTTATGAACTTCCACACAGAGCTTATTTATAGGCAATTAATTGTTGCTCGGAAGGCAGAGTTGATTTTCTTCATGGATGAATGCCTGAGAGGTCTCAGTATTCAAATAGATGGGTCTGTGCTCTCTAAGAGGAAGGACATTAAGTGGACTTAATGAATTTTTTAAAAAGAACACTTGATCCGTCATTGTTTAGCCACTCCCACAAGTTCTGTGCCACCATTGCCCCAGCATTACCTTACAGGCAGGACAGGGTTTATGTCAAAGTTTTATGGCTGGGTTTATGACTGGAAGCCTTACTTTTTTACAGAAGATGGCCAGTTCATGCTTTATATCCTGCACTACAAGGAGTCCTAGTTAGGACCACCCTCATGTTTTCTAAGAAGTTTCCACCACACTAGGTTTCCGTCGACACTGTCCAGCTGGTAAGGAACCAGAAGTTGGATAGGCCAGAGACCTAGGGCAGAAGCAAACATAAATGAGAAATAAATAAACAAAGTCAGTGGAATTATTCCTAATGATATTCTGCTACACTCAGTGATCAGTGGTCTAACCCAGTCTTCATCAGAAAGGCTTCTTCCAGTGGCTGATAGGAACAGATGCAGAGACTCACAGCCAAACATTAGATGGAGCTCATGGAACCCCACAGAAAAAAGGGAGGAAGGATTTCAGTAGCCAGAGATATGGAGGACACCAAGAGAACATGGCCCACACAGTCAACTAAACAGTGCTAATAGGATCTCACAGAGACTGAGGTGACAATCACTGAGCCTGAGTGAGTCTATGTTAGGTCCTTCTGCATATATATTATGGTTATTTAGCTTAGGTTTTTGTTTCTTTAGTTGGTTTTCATTTTATTTTTGCAAGATTCCTAATAATGGATCTGAGAATGTCTTTGACTACTTTTTAAGCTCCTAGTATTCTTTTTCTACTACTGTGTTCCCTCTTCCAGGCTTTATATGAGGGTTTGTGCTTAGTCTTTTCTTGTTAGGCCCAGTTCGGTTGATATGACTGGAAGGCCTACTCTTTTCTGAAGGGAACCCGAGAAGCAGTGGTTCTGAAGGAGAGGGAAAGTTTGGGGGACCACTAGGAGGAAGGCAGAACTGCAGTCAGGATGTAATGTATGAGAAAAGAATAAAGAAAAAATGAGAGAAAATTATTAGATAAAAATATATGAAGTTGGTAAAGACCAGCAGGAGAGATGGGTGAGAAGAAAATTGGATGGGAAGAAATGGGGATGGATTCCATGAAAATGCTTCATGTAAGTATATAAACTCTCAAAATTTTCTGAGCACCTCAAGCTCCAACGAGGAAATGAGCTTAAATTGGTTCATTTTAAAATTAACTGAGACATTGTTATTGTTGAAGTTGACAGAGGTTTAGTCTGTTATTCTGAAAATAGAAAGTATCCAGACAGTCTCTTCAGTATCTTGATAATAAATCTGCAGGAAGCAGTGGCTTATGTATGCTCAGAGATTTCACATTATGGCTGAAAACTGCTTCCTAAAGGATAAATTGTTTTTCTGGTCAAAAGAATAGTTTATCAAAGTCCAACAGATGAGTTGGGAGAGGAGAGTGGGTCAAGAGACTTTACACTGTCCTGGTATATGTAATAATAGCAGAGCTGGATATTACTAGAGAAATATCAGTACACATTTTTAAAGTACACAAATTTTTTAATCTTTGGTATTTATGTATTTTCTCAAATTTTTGCATTCCATAGTATTTAGTTACAATGATCTACTTAGAATTGATTTCCTAATAACAGCAATAAATGACTTTCCTGACACTGGAACCAGTTTAGAAACCAAGAAGCCCACTTAGCTTCCAAAATTAAAGTGAAATATTTTACAAATAAACTTTCATCAGTCATGTCACTTTTATGGAACCTAATCTAGTAAAGGAGAATATTGCAGCTAAGTGACTGACAGGGAAAGCATCTCTGTTTAATTGGCACTGGCCCATTTATCAGTCTCTGATGTCAGCGACACTCCATTAGGCTATGAGGAAGTGATTGGTGAGATAACATTCAATCGAAAACCTCTGTGGATGGTAGTTCATGCCGCCATCAGATCAACTTAATGAATGAGACCCAATAGCATCCTCTTCTCACTAGAAGGAACACATCCATCATGGAACAAAGGATTCCCCAGTGCCAACGGGTTGTCATGTTTTTCACTTCTTAGTCTGTGTGAGAACAAAAGGATTTCAGTCCAAATTGAGAAGAATATTAGGGCAGCCTTATTCCATGGAAAATTATCACCCAAGTTGCTGAGGACATTTTCGTTTTTTTATTTTGCTATATATAGAAGATTATTTACAGGGATATATTCATATCTTAGGCAAACACAGGACAAACCCTTGTCTCAATCTTGGGTTAAATTTACATTCTTCTGATAAAGAAAATATGCACATTATATGTTTACATACCTATGTATCTATCATACATATATGTATCTCAATAACAGCAATAAATGACACACACACACATAGACAGACAGACAGACAGAACAGACAGACAGACAGAGACAGAGAGACAAAATAAAAGAAAAAAGGGAGGGAGGAAGGGAGGGAGAGAGAGAGAGAGAGAGAGAGAGAGAGAGAGAGAGAGAGAGAGAGAGAGAGACTTAATTGGAGCCTCACTGTTTCTTAGCACAGCATCTGAATATGGCCAACACTGCCATGAGAATTCAATAATTAATCAAAGTAAGAAAGTATATTCTGTACAATTTCTGTAAGAACTGTAGCTATATGGACAGGGGCATGTTGAGCTAAACTAGTCACTATATTTAATACTTGTAATATTTTCTTTCCTTTTTACAATTTTCACCTCCTCCCATCTACTTACCTCCTTGTTTTGTCATTGTTTTATTTATGTCCTTTAGAGCAAATGAGAAACCTTCAAAGACAATGGGCTTTGAAAATAAGTGACTCTCTTGACCTGAAACAAAACAAGACAACTCATCCCAGAGAGAGTGTGTTGAAATACGTGCATTTCAAAAGCACTTATCCCTGACACTGTGTGCTGCAGACATTATCATTTTACCCTCATGATCTGGCTCAGATGAATTCTTTCAACTTATGAACTCTGTATGATGTATTTTACACTATACCATCAGTCTGTCTCTGCATCTAAGAGTACAGATGTGGGACCATTGTGAAACTATTCATAATCAAGTTCAACCATGTTGTGCCATATCTATCCACAAATACGATAATTCTGAGAGCTTGCTTCTTGTTTTTATATTCAAATATTTTACAGTGGTATTTTACTTCAAATGTAGTAAATTCGAAATGGTATATGGATAGCCTAACTTAGGGATGTTTAATATAAGTCCCAAGTTCATGCATTTTGTGTGTTTTCAAATCATTTTTAGATAGTAAACATGCTGTTCTAAAAATATTTGAAAAAATTTTCAATTTTCTGGTGAAAATGGTTGTACCTAGAACAACTCAAGGTTATTTTTTTCTGATTTGGTGTGTGTGTGTGTGTGTGTGTGTGTGTGTGTGTGTGTGTACTGGGAAACAATTTGGACAAGAATGAAACTTCAATAAAAAAAGAAACACCACCAATATACTCTTGCCAGAAGAGTTGATGTAATAATTC
>OU015743.1:140142099-140218575 GCA_907169655.1 Acomys percivali | reverse complement strand
GTGTGTGTGTGTGTGTGTGTGTGTGTGTGTGTGTGTGTGTGTGTGTGTCCTCTAATAAGTCCCTTGAATTTCAAATATCACACAACCACAGAAACTATCTGCCCCAAAACTTCACCTCTTTTAGAGCACAAGGCAAATTATACTCAGCTGCTGTGAAGGAACCCCATGTCTCCCATAATTGGAATTTAAAAATATATTCTTATAAATATTTTTGTTTTTTAAATAATACAAAATTCCAAAATCACCACTACAAACTCTAATGCCTTCTTTAATACTCTGTAATAAGAGAGAGAGAGTTTGGAATTTTTAGGTACCCCTATGAAGTTTTCTTAAACCCTTTTTCTTAGAACGACCTTATCTTGGTCATTTTTTAGATTTTAAGAAATAATATTTCTTTTTCCCCTTATTCCCCTCCCCTATGACTGTTCCTGAGGGGGATTACCTCCCCCTGTATATGCTCATAGGGTATCAAGTCTCTTCTCTCGGTGACCTGCTGTCCTTCCTCTAAGTGCCACCAGGTGGGAGGATACAAGGGATGGGATAACCATTGAGATGTAACAAGAATAAATTAATTAAAAAATAAAATAAAATAAAATAAAACACATGTCTGTTTCTGACCCCCCCCAAAAAAAAGAAATAATATTTCTTCTATTTCATGTGGGTTACTTTTATATGAAGTTTAGGCATTATATAGTCAGACTGAGGGAGGAAACTATGTTTTAATTTACCATCTCTCTATTGACTCAATGAAGGTGACTTGGATTTATCTCCAAGGAGGAACAAATGATAGTAACAGCACTCCAAAAACTAAAGGATTTTACAGGGATATGTTCTGCTTGTTTAGGTTTTCATTTTACTGTTCTTTCCATTTTCTGATAATTCTCGGGATTCAATATTTTTTCTGAGGAAACCATAAATTGTTCTCAATAATAGTGTCTAAAATATGATCTATATCATCCTTATTAATTTTAATTATCCCTAATTTCATGGGGCTACTAACAATAAATGTGAAATCAAGGCTTGAGAAAAGTCTTCCTACCCCTTTATCTGAGTTAATCCTACACTTCCACATCCTTGTGGTCTTCTTTGTGTCAGATGACATCCCTCCCTAGACATTTTCCTCATGCCTGAAGCTATCTGCTATCACATAGCGATATGTTTATCAAATTTGTGCATGAGAAAGAAACTGTCTGCACTCTGAACCCCAATGCAATATCACTTCTGAAGACTGTTAAGTCATTGTAATGGCTACAGTCAAACTCTACAAAAGAACACTTTTAGCCACCTTATCGTACTTTTTGACTGCTGCTTTAGTTTGGATATAAGGTATCTCTGTAGACAAACATGTTAAAGACTTTCTTATAAGCCTTTGGTATTATGTGGAATTATGGAATGTTGAGGGGGAAGAATCTAGTGCCAGGTAGTCAGATAACTGCTGTTTGCTCTATGAGGGAGTGCTGTAAACATTTTCTCCATCTCTCTTTTTTTCCTGTTCACCATGAAGTACACACTAATTTTTCTCACACTTGTACAGTGATGTATTAACTAGTACCTTGTTACTAATTAGTATCAAGGCTCAAAAGCAATACTTCAAACACCCATGGACTAAACATTTGAAACAATAATATAACTAAATTATATTTCTTCTTTAAGTGGATTATTTCAAATATTTTGTCATAATAATGGGAAACTAAAATGCCACCATGGATTTTTTTTCAGAGCTGTCAACAGAAGCATTATCCCATAGTACAGGGCTTTAGCTCAATTGAAGAATAACAATCTATCCATAAACTTGTTCTAATTCACATTGATAATGTATCTCACTTATTAATGGCAGATATGAATAATCAAAATCTAATACATATCATTTGCAGAAACAGACCACTTTCTGAGCCATGATCACACTTAAAAACACTTGAGTGAACAGGCACAATCTGAAGTAAATATTGTGCTTAAACTAAGCAAAAAACTAATGAACAAAAAATAGCTTGTAAATACCCATATATTTAAGCTAAACATCACAATTTTTATTCTGTTTGGGTCAAAAGAGGGTTTTACAAGGAAAATTTTAAAC
The DNA here is from genome assembly GCA_907169655.1 of Acomys percivali. Lineage (NCBI taxonomy): Eukaryota > Metazoa > Chordata > Mammalia > Rodentia > Muridae > Acomys > Acomys percivali. The sequence goes on along the minus strand of OU015743.1, from coordinate 140,216,501 downwards.
ATTAGGACTTAAGGGCTTATACACCTAGAAATTTTAGAATCAAGCAAAGTGGTGCCTATAGGAAAATTTATAACATTGAATGTACATAAAGCAAAAGCAGGCAGATCTTTTTTAATAACCTATGTTTTCACACTGTAATCAGCAAACAAAAATTAAATCCATTGTAATTAAAGAAAAATAATCATCAAAGCAGAAATCAATGTTTCTACAATTAAAGGAATGTATATGGCATTAATAATTTGATTAAATGAATAAGCCAATAAAAAATTACCAACAAGCCTGGCTAATCCTGGAAAACACTGAAAGAACACAAATACCGATAAGAAAAACTACTAATAATAAGCCTATGGAAATTCAAAGATAACAAATGTGAATACTTCTGTGTCTCCATTTGATGACCCAGAGAGAAAGGAATTCATCTGAACAACCCTGTCTGTTACAAAAATAAGCTTACATGTATTAACCATAAAGCATCATTAATTAACTTTACAAAACAGAAAACACCAGAATCCAAATCCAAAATCCAGTTGTACATTGGTAAATTGCCTCAAACTTTGAAGCAAGAAATTATTTCAGTGCCTTTAAGTAAAGCAGAAGAAATACTTACTAACTTATTCTTTATAATAATTATTCCAAAATAAAAATATTAAAAGGAAGGGCATCTTAAAATTACACTTTACATAGATAGAAACATACAAACACAATCACTGTGAGTGTATATATTTATGTATGTGTGTGTGTGTGCATACATGTATATACATGCAGAGAATTTGAATAAAATATGTGCTCATGTTTATAATCTCTACATCTGGGAAGCATGGGCATAAAGATAACAAGTTTGGAGTTAGTGTGAGATGCAAATCAATGTTGCCTACAGAGTAATATTCTGTTCACACACACACACACACACACACACACACACACACACACATACACACACACACACTCATACATAAGAAAAGAAAGTAAAGAAAATTCAAGGAAAGTTCAAGAAACATGAAGAAACTATAGTATAGTAGAAGCACAGGGCTAATGTGTACAATACTGGATAATTTACTATCTACACACAATAAAGTAGTCAAATTTGGAATTGAAAATATGGTATGATTTCCTCAGTACCAAAAATTAAATACATGCAGCTGAATCTACATCTATGTAATAAAAGCAACTGTTAGTACAAATAAACTATGCTAACCTAAATAAGAATGAACAAAAAATAATTAAAGAGCCTGCCCTAATTTAGGTCTGCAGCTGTCCCAGGGACATTCCAGCCTAAAAAAATTTTTTTTTGTCTGCCGGTCTTCTATCATACTAACCCCTTCATCTGAGCTACACACTTATTTTTCCTGTTCCCTCTCTTTTTCTACTACCTCTTTCCATTCTATTTCCCCTTCTTGGTGAGATTTAACAATCCTCACTTGGGTCCTCTCTGATACTTATCTTCTTTGGGTCTGTGCACTGTAGTATGTTTATCCTGTACTATCTGGCTAATGTCATCTTATAAGTGAATACATACTCTGTGTATCTTCCTGGGTCTGGGTGACCTCATTCAGAATGATTTTTTCTAATTCCACCCATTTCCCTGCAAATTTCATGATTTCTTTGTTTTTGATAGCTGAGTAGTATTCAATTGCATAAATGTGCTACCATTTGGGGTTTTGTTTTGTTATTCATTCATCAGTTGAAGGACATCTAGGTTATTTCCAGATTCTGGCTATTATGAATAAAGCCGGTATGAGAACAGCTGAATGAGTGTCATTGTTGTGTGGTGAAGCATCTTTTGGATATATACCCAAGGGTTGTACAGCTGGGTCATAAGGTAACAAGGTTCCCAATTTTCTGAGAAAGGCTCATTGACTTCCAAAGTAGTTGTACAAGTTTGTACTCTCACTAGCAATGGAGCTTAGCAGTGTTGTCATCTGACGGGCTCCAACCTGCAGAGCTATGAAACAGATACTGAGCCTCATAGCCAAACATTGGGGGATGTGTAAAGAGTGCTGTGAAAAGTTGGGTGAAAGAAAAAAGGTCTTGGAGGAGACAGGAGCTGCACAAGACCAGCAGAGCTAACTAACTAGGCTGAGATTGAAGCATCACCCAAAGACCATGGGTGGACTGGACTTAGGCCCCCTACAAAGATATAGCTTAGGCTTCATGTGGGTTCACTAATAAAGGCATTGGGGCTTTCTTTGACCTGGACTCAGTTGCCAGTTTTTGGATTGCTTTACCCTGGTGCGACTGATGTCACAGGCCACAGCTGAAGAGAGTGTGCTCAGCCTTGATGCAGCTTGATGAACTGGAGAGAATTGGAACTGGGGATCCCCTTTTCTGAGGAATAAGGGAGGAGTAGGAGTGAGAGTGAAGGAAGGTGGGACTGGGAGGTGGGGAGGCATGGGGCTATGACCAGGATGTAAAGTAAATTAATGGATTAATAAAAAAGAAGTCCTCTTAGCAACTCTGTGGTCTGTAAAATAATCTCTTCCTTTAGTTGCTTTACAGTGTGTTGTTTCATACATATTCCGCCCTGACAACATATAATACAGTTGAGATACTACCACACACTGATGACTAGATGTAGGTGACTGGGTCCTGTGATTGGAGCAGGCCGAAATATTTTGGAAGATGTTTACTTCTTTTTGTCTCATCCTTTTTATTCGTCCCTAGCATACTATCTAAATTTTCTTCTGAATTATAATTGCTTACTGTTTTTGTCTTGTGAGAAGGCTTCTGCAAGTGAATGGCAGCTGGATTTTTGTATTTGTAAGTGGACATGGAAAGCTATCTGGAGCTTTATGCACATCAGTGGAGCTAGGAAAATCTCTTGTTTTGACTGTAATTTTAGTGTTAATATATAATAGTTAGATGCTTTGCTAATTGGATTTCCTTGGAGAAAAGGTCCAAGTACTCTGTGGCTTGAGGGAAAATACATCCAGTCATCACAAGGCTGGAACTATAAACTTTGACATAGTCCTCTACTTTTAATTGGACCCAATTTCCTTTACCGAGATAAGCTCCCTTTTTAGTTTCCTTCTATTTACCCAGAAGTACATAGGGAAAGCTAGTTGTCAGGTGCAGAATGGTATCAGGGAATTTATTTCCTCTTATTTTGCTGTTAAAAAAAGACCTGTCTTCTGTTCCCTTCTCCTTTATCACTCAGGACACATCTGTGCTACAGACACTGAGCTCCTGAGATCCCTGGGATTTCTTCAGGGCAAACTGGATTATACTCATATAGGTCTGCTACTTGCTCCTGCTATTTTATTTTGGGTTTTGTCATAGTTTCCCTTTCTGTTCCATTTGTTCTTGCCTTTATCCCCCTAGTAAACTAAAACTTTATTTTCAAAAAAAAAATATGATGAATCTTTAATGTGGGAATTCATGACCTCTTCCAACTAAATGTTTCACTCTTCCTTTATCGCATTCTCTCATACTTCAAAGATTTTTATTACCTTTTTCTTTCTGAGAATAGAGTGCTAACTGCAGGGTCAATTCTGGGCACAGCAAGGCATTGTTCTCCGAAGCACATGTGCATGTTCCTTATGCACTCCTTATGTGACACTGGGCAAGGTTCTTAAAACTGAGTTTACGTTTTCCATCTGCACAACTAGAGTTAAGTGTCTACTGATTTTCTGTTCCAGCCATAAATTAGGTAATGTGCATATAAATGAGGGTGTTTGGCAGTGCCCCCAGATAAAGAGATATATATGTGTAATGCACCTGTTTAATTGTATCCTGATGAGTGATTGAAATTTTGCTTAGAAAACTAAAGTATGCTTTCAAAATTCAGAAGGAGAAGGATGGACGTACAGAGTATTGCTCGTCAGGGTGACACATACAATTTTATCTTGTGTTAAATTCACTGTGCTTAATAATCATTTTCTTAGATGAACCAGTCACATATGACTTTTCTCTCTATCAGCTTTTTCTTTAAAAAAATGTGATTGTTTGAGAACTTTGTACATGCATATGTGTTTGGTAAAGTTCACCGCCAATTCACCTTCTACAGCCCTCCGCCCTTATTCCCTCCCAATGTTCTGGGTTTGTGTGCTTCTCTCTCTGTCTCTCTGTCTCTGTCTGTCTCTGTCACTCTCTGTCTCTCTGTGTCTCTTTCTCTGTGTCTCTGTCTCTGTCTCTCTCTCCCCCGCTCCCCCGTTATATGCTTATACGTGTTTTGTTTTTTCTTTTTATTTTCCACTATTTAAACTCAGTGCTGCCAGTATGTGCACGTGGGTCTGGCCATCTTCCGGGACATGGTAAACTCTCAAGGACCATACTCTTGAAAATAAAACTGATTGTCCCTCCGTGAATAGCCACCAATTTTAAGTGCATTTCACCTAGATGTGTGACTTCATAATCACCTCCCTTCTATATGCTGAGGTTTTTGTCTGGTCTGATGTTCCATGGGTCTTGTGTAATCTGGCATATCAGCTATGAGTTCTCATGTGCAACTACCCTGTTGGGTACCCAAAACATAGTTTTGCTGTATTTTTGTCCACAGTCTGTGGGACTTAGATCATTCTAACCTCTCTTCTGTGATGATCCTTTCCATCTTTTGTAGGTTCAGAAACCACTCCTGCTTCTACCATCCTACTGTGACTCAATTTTAAGAAGAAAACAAAAATTGCCTTAAGTGAATACATTTGCTTATTTCTCCTGAGTGTCAGTTGCTTGTTAGTCTTTGAAGATATTTTTATTAATACCTAGTTATTTTAAATTAATAATATATCAAATAGAATGTAATAGGTATAAAAGGAGAAAGCCTAATATTTGTCAAACTACAATATTTATAAATTGCTCAACAAACTACGAAGTGTACTGTTTGCACTCTACACATTTCTGTGTTCCCTCTCTTACTCCATGCTTATGACTTTTGCCAATTATATGATAATTACAGTTAAGAGCTGTGTGTTGAAAGACTGCATTGTCCTACTTAATCTTCTGAAACATCTTAGATATGTCATATATTTCCTGTTTTCTGAATCTCAAGGAGTCTGAATAAATCCTAGAGGTTTCTGCTTCTGAACAAGTAACTTCAGGAGATGAACTGAGGAAGTGTAAAGAAACAGAAGAGACAATTATAAATTTGAGCTGAGTCTTTGCCAGAAGATTGCTTGTGGGGCTTAGATAACAGGACTGAGGGGAGAAGTCTAAGGAGATGGAGGGCATCTCTGATGATGAATTTTATTATTTTTCCTAAGGTTGGTTACTGACAGTGCAGCTCACAGTGGATGAGAAAATCACTTTGGTAGCTCATGTTTTTAACCACCTTAATCTTAATGAGATGGCATCATTTTTGCCTATCACCAATATATTATGTACTTTGTAGAATGATAATTACTACAATTTTGAAACTGTATAAATTTTCCATGAGGTCCGGAATCTTAAATAGCATGATTTACTTCAAAATAGCTTAGAAGCAATTACATTTACCCTCTGGGGAAAGCCTTTGTTTTGTTGCCTCATTCAAAATTCTGCAAAACAAACCTACTTACAATGGGACTGTTGCTATCAAATCTAATGGTTGTGTAATGGGTTTAGCCACTGTGTTTGAAATGAATCAGATGATAAGGCTTTGAAAACATGTTTTGAGTGTATGTTTGTATGGTGTGCATTGATTGCCTAAGAGTAACTGCAGCCATGCAAAAAGCAAAAATGCTATGGATATGCAAAGATACATTTAGTTCTTTTTCTCTAATGCTAATATTATTGTAGTATTTATTATCTACTATTGATTACATATGGATTTACTGCATAGAAATAAGCTCAGCCATAATCTTCATCTGTTTTTCAAATTGTTGGGCAGAAATATTTCAGATATAGTTAATAATGGGCATCAAATTTGTATTTATTCAATATTTGGGTAATTTTAACATATCTATTGCCTTCTTTCTTTCTGGGTCTATTCTTATTGCCTGTTGCTTTTATAACAAGTAATTTCTATTTAATAACAGAGAAAAATAAATAGTATTTTGTTGTTGTTAACACTCTGAAACTTCCTTGTTTTAATATTGCCAAATTCATCATTCAAAGATTTTCATATTAAAGTAACATGATGAAAGTCATTTCCTGATAAGAAGTCCTTCACCTTTGTTCAGTTATGGTTTCCCAATTGTGAAAGATACTTTTATATGATATGGCATTCATTATGTCACCAATAGGAGATCTGCACTGATAATTCAATGTTCATAGTCAGAGTAACTACAAACTGTGGGGATATTATAGCTAAACATCATATATAAGGTGCTGCTGATATTGGATTCACACACACATACATGTTTATGTGACCATATGTACATATATGTGTACATACATTTATAAGTACAGACAGGTGTATTTCTGGAGATATATATATATATATATATATATATATATATATATATATATATATATATATATATGATAATATCCACAGTCTGATTCCTTTAAAAGTATTTTGTCCCTCAAAAGTGAATTTTTAGAGCAAGACCCTGCCCTTTGCTGGTAGATATAAGTCTCCATCTTCACCTGGCCTTGTGCATAAAGGAGGAAATCTGATCCTCTACTTATAAGGACAACCATACCATCAGATCAGAACTTCATAGTCACATTTCACTTTAAATATTTCCCTAAATGCTAACATTTAATGGGAAAGTATTATTCTAATACATAAGATCTGAAATATTTTAGCTTTATTCTGATACATCCTTATTATAGCTATGCTGTATTATGACCAGTCTGGTGATGTTCACTCATCAGTTCACATGTAAGAACACTGGTTCTTACAGAAGAAAAAAATGTGTCATTCTTTATTATGGAAACATTTTTAGAATAGGGAATTTTATTTCTACCTGACTTAGCATCATTCACAATAACACAAGTATTAAAGTCACATGATCAGTTAAAATATATATGATAAAGAGCAGATGCAACACTTTAAAATTTAATATCACTTGACAAAATCAAAAGAAGATTAATATACTTTTTGTATGAACTGCTAACTTCAGACTGTGATCTTTGATACCTCTGTTTTATAATGTATATTTCAATTTTTCCTTGCAGAGATCATGATTTGAGAAGTATAAACATGGAACATTTGTTTGTCTGCATATATGTTACCCCACTCAATATGTTCTTTTCTAGTTCCACATATTTATCCGCCAAAATCATGGTTTCATTTCTTTATACATCAATAGTATTTCAACATGTGTATTTACTATATTTTGATTATTCATTTGTTGGTTGAATAACATTTAGGTTGTTTCCATTTTTATCTACCGTAAATAGAACAGCACTGATCATGGGTGACCAAGTATCTAGAGAGTCAGATTTTGACTCCTGGAATCACCTAACTGGGCTACAAGATATGAATAAATATATGTATATGTATAGGTATAGGTATAGGTATATGTTTAGGTGTGTGTGTGTGTGTGTGTGTGTGTTGAAACAAAGAAAGAGAAGTCAAGATTTGAAAGAAATAGTGAAATTACATTGGATATTTTGAGAAATAAAAGTGAAGAGAATTATTGGTTTATTTATTTACAAATTAAAATATTAAAGTATTGAAAGGTTAAATGATAAAGGCTCCAAATTTTATTCTTTACTTTTTTGGCCATTTGTATTTAGTCCTTGAGAACTTCCTATTATTCATGACCTGTTTTTTAATTTAGACTGTTTTTGCTTTTTTGATGTTTTATTCTCTGAATTTTTATATATATTCTAGGTATGAATTATTGTTATTTATATAACTTCTAAAATGCTTTCTCATTTTGTAGGTTGCTTCTTTACTCAAATAGTGATATTCTTTGATATGCAAAAATATTTTAACTTTATGAGGTCCCATTAATTAATTAATTGTTGATCTTAATGCCTATGCTACAGGAATCTTATCCAGAAAGTCCCTTTACATGCCAGTGTTCAAGCATATGCACTATTTTCTCTTCAGTTAAATTAAGGCGATCATGTCTTATTATGAGGTCCTGTTCCCTTTGAAGTTTTGTGCAGGATGTGATAAGCATCAAGCTTCATCTTCTTCATGTAACTATCCAATTTGATGACCAGCACTTATTAAACATGCCTTCTTTTTGTTCAACATGTATTGTTAGTCTCTTTGTGAAAAATCAAATAGTTGTAGTAGTATGGCTTTGTATGTAATATTTTCAACATTATTACATTGATCAATGTCTCTTTTTATGCAATGCTATTTTCTATTACTATACTTTTGTATTACAATTTAAAATAAAAGATGGTGATACCTGCTACAGTTTTTATTGTTCAGAATTGCACTGGTTATCTTGTGTCTATAATGCTTCCATATGAAATATATGATTATTTTCTAACTGCCTTGAAGAATTCAATTGAAAAGATTATGGCTATTGCACTGAATCTCTAGATAGTTTAGGATATCATTTTGATATTAAGAAAACTAAAAAATATGAAAATTTCACACAAGTAGGTATATCTGTTAACAACTGTTCTAAATCAGATAATCAAGACCAAGAAAGACAAAAAAAACATGTTTTCTATCATTTGTAGTTAGTTTATTCAAATTCTAAGATATGAGGACTTCTTTAACAGCCATAGAAGTCCAAATATTAGTAAGAGACTGTGTAGTGTGTGTATTTCTCAAGGTAGGGCAGACAGAAGTGGTATAAAAGGTTAACGGGATATAATAGAAGGGGAAATTAAGTAGGGTGAAAGATGGGAAGACAGGATAGAAGATGATATATAGGAAGTGTAACTAAAACTAACACTTTTCAAAATTGAAATGGACACTTGTTAATGTAGAAGTCTTATAAATGCTGTTTTAATCCCTGCATAAATGTCATGATAACAACTACCTATTTTTATTGGATATAAAGGTTTCTCCACAAGATAAAACTTGTAATGAACACATTTATTGGTTTAATAATCTGTAGACAGACCAGTAATAGGCCCAAAGAGAGGGGCTATTACTATGATTCTGTTTAGTAGACACAACACTGAACTAATTATACCTATAAGTTAGTGTACCTTTCCATCATCATCAGCCGTCAGTCTCTCTCTCTCCTTCTGTCTCTCGCTCCCTCCCTCCCTCTCCCCACCCCCTCTCTCACATAGTCACTCTAACCATAAACTCTTATTTATAGTTACTCATTTCTTCTACTTGTCACAGTATCCTTATTTAACTTGTAAATTATTTAATTTGTAAATTATCTTTAGACTAAGTATATTTTGAGATATTAAATTGATATCTATTCATATATGTGAACAACTTACTAGATTCAATTTATTTTCTGTTTTTAATACTAATGCTATGATATTATATATTAATATGTATCTTAGTTCATTTTTACAAATCCAGTTTTATAGATCCTATAAGAATTTATAGAAGGGAAAGTGTTGAAAATCACTAGTCTCCTTAGGAGAATCCAAAAAGTAAATGAATTTTTAGCATTAGCCTCTGCGAATCTGTTTATAGCTTATCACACTCAACTCACTGGACTTCCTCAAGTGATCCTTCCATCATCATGTACAAATGATTTTGTGTAGAAAAGTGACACAATGCAGCATGGAATGAAAGTACAGTTATACTTAAAAACCAAAGTCAATAATTACATTTACATTGCCAACTTTCAATCTGAGCATATATCAGAACCCAGATGATATCTGGCCTACATAGCTTTAGAAAGTAGGCAATGACTTTTGCCATCACTTGCTAAGTTACACTTCATCTTTAAAAAAAAAAACAAAACAGCTTAATCTCACCATCCTCTCACTTTGTTACTGCATTTTCTAATTTTCAAAGAAAAGCCAGCAAATAAAAATTACCTTTGCCTATGGCAAAAATGAGGACATTTTGCCCAGTGGCTGGTTTGCCACATTTGAAGCCAACTCCATAAGGAGGTTCTTTGATGTTCATCATCTTCTTTGAGGTTGGCTGGGTGCTGTCAGGAGTTAACTTGTCTTGTCATCAAATAATCTTTAGAATAATAAAAAACATCTTTAAAGGCCATATTCAGTGGGGCTTTAAGGCTTTGAAGACCTTATTTAACTATTTTACCTTATATATCTATAGAAACATATATATCTGTTAGACTTACGACATATATTCTCGTGCTAAATCAGACTAGTATTTGAAATAGCCATGATTTACATCAATATACCAAATTCTATACCAATGAATTAGAGATAACCTTCTTTGTGAGTAACATTAAGGCCCTGAGTTAAGCAATAGGTTCAATCATCTACCTTTTGTTCTATACTTCCCCAATATTTCTATATCCTCTTTTCCTTCTTTTCAGCTCCTATCTCCTTGACTCTGGATGAAAGATAAAGGAAAAGAGAGACATCTCTGAGTTCAGCCTAGTTTTCTCTATATATAAGGCCAATAATAACTTATAACCATCTCCCGATGAAAATAAACATTTGTAGACCAAGAGAGCAAACAGAAACCTACCCAATACACCTTAGAAGGAATGGGATGCCAACTCTTAAGGTTTCTTCAGGCTGAATTAGGGCATATAATACCTCAAAAGGGGCCCACAGTTTAGGGGAAAAATGGTTAAGCAAGCCATTCTCAAAATGGTTCAGTCTCTAAATGTTGAGAGTTTCCAGGCTTAATAGGAGTCATGTGTGGGACTGATTGAAATGCTGGACCAATTGAGATCAGAAGCTTTCTACAACGCTCTCCAGGAAGCTATCCAGTTCTGATGGGTAACAGCAACAGATGGGTCTAAAACTAGGCAAGCTTAGATGCAGGCAGAGTCAACAGCTGAACTCTGCTAAGACAGGGTAAGCTAGTCATCAATAGTTCCTGCCTCATGAATAAGTATAGCAGAGATATTAGGCTAGAAGACCAAATATGAGGCTCCAGTGTTATAGAGAGTGTTGAGTGACTGTTCAAGCAGTTAACTGTGTCAGTCATTTTTTTATTTTGGAAACTGCTAACCTGCACTACCAGTACACTGAGGTATTTAAGTTTTATTCCTTCTCAAGTCTCTGAGGGGGATTGAAGGCCAGACAGAATAGTTTTACAGTCAAGTTTAGTTGGTTAGGGGATAAGATCTTTTTAGATCAAGATAAAGGATTTAAGTTAATAGAGATGAGATCTGATATATATTGAATTTCCTTCAGAAACTTAAACCCAACAAAATAGGAAAGATGTTTATTTCAAGTTTGACAAATACAAATAGCCAAATCACTATGAATGGAACATTTATATAACTCAGGATTGCTTCATGGGTCTCCCTGCTGTGTGTAGTTTGTTTTATTCATTTGTAATAAAAATAAATATATATGTTTAAAACTTACCTTTGCTTAAGACTACAATGTTAAAACCTTTAAATTGTGGGTGTAGATATCATCTCCAAAATGCTGCTAGAACAGCCTCTAATTCATCTCTAGTTAAAAAGTTGGGGTTATATTTTACATGAATTTTAACCTTTCAAGTGATCATTCTAAAATAAAATAACATTTTATTTCTAGGAACTCTTCAGACTTTTCTTTAAGAATGTCACATGAAAAGTCTTAACATATTAATAATTTAAGTAAATATTATGATTCTGTTTAGATATGATTCTCATATTCCCAATATTGTCTTAATGACAACACTGTCTGGAACTATAAAAATGGTAATAATTATGTAGTGTATGCTACACTCTGTGCCATTTTTCAGTACTCATCCTATACCTTCATCAACAATTATAGCAACTTTGTGGTATTATAACAACAAAGACACCCATAAAACACACATTTTCCAGACAGATATAATATCTTAATTTTGATGCCTAGAATCCAAGATAATTGAGTACAACACGATTAACTCTTAATCTAGAAAGCAAGAAAAGCAGACAACTAAAGCAGGAAGATGAAACAAATGAGAAACAGAAAATTGACAGGCACTGGAAATTGTTCAAAGAATGTGGAGATGCTTAATAGTTCGTCCTAGAAACCTGTTATGACTTATAATTGGACTACAAATTCTGACGACATGAATTGTAACAGTTTGTTTAATATATATGATGACTTGCCAAATTAATTTCTTTTCCATGATTTGACATATAATTTGGAATTCTCTCTAATCTATCATTATCAACATCAGAGAAAATAAGAAATAAATCATGTTTTACTTCACAAAATGTTAAGGGTAGTATAATCCAACAACTTCGCTGATCTTCTGTTAAAGCGTTTGCCTCCTCAGTAATTCTTCTTTAAATAGTGGGAAACTACACCTTCTCTTCTTCTCTATTGGGCTCTAGATTTTTTTTATCTTAAAATGCTAACAATATTAGACCAAAAACATATCTTCTCCAGTGACAAGGTTTAAATGGAAATCTGCTATTTAGTGACATTACAGGAATACAAATTATTTAATTAAATAATAAGATGTTATTTGTTCAAATAATAAACCTATAGTAGTGTATTTTAAAACTTTTTTCCATCTTCTTTTGTTATACAACAAAATTTATTGCTAGAACCTTTTTCCATAGCAAGTTATTTTCTAATTCAGACTTTAGTGACATGGACCACCTACTGCATACAAAACAAGAAGGCATAAATTAGAAAGGAAAATAGATGAAAATTATGGCTCTTCTTTGGATGGATATAATGAGTAAACATCACTTAATATGTGTTTTATAAGGTAGATATAAAAATAGTTATTGTATTTAGTTGACTTTGAGCAAAGATGCCATGACATTTAATTAGGTAAAATGGTATCATCAAGGGGCATGGAATGTAGAGGAATGTTACATGTTTAATTTAAGTATGTCTTACCATTCATGAGATATAGACCAACATGGTAGGAAATTAATGTTTCCAGGAATGAGAAGTAGCTGTTTCCATTGCATCTACAACTAGGAAGTAGAGTAAGAACAGGAAATAGGTCTATTTTGGAAGACCTTTCAGTGACCCCCTTCTCCCAGAAAGGCTTCACTCCTTAAAAGTTCTACAACTTTCAAAAAACAACCACATAAGGGCCAAGTGTACAAATGAATTAACACAGAAATAATATTTTACATTCAAAGCATATTCATTCTCTAGCTTGATCCCATAGATCTATTCACATTTCATAATAAAATATATTATTTCAACATCAAAAGTCTTTATTTGTTTTAATATTTCTAATACTGTTTTTTCAAAGTCTATTCAGAGACTCAAAGCAGTATCTTAACTGCAAGCATTGGTAATATTTAAAATAAAAACAAATACTGGCAGCATAGAGTGACAAAGAGTAAATATTTTCATTTTAAAGGGGAAGAAAATAGGTATAGTGTGAGAATATTGAACCAAAGAAAGACAGAAATCTGGTACTGCAAATATGAAATTCTGCTTCATGGTCATCACCTTGGTCTTTTGATTGAATTTTCCAGGTTCCGCATCTTTATCCCCATACTCCAAGCTTTATAATCACAGAACACAGGGCCTTTTTCTTGTATTGCTACCACTCTTCTCCCACAGCTTTTTTTTTCAGAATATGGCTTGTGGCACTGTCATCTCCAATATCCTGCTGTCTCTGTTGCTTTAATTCTGTAGCTATATAGGATTGCTTTTTAGGGTCATACATTCAGTCTCAGCATTTCCTTAGACCCATAGCACATAAACCCACTAATTCATCACTTTTACATCTTGTATATCTGAAAATCAGTACCATATGGATAATATTGATCAGTTATGCTCTCAACAAAGATATAGTCTATCCTCATTGGAACAAAGCTATAACAACCTTTGTGTGTCTTGGTACATGAATATGAGAAAGCACTTTCCTTAATAATTTTTTCAAGCTGAATCCCCACCTGCCACCATTACCTCCTGCAATCTATTATTAGGTCAGGCTTTCTCTTTTCAAATGAGTTTGAAGTTTTACATTAGAGTCTTAGATGAGTGGAACACTCTTATTGTCTAGTAGAGAGCATTTGTTGTCTTTTTAAAGGGCTCTATATCTTTAACAATTACAACTACTTCTGTAGCTAATTTATCTGCAACTTTAACTCATTCATGATTCTTTCCCCCTCAAAGGATATTTTCATGTCTTTTTGCTTCATTTGTTGATTTTTTTTTGAACACCAAAGCAGAACTTAGTCTTGTTCATATTGGGAATTACAATGACTTTGTGAGAACAAACCAAGTATTTCTTTTGTATGTGCAGAATGGTACCCTTGTTGATTTTATCCCACTACAAGCTTAGAAAAGAGCAATGAGCAGCAATGTGACACAACCTGAATGCTACTCTGATTGGAAATTCACTTCTCCAAATAAATTATCTCACTATTTTGAATTCAACTTCACTAAACTCCATATGACTAGTTTCAAATATCACCACATTCTTTGCCAAAATAATGTTATGGCTTTAATTATCTCTAGTCTATTTATTAACAGAGTCCTTGTTCACTGCTTAAATTCCATTAGCAAGGTGTTTACTATGCTTATTTCTCACAACATTCTGCTCTTCTCAACCTTTACAGTAAACTTTACTCAGGGTGTTTTAGACAATCTCTAGCTCAAATTCCCACATTTTCTCTGTAAACTGGTTCTAAGGGTCCAAAGAACCACCTATCAATCGCCCAATTCCTTGATACAAAATATTTGTATTAGCTTTTATTTCTTTCCTTGTTGTCATTACATGAATCAAAGCAACTTGGTGGAGAAAAGATTTAATCCTTCTAAGAGTTTGAGGCAGTCTGGGGTAGTAACAGATGTATGGTATGAGATGACTGGTCACATTGGAGCTGCAGAGAAGAATCAAATCAAAACAAAACAAAAGACTGGAGGTGAGGCTGCACTATCACACTTTAGGCCCTGTCATTGTGAACATCTTCTTGCACTAAGGTTCCAACACTTAAAGCTTCAAGTACCTTTCATAAATGCTGCTACCAGATGGTGATAAAGTATTCAACTACATGAGCATGAGTATGTATGGGACACTTTGTTTTCATGCTACAAGATGTGTCCTGTGTTTCATATTTTTATTAGCAATTAGCGGAATGTAGAATTTTTGCATAACTGTGAATTATACAGGCACATTGTTTTTTCTAACTCCTGTAGCCACATTTTATTGGGAAAAAGTATTGGCTTTGATTTCTTTTAAATTTTGTTTCAAAGTTATTTTCCTCTGAGTTTTATAAGAATTGTTATAGCCAAATGTCACATACTAGGAAGTCATATATTAGCAAATATATATTAGTATTATACAGCTTAAAAGTAATATTCCTCTAAACCAGGGGTTCTCAGTCTTTGGGTAATAACACTTTTGGTGGTGTCAAAAGACACTTTCAGGGGCCTTGATCAATTAAGACCGTCAGAATATATATATATATATTATTATTTCATAACAGTAACAAAATTGCAGTTATGAAGGATCAGCAAAATAAAATTTATGCTTGGGTGTCACCACAACATAAGGAACTGTATTAAAGAGTCATAGCATTAGGAAGGTTGTGAACCACTGCTCTAATCCATGATATAAATAAAAATAGAATGTTTAGAGGAAGATACGCCAAACTTTGCTTTGAACTCCATCTTTAGTTTTTATCCACTTATCAACATTTCACTGTTTTTTCAACATAAATAAAACTCACTAGGTTGTACATGGGTTGTCATAAAGATTAATAAGATAGTACCTACCAAGGCTTTCTATATAAGGCATTTTAACAGTTAAATATATTGAAAAAAACAAGAAAAGGGTGTTGAAATACACAAGGAAACATTCTTATCAATTAATAAATATATACTAATGCTAAAATCAGTTTTAAAATTTAAATATTAATGACATGACAGAATGAAAGTAGGAACTGATCATAGTATCAGAAAGTTTTACCAGGTGTTCTCATGTGAAATCAAGGTAGTAGATATAGTATTGACTCATAACACTACCAAAGGGCAGGACATTATTAAATACATGTTGGAAAATTAGAAAATGTTTCTGAACAAGAACACAGTCTCTCTTAGACATTGTAGTTTCAAGCAAACTGTAAGTTAATCATAAGACATGCTTTAGTACTGGCCTCAAAAGTAAATTTTAAATTGACTTCAGATCAAGTGCAATGACACCTTCACAGATCAGACTGTCTGGCATCTCCTTGAGTAAATGGAAAATTCCAAGTTAGTTTTACACTTTCCACGTTCAACACCAGACTTTATTAACAGAATTACATCAGGTTGCAATGGAATTAGTCACTCATTTCATTCTCATTAAAATTCAGTCTCTTTTGTTTGTTAAAAATACATCTCTGCCTATACCGAACTTATTTTTGTTTTCTATTATCACATCATCCAACAAATTACCTACAGTTAACAGATCTAAATGAAATGAATATCTATTAAACATAATCCTTGACTAATTATCTTCACAGTTCTGCTCCTTCCTAATAGTACTTTCTGATTAGCCTCATAAGAGCAGAATGTTCCAAACAACAGCTTGTGCTAATGTAAAAATATTAACTTTGTTCAATATCTCCCTATTCATGGTATAAACATTAGGCAGAAGCTAATAATTATTAAACATACTAATTCAAAAATAGTTATGTGCCAAGGTTATTCTGATGCTTCATTTGGTAATGTGATAAAAATACTATTGTTCTTTTATTTTTTATTTGTGTGTGTGTGTGTGTGTGTGTGTGTGTGTGTCATGCGTCAACACACATGCAGTGAACATGCAGTCTTTTGTTAAGTAAAGAAAATTATATATTAAGCTCATCATCTCTAATAATTAGCTTTCATTAGGTAACATGTAAGTAAAAGAAACTTAGAAACTATATATGGTGCTAGCAGAAAATGTCCTTATTGTTATTTTAATTTAGTTTATAACTTGGAAGAGAGTTTTAGATGAAAGAAAGTCTGAGTAACAGTAATAGTAAAACTCTTTAGTTTTAGCTTAGTGTGTTTCTGTTTCATTACTGCATTCACTGTTGTTTTCTTGATGTTCTTTGAATCACATTCTACTCCATTTTTAATAGTATTCAAATGATCTTCTAGGCATGGTACCAGTTGAATTCCAGGGGAGAATCTCCTATTTTGAACTGCTCTTTTTTTTTTTTTCTTGCAAGGCAGTTTTTATTTAAAGCTGATTGTCACTACACAGATTGTACTTTGGCCTGATTGGGACAGCTGCCAAGTTGGCCCTAAGGAAGTAATCATATTCACTTGGCAGTGAGTAGGTAATAACTATTTAGGATTGCATTTCCAGTAACTGTTGCAGAATACTGTTTGCCCACATAGAAGAGCAGAGTGAGACATAGGTACTATAAATATCTTCTTTTTATTTATTTACAATATTATACAAAAGAAGAGTAGAAATTTTTATGTTTTAAATTGTCCATTCTGCTTATACCTGGTCATTGGCTACTTTTAAAGTTAAGTGTTGTATAAAAATTAATTTATTTATCATCTTAAGCAGAAAAACTGAAATTTGGTATAATACAAAATTTAAAATGGAAACATCCTGGTTGCCTAGATGTTAGCCAATTGAGTTATTGACATAAATATATAATTAGGTTATAAAATTGACACATTAATTGATTAAGTGCAAAGTTAGAGCAGGAAATAATCATCCTGAATGTGGTACGCTGACTCAGGAACACTAATTTAGTATGTTCTCTCTTATATCTGGATGGTAGCTTTGAATCTTTGGATATCTGTGTGTTAATTGAGATACATAGCATTTGGAACTGCATGGATTGCTTCAAGGCAGTGAATTCACCAATCTTCATGTAACATAGGAGTCGCAAGCCCTCGTGATGGGAAACCTTTTCAACCAGCTTTCGGTGTCTTGGAACAGTTTTATATAAAGCACATCAGCCTGCATATTTTTGTTTATTCATGGGGTGTACACGACTCCTTTCCTACTCCTCTCCTGAATTTTAGTCCTCCACTTCTCCAGTTTTGTGGGATCTTTTAGGAGTAAGGGATTCTTTTAGAAAAAAAAGAGGAGGAGGAACAGTGGGAACAGATACTTAACATCTTTGCTTATTTTGCATGTAGAGACTGAATTTTAGTTTTAGGATACTATTCCATCAAACACAATGTACCTCACCTATCACTGATATTGTGCATAGAATTCATTAGAAATCTTCTTATAATCCAAATGTCTTAAAAAGTCTGTGAGAGAAACAAGATTTGGTAAAGAATTATAGAGAGAAGAATTTTAATTTTCTTTGAGAGACTTGACTCCCTTCTGATGTAGAAAAACTGCCATTTGGGGAAAAAACCTGATTTTGTGGTTCTTGATGATCTAGTTTACTGATAAGAGCTTTTAACAAAATTTGTTTCTTTTAAATATGATTGAAAAATGACTGTAAACCAGGCCTTGTGTCATTGGACTACATATTATGATGCAGATACTGACGCAGATGTCTCCGATGCACCAGGGGACTGTTTTGGAAATGGTATATGTTTTATTTTCTTCAATATTTATTTTGAAAAAATAAAAAAAAAGATTTTTAAAAATCTGTAAAAACATGCATCTTTAAATCTGAGAAAGTAAAACTAGAGCAAAACAAAAACCAAGCAATCAAGTAAACAAACATAGGTAAAAAGATGTCTTTTTTAAAAAGAAAGAAAGCTTTCTCTAAAACAGTGATAAGACTGTCATACATCAAAGTACAAGAAAGAACATAGCCAGGTGTAGTGGCGCACGCCTTTAATCCCAGCCCTTGGGAGACGGAGGTAGGCAAATCTCTGAGTTCAAGTTCAGTCTGGTCTTACAGGGTGAGTTCCAGGACAGACAAGGATACTTAGAGAAAACTTGTCTCAAAAACAAAAAAAAACAAAAAAAACAAAATAAAAAATCATAGCAATCCAAGTATAATATTTATTATTGTCTCTATTGAATGAAAAGAGTGTGGCATTCACATGGTGGTACATACCACAGCCAACTCTGAAGAAGTAGAAGTATATGAATATTTTAAACTAATTCCCAAACATTAAAACAATAAGTACTATTGATAAATTTCCTTAAATACAGAAGTCCATACCAAGAAACAGGAAACGGGGCCAAAAGCATTAAAACATTAAGTTAAACCATGATGAGCAAGGTGTGGCATGCAGATTGAAACCATGTTTTCTCATTAGAAATTACTGGAGTTTCGGAATACCAATGGGCTTATGGAAATATTTACATATTTCTGAGATAAAAGGTGTGAATTTATATGTGGGGGAAGATGGGGAAATCTGACAGTACTTGGAGAAGGGAAAACAATAATCAGAGTATATTGTATAAAATAATCTATTTATAATGCTGAAAAAGAGGGAAGAAAAAGTGATTGCACTAAAAATTACCTAGGTAAAGCTGAGTAAATCTGAATCAATTCAGAGAGAATAATTTATCTCATAAGTCAAAGAGGAATTAATACAGAAAAGAACCTGTTTAAAGCCACTGTGTATGGCTACACTGTCCTCAGGAAGGTTGTACAAACACCAGTATTACTATAGTCAAGAACCAAAAGTATACTCAATGTTACTCTGGTAAAGAAGGGCGTACCTTAGTAGAACTAGACTGATAAGCCACCTCCACTCTTTGTTGCATAAAAACAAATCATGTGTATCAAATTGTTAGACCTCTAATTCTGTGGCCATATTTATTCTATTTTTCCATACTGGATTATTGTGGAAATAAAAAAAAAATGTTATCACTAAAAGCTTCAATAAACATACTGCTATTTTCTGTTAAATTTTTGTTTCTGTTAAAAACTACAACACTTCTACTTTAACTGATTAAAAGAGGTGTATTTCATGCCTTAAATGTGTAGATTAATTTTAATACACATACATCTGACTGTGTTGATTCTATTTAGTTTTTTTTTTTTAATGTTAGCATTTAATTAACCTCCTCAGGCAGCTTTAAGCCATTAGGACACAGGCACCCCCAACACCTTTAATCTTCTCTTCAGCTCTTCTGCTAAAGAATTTGGCCTTCACAATGACTGGCTGCTTAGGGAGCTTGCCCTTCCCCAGAACTTTGTAGTAACCTGATCGCACATCAATGATGGGAGCAGCTCCAGGCTTGTTTTTTGCAACATTGACCCGTGTCTGCTCACTGACCAGTGTCCACAGCTTATCTAGGTTGACAGTTGGGCAGAAGCTCTGGAACCTCTTTAAGTGGTAATACCTCATACCAACTTTTCCAAAGTAACCTGGATGATATTTGTCGAAGTTGATCCTGTGGTGGTGCATGCCTCCAGCATTTCTGCGGCCTCCAGGGTGTTACAGTGCTTACCGATGCGGCTGTGCCCGTGGCTTATGTGGCCCCTGAATTTTCGGGCCTTCCTCAGTCTGGATGGCATGGCGGAGGCAGAAAGGGCGATTCTTTTAGTTTTTAAAAAAATATCTGCCAGGATAAACCCTGGGATCCAATAGAGCCCTTTGTATGCCTATACCTACTCCAAACACTAAGCATTGATTGTACTGGCTAACTAATAAGTACACTGAAAACGAAAGTGAAACAAGTTCCTTGAAGCTCTTCCATTTACTATATTAAAATAAGCAAATGGCAGAAATGATGATATAAACTGGGCTAATAGTTTCTAAGGGAACTAATTAAAACTTAAAGGGCAATATTGCCCTTGGTTTGTGTTTTCAAATTCAATTCAAATATGCAGTAAAAGAATACTTCCTACTATATATCAAGTTGTATAAACTTATTGGGACAAATGGAATAAATAAGGAGAAAGGAGAAAGTTTGCCACAACCATCGGCAACAGAGATTATACCAATATTAATTTACAGGATAAATTTTGGAGATATATGTATTTTATCTTGTGTTTTGCCTGCATGTGTGCTTATGTGCCCCATGGATGACAGCATCAGATTCCATGAAACTGGAGTGACAGATGGCTGGTAGCTGCCATGCGGGAATAGGAATTGGATCTTCTGCAAGCATGACAAATGCTTTTGACTTTCAAGCCATCTCCTCAGCCCCAAGGCTCTTTGTATTCTAAATTAACATCAATGATAAAACCAAAAGGTACTAGGAATTATATGTGAATGCAAAAAAAATCAGCAGGTACCTTTATGTACTAGACATTTTACCACTCACTTTCCCTCTTCTCAGCCATATAATAATTTACCCAGTACACTCATCTTGCTCATAAAATAATAGCAATTTCAAATTCTTTAATCTGGAAATATTCTATGCTTTAAAAATTTAAATTTATAGAATTTGAAAATCTATACAGTATATTATATTTCCAGAATGTTTATACACACAAATTCTTCCTACAGCTATACTTAATTGGAAAAGGAAATAAAGTTGAGTATATCATATTGTTTAATGCTTAAAAACATATCAATGTATGTCTTAGGGTTTTATTGCTGTGGAAAGACACCTTGAGCACAGCAACTCTTACCAAAGAAAATATTTAATTGGGAATGGCTTAAGATTTTAGAGGTTTATTTTATTATTGTCATGGTGGTAAACAATGCTGCATCAGCCAGACATGGTACTGGAGAAGGAACTGAGTGTCCTAAACACTGATCCAGTGGGAGCAGAAGGAGACTGTGTGCCATCCTGGGCATATCTTGCACATAGGACACCGCACAGCCAGATCCCACAGTGGCACATTTTCTCCAAAAAGGCCACATCCCTCCAACAAGGCCACACCTCTTCCAACAAAACCACACTTCCACCAATAGTCTCAGTCCCTAACACCTAAGCATTCAAAAACATAAGTCTATGGGGAGCATTTCTACTCAATATATACAGTTAATATAAAATACTTAAGCACGAATATTGATGGCCTTCAGATAAATATTTTTACTTGTTTTAACACTGCTTTATTGATACATAGTTATTATATTAATGAATAAATGTTAAATAATGAGTTTGCTCTAACTGTATGCTTGCTTCAGATGCTCTGATTGTCCTGCTGCCTTCTACCCTACCCTTCCTAAAATTAGACACGTACCCATTCATAAATTCATTTTTATTTGTTTATTTTCATATGTGAGACAGAACATTCAATTACAGGATACTATCTTATTTTGGTTAACATCATGATTTCTCATTTTATACATTTCTCTGAAAATTATATATTTTACTTAATGAATAAATAACACTTTACATCTATACATATCGTATTTTCCTTATTTATTGGCCTATAAACAAGTACCTTGGTTTGTTCCTGATCTGGTCCATTGTGACTAGTGCTCTGGTAACACAGACATGTATTGATCTATTTGTGTATTGACTTTACTTTACTTGTATGTTTCTCTGTAGGTAGGACAGATGTTGCACATGGTTTTTACTTTTCTGGTTCTTTCATATTCTTTTTTTAAGTGACTGTACTATTGGTAGTTCTACCAACAATTAATATAAGTTTATATTTCTCCACATCACTGCCAGCATATAATGGGTGTTTAATATAGTCAGATTAAGTAGAATGAAATAATGGTTCCTTGTAATTTTAGAGTATGAATCCATGATGGCTAATATTTCAGATTATGTTTTTAATTTATTTATTAGAAATTTGTATTTCTTCTTTTTGTTTTTCTATACCAACCATTTGACTATTTAAAAAAACTATGTTACTTGTATTTTTTGGAATTAAATGTATTTAACTTTTACATATACTCTGGATAATGATAATTACTCAATTAAATTTCATACTACTATTTTCTGTCCTTCATACTGCCTTTCCACCATGTAGTGTATTGTACAGAAATATTTTGATTCTTGTACATTTTGAATTCTAAACATTTGGTGTCTGTACCAAGATCTTGAAATTTTTAATGAGAGTTTGTGTGTGTATGTGTGTGTGTGTGTGTATCTGTGTGTGTGTGTGTGTGTGTGTGATTGTGTGTGTTTGGGTATGTATATTCTACCTGTTTCACACCCTAAACTAGAACCTTTGCTCACTTAGTATTTGAGTTTTTGTACAATGTAAGAAATAAGGACCTTTCAGTCTTTTGCATACAGATTTTAGTAGTCCAAGAACTACATATTAAAGATATTTTCAACAACTTTGTTGAGAAACAGCTAACTGTAGATGTTTTAGGCTTTTTTTTAATGTATTTTCTATTCTATGTCACAAACCTTAACTGAATTTCTAAAAATAATATCCTTTAAAGAGGTATTTAGAGTTTCCAGATATACAATCATATCATCTTCTTTCTTGTTTACATCTATTTAATTCATTTGTATTAACTGATTGTGCTGAAATTTAAGTTTCTACTACAAAAATCCAGTCAAAGTGGGCTGGATATTCTTGTTCTAGGGGTAAGAGGGAGGTGGATACTGGGATGTGAAGAGAAAGGGAGCTACAATTGGCAAGTAAAGTATTCAAATTAAAAATAAAGAAATAATAGTAAATATAAGATAAAAATAAAACAGCGATTTTAAAAACAAATTAAATAAAGTATATTATATCACTTTTACCCTTCTTTGTCATTTCCCCACATTTTCCCAAATTATTTCCTTCCAATTTCTTCCTTTATGTTTCTGAAAGTATGTGCAAATGCATAATAAAGCCAGCTAAGCCACCCCAAATATGAACAAATATTTAAATATTAAACCAAATCATTAAAGATAGTTTTGTTAGCACTTAAGTTTAGAACTTCATCTGATTTAAGCAGTTCTGACAGTATTTTTTGTCAATGTTCATAGGACAGGTGACCAATAATAGTATTTATTATGTGGTTAAGTATTTTATGAAATAATTTATAAACTAAATAAACAACTACAGTAGTTTGTACAGTGGTCTTGTGAATTACTCCCTGGATTTATTTATTTATTTATTTATTTATTTATTTATTTATGGTTGATTTATTTATTTATTTTTATTAGATTTTTTTATTAATTTATTCTTGTTACATCTCAATGGTTATCCCATCCCTTGTATCCTCCCATTCTCCCCTCCCTCCCATTTTCCCCTTATTCCCCTCCCCTATGACTGTTCCTCAGAGGGATTACCTCCCCCTGTATATGCTCATAGGGTATCAAGTCTCTTCTCGGTGACCTGCTGTCCTTCCTCTGAGTGCCACTAGGTCTCCCCCTCCAGGGGACATAGTCAAATGTGAGGCACCAGAGTGCATGAGAAAGTCGTATCCCACTCTCCACTCAAGTGTGGAGACTGTAGAGAGAGGAACTCTCTGGATTTATTAAAGTCCATTTCAGTCTTGAATTAAAATCTTTCACAAAAGGGGAAATTGCATAAGGGTCCATTCCTGCCTCAGGAAAAACATGGGAAAGACTTCTCTGTTGAAAATCAAGCTAATACAGCACCCTAATGTGGAAAAAAAAAAACCAAAAAGAATAGGATATATGATGAGACCAATGGAGAAACATGGCCTATGATTACATATGGAATGTTTGTCTATATAACAGCTTCCTTATCAAAAAAATAAAATAAAATCAGTAAATGATATATTAAAGTTGATGAACAGAATTATTACATAAAATTCAATTAATTATGAATACATAATTTGATTTTGAAGTTAATAAAATATTATAAGCATTTATAACATTACATAAGCATCAAAATATAATAAGTATAAAGGTAATGAAAAATATACTAGATTTTTCTGGGGAGAAACATTATAAAAATTAGAAATATATCAAAACAATTGGGAGAATATCCCATAACTGTGATTTGAAAGACTCAATAATATTAACATGTTCAATTATCTATATGATTGACAAAATATAAATTAAACTTTATCAAGTTATTCTGGAAATACTGAAAAATTATTTCTCTAGTTCATAAAGAATACCCAATAGCATGTTCAGGAACCAGGAAAACATAATAATTCACTTTACTGAAAAAAGAACCTTAACAAGTGAGAATACACCTTAGTAACAGAGCCTTATAAATAGATGCAGTGCATTGTATACAGAGGACCAAAACAATTAAGTGAGGAAAGACAGTTTACCCAGTGTTAGAACAGTGGGACATTCAGAGGAAGAAAAGGAAACATAGTTTGTGTAGATGAAAACCTGTTAAGTTGTACAACCTTTTTTCATTGTGGATCACAGACGTAAATATAAAAAGTGAAAGTGTAAAACTGTGGATGGCAGTATAATAGAATTTCTAGGTCAAATTGGAGTTTCACAATTGCACAAAACCTGATTAAAAACAATTATATGTTCCTGCTATTGGATCATTTCAGGTGTGGCTGCTGGATCATGTGTGTGTCAATAAGTGGCAGAGAGGAGTGAGGCTATGTCTATGAACAGTGTCCTGGTCTGTGAACATCTGATTCAGTGATTACTAACAATGATTAGTAACCTAGCATTCCCTGAAAATGTTAGACCACCTTCCCAGGGCCTGGGGCCAGACAGGGAGCTGGCCTGAGTAGACCACCAGTCCTGTGGTATGCATTCCCTGATGGTTCCCAGGACTGAGACTAAGCTGGAAAGTAAAAGAACCAAACCTAGGACTGAAACAACCAGGCTGGAATGAATCTGAGACAGATGACCCTCATTTGGTGCCACTTGGGTGAGATGGATGAGAAGTAAGCCCAAGATGACCACCAGATTGGCACCATGGGGCCTGGACAGGGAGCAGCCTGAGACAACCACAGACCACCAGTTGGGCACTGTTCATACATGCTGGGTAGGGCAGATCATGCCTTACATGACACCTGCCAGGTACCATAATGCACAAGTCAAGCACATTACTCCTGAGACAACTCTTTGCGTGATTCCAGATATTCAGCAACCCCTGGCACTTCTAGGAGGAGCAAGTAAGTGGTAGAGAAATGGAAGATAACGAGAAAGAGGAGGATGTGCACACCACAAAAAGAGGAAGGAGGACTGGAGACTTGAGAGGAGTGAAGAACAGTCTGGTGTTCCTAACTGGTGGTCCTACCTGACATTACGTTGGACTCCTGGCCTACACTGCCCCAGGGGCCATATCTGAGTCACTGTGCGGAAGAAGCACGTATTTCTGACCATGAAAGGCTGGTGTCTGAGGCCATAATAATGTCTGACAGATATGCAGAATTGGCCTCACACCTCACCCAGGCATCATGGATGAGCTAGCCTGTGGGGCATAAGAGCAGGAGGGTTGATATCATCTCTAGTCAGCTGCAGCACTCAGGAGAGTGGCTGTGCACAACGTAAGAGTCACAGATGAACCAGCCCCAGAAGATACTAGTGTGGGAGACATGGCCCTCCTACGATTCTCCCATGTGAACAATAGAGATATACCCTCCTCTCCCTTCTGTTACCACCTGAGGAAGGTGGAAGAGCTTGTCTTGGGGCCATGACAGCAAGAGAAGTGTTCCTGGCCCTCACCAGCTGAAGCACTACAGGAATACGTCCTGCCCGTTGTCTAGGAAGCACAGTAGAGCTGACCCCGAGGTCATCAAGGTAGGAAAGTTCTCCTTGTCTCTCATTTGCTTTAAGAGTTAGAAAAGCAGACACTATAGCTAGCTTCAGCATCAGGGTAGAGCTGGATCTGGTAGCCGGGGTGGCAGTTGGGAGAGCAAGCCGACTGACCACCACAGATGCCTTTCAGGTCCAGAGCCAGTGCTTTAAATTGGCCCACTCCAATATCTACCCCATTGATTATCTGCTCGAGTGCATGAAGTGGCTGATACCACAGATCCACAACTACAGGATATCCGTGACACAGGGCGACAACAGTATATCCAAGAGGAGTTCCATTGAGATTCCTGTATTGATAGAGTAACAGAAACCAAAGGCTTTACAGCAGACCAATGAGTCATTTTTAATGAACATTTGCAAACCAAGAAATGTGAACAAATGGGTAAAATGTGGGAGACATTGACACACACCAGTTTTCAGAAGATATTTTTTTCTGTGTTGAAAGGGTACAGGGGAAAGTTACCAGGATAATAGTAGGATTGGGGTGTATGATGTGATACACACACACACACACACACACACACACACACACACACACACACGCACGCACAATAACAGTAAAAAAAAGTTTTAAAATTGTATATTGAATTGCTTTAAAATTAAAAGTTTAATGATAAGCTGTAGCTATACATACTTGAAGTTATAAGAATAAGATCTAAAATGAGCCAAGGAATTATGCTGGTTTAGCAATGCTGGTAGCAGCAGCAGCACAGAAAATCACAACTGGATATAAGACAGAGATCAGCAGATAATGAGCCCAGGCCCAGTAGATACAGATACATCCTATTTCCTGCTTCTATGGGACCAGGCAACATCATAAACAATGGAGCAGGAGGGTTGTAAGAGCAAGACGAGCAGGAAATCTGCTGTGAAACACTTTCTCCTAGAAATAACTACATAAAAAATTAGAATGATAGAAATTTAAATAGATAATAAAAATATGTTCATGTTAACACCAAGGTGTGAAATGTAAAACGTCCAGTCAAAGAACTATAGGATAGTGATGGCTGCTGGGCAAGAAGAAGCCTCTACGAGCATCAGCCCTTTACTGATCTCACATAGACACACACACAGACACAGACACAAACACATGCACACACACAATAATAATAATAAGATGACTAAGAATAAGAATAAGAATAAGAATAAGAATAAGAATAAGAATAAGAATAAGAATAAGAATAAGAATAAGAATAATTTACTCATATAAACAAATGTGAAACAAATCCACACAAAAATGATGGGCATAAATTTTATATCATTTTACTTATATTTGGTAAGATTTTAATCCAACCAGGTCCTCCAATAAATTAGTGGACAAACAAATTTATTCATGACCTTTTTTTTTTTAACAACAAATGGAAGTGAACTATGAAATCTTAAAAAGCACAGTATGTTTATACAGTGATGAGTAAAAAGAACTCAGAACGAATACATTGTGTCTTTTCTCACAAAGTGTTTTAGTACACTCTGAGCCTCTGCTACTTTTCCCTTTAACTTGGATTGGCTATAGAAGGCCTAGGCAGCAGGATGTTGACTCTCATCGCCACTTATACCTCTTTCTGCATCTTCCTTTTCTGTTTGGTTGGTCGTGGAAACAAAACTACTTTAAACCAGAGCAAGTTGTAAAAGCTGAAAAGGTCGTTGTTCCTCCCCTCCTGCCAGGGGCTTTCCCTGACAGAGTGAAGATGGAGGAGAGAGAAACGGACACACATGCAGCGAAGGATCTGAAAAGCATCCTGCTGCATTGCAAGGCCAGGTTCTTCCTATGATATCAAACCCCTTTTCTGTATGCTTCCCTGAACTCTCCCCTCACTTCATCAAACAGCACAATGCCACATTATTCTCCTAAGTTCTTGTTGTTTTTAAGGTTTCTGTTTAAAAACATCTTTGATTAAATGCATTTGTGATTACTTTCTCTTGTCAGCTTCTTTTTTTTTCTACTGTTATGTTTATCCGTGATCTCTGAAATAGGTGAGGGAAAATTATGTTTCTTCTGTACATCCACAAGCCATTCTGCATTAGCCAGGGCTTTGTATAAGAAACTTTTTGTTGTTGTTTGTTTGTTTGTTTGTTTGTTTGTTTTTCAAAACAAGGTTTCTCTGTGTAGCCTAGACTGTCCTGGATTCACTTTGTAGAGCAAGCTGGCCTCAATCTCACAGCAATCCACCTGCCTCTGCCTCCCCAGTGCTGGGATTAAAGGCATGTGCCACCATGCCCAGCTTTGTATAAGTAACTTTTATTTGCCTGAAGTAATTGTCTTCTCTGAGGCAGAGCTCTTCCATCTTGAGAAAGTCTGTGGTGAACCAGAGCAGCTTTGGTCTCTGACCTCTCTTACCCCCCCCCACCCCCCACCCCCCCGCCCAGCTGCTTACCAGCCTGGACCAAAAGAGGCACAGAACCAACAGGGAGCGCTGGCCATAATCCACATTAGGTGCCATCATGAGAGCAGCTTTGGGCTTGAATCTCTCTCTCTCTGGCCACCTGTAGCTTATTGGTCTGGCCCATCTAGGCCCCAGAGCAGACAGGCATAGCTGAGTCCTGTGTGGGCCACAATCCACATTAGCTAACAACCAATAAACAATTAAGCTTAATTGTAAAACTAAACTATCAGGTCTTCAACCCCATCAGAGACTTCAAAGGAATAAGATTAATTACCTTAGTAGACAGGAAGTGTATGTTAGCAGCTTCTAAAATCAGAACATGACAAAGACAGTTTACTGACTGAACAAACACTCCAAACTTTCTCTAACATTGGAGCATCACATACAACCTTCTGTCCCACTATAGCTGACAGACATATTTGTGAGGCAGGAGCTATTGAGGACTTGCTTGTCCTGTCTTGGCAGAGTTTGGCTGATGACTCTGCCTGTATCCAAGCTTTCCCATTTTTAGACAGAATTCTGTCTGTGGCAGAAATGAGGACATTTTGTCCAGTGGCTGCTTTACCACATTTGACACCATCTCCACAAGGATGTTCATTGATGCTCATCATCTTCTTTGTGGTAGACTGGGTGTTGCCAGGAGTTAACCTGTCTTATTGTCGAAGAATTTTTTTAAATTTTTTATTAATTTATTTTTGTTACATCTCAATGGTTTTTCCATCCCTTGTATCCTCCCATTCTTATCTCCCTCACATTTTTCCCTTATTCCCCTCCCCTATGACTGTTCCTGAGGGGGATAAAATCATGTTTAAATTCAATATTCTTTAGGTCTTTGAAGTTTTTCAAGATGATATCTAACTCTTTTATTTTATCTATATATAGAATCATAAACCTAGGATGTATCTTCTTGTGATAAAAATAGATTAGTAATTGATAGGATCTTAACTTGATCAACTAATAATTGACTTGTATTATTTAATTATTCTAAGCAGTCTAGCACTTTCAAAGTATAGGAATAAACCTTGTATTATAATTGAGTATATAATAATTCATATTAGAGTACATTAGAGTACAGACATATGTGTGTGTGTGTGTTGTATATGTGTGAAGAATAATCTTAAATTTGAATTCTATACCAATGTATCAAGATTAAATTTATTTTGCATCAACATGCAAAATTCTATATCAATCAATTAAAAATAACTTTGTAACAATTAAGGCATTAATTTGAGTAGTAGATTCAAAAATCTACTTTTTGTCCTTTCGTCCTATATATTTCTATACCCCCCTTATTTCTTTTCAACTCCTATTTCCAAGTCTAAGAAAGAAAGATAAAGGAAAGGCAAGACGTTCTTCAGTGCAACCTTTCTTTCCTTTGAATAGACCAACAATAAGTTATAACCAACAAACAATGAAAAGAAACATCTATAGCCCAAGAAAGTAACCAAATATTTACCCAATCCCCCTTGAGGTAAATGGGACGTTGTTCTTTTAAATTTTTTTCAGGCTGATTAGGCATGATTAATACCTTTGTAGGGGCCCACATTAAATAGAGGGAACTGTTTCAACAAGCTAGGAATAGCATTTGTGGTCCAGTTTCTAGATTTTGCAAAATTCCAGGCTGAATCAAAGTCCTTTGTATGACAGTCAGAAATGCCGAACCAGTTTAGATCAGAAGCTTTCTTCGAAAGTGTCCTGGGAGCTTTCCTGTTCTGATGAGGGAAAACAACTGAAGTACTTGGTGCTGGAACATGAAGGATGAAGGATGTAAATGCCCAGCATGCTGAGAGAAATGAATCCTGTCATGTCTGAGCCAGTATCAGTGTCTAGGTCTTTTGTTCTGAAAACATAATTTCTCACAAGCATTATACAGTCTTAAAATTATAAATGTATGAGGTGTGTGGGATGCACAGAACAATTAAGGTTGGTACTCTGTTCTTTGTATGAGTTGAAGAAGACATCTGTAAATCTTCATTCATGCCATACAAAGGATGACATATAATAATAAATCATAGGGATTCTGTGACCAACAAGAAGCATTGTCTATGCATAGATATTTATGTCTCAATCTCAGTGCTAGTTTCATGTGGTGGGATTAGCAATATAATTACCTGCTGGTTCTGCAGTTTGATTTCTTCATATTCTGATTGTAGCCCCCTCCTTCAGCCCCTCCCTAGCCCAACCTCCCTCCCTCAGCCAATCTCCCTCCTTCCCCAGGTCCTCAGAAAGGGGATCCCTCCTCCCATAAAACTTGACCTCAGCCTATCAACTCTCATCTGTGCTGCCTATATCCTCTTTCTCTGTGGCCTGCACACTGCCAGGGGGAACTGATCAATGTTGGGAGCCAGAGACCATTTCAGAAGTAGTCCCTAGTCCCCATATTTTGGGACATACAAAGAAACTGTGCTGCCTATCTACTACATCTGAAGTAGTCCCTATTCCCCATATTTTGGGACCTATGAAGAGACTGTGCTGCCTATCTACTACATCTGAGCTGAGAGTCTATGTCCATGTTATAATGGTCCTTAATTGGTGCATCAGTCTCTGTATGGTAGTGTGCTTATCCTGTACTGTGTGGCTAATATCCACTTATGAATGAGTATATACTATGCCTGTTTGTCTGAGTCTTCCTTACATCACTCAGGATGATTTTTTTTTTTACTTCAAATTTCAAGATTTCCTTGTTTTTAGTAGCAGAGTAGTATTCCATTGTATAGATGTATCACAATGTCTTTATCCATTCCTTGATTGAGGGACATCTAGGTTGTTTTTAGATTCTATCTATACCAAAAAAAAAAGTGGCTATGAACATCATTGAGCAAAAGTCCTTGTTATGTGGTGGAGCATTTTTCTGATATATGCACAGGAGTGGTATGGCTGGGTCTTGAGGTAGAATTATTCTCAATTTCCTGAGGAAGTACCAGATTTATTTCCAAAATGGTTGTACAGGTTTGCACATCACCAGCAATGGAGGAGTGTTCCCCTTTTTCCACATCCTCACTAGCATGTGCTTTCACTTGAGTTTGTGATCTTAGCCATTTGGATAGGTGTAACATGGATTTTCAGAGTTGTTTTTATTTGCATTTCCCTGATGACTAGGTATGTTGAACATTTCTTTAAGTGTTTTTCAGATACTTGGTATTGAGAATTTTCTGTTTAATTCTGTACTCCATTTTTAATTGAGTCGTTTGTTTCTTGATATTTAATTTCTTGAGTTCTTTATATATTTTGGATATTAGCCTTCTGTCAGGTTTAGGGTTTATTAAGATCTTTTTTCAAGCTATAGGCTATTATTTTGTTCTGTTGATAGTGTCCTTTGCCTTACAGAAGCTTTTTAGTTTCATGATGTCTCATTAATTAATTGTTAATCCTAGAGTCTGTGCTGTTGGTGTCCTGTTCAGGAAGTTGTCTCCTGTGCCAATGAGCTCAAGGATTTCCCCACTTTTTCTTCTAACAGAATTATGGGTCAGGTTTTAGGTTGAGGTCTTTCATCCATTTAGACTTTAGTTTTGTGCATGGTGATAAAAATGAATCCATATGCATTTTCAGCATATAGACATACACTTAGACCAGCACCATTGTATGGATTTGGTGATTTTTAAC
Organism: Acomys percivali; assembly: GCA_907169655.1. Classification (NCBI taxonomy): domain Eukaryota; kingdom Metazoa; phylum Chordata; class Mammalia; order Rodentia; family Muridae; genus Acomys; species Acomys percivali. The sequence goes on along the minus strand of OU015743.1, from coordinate 140,184,242 downwards.
TCAAGTGTCTGTAGGTGTGTGGGTTCACTTCTGGGTTTTTTACTTAATTCAACTAATCAACCAGCCCATTTCCATGCAAGTACTATGCTGTTTTCATTACTGTTCTTCTATAGTACAGCTTGAAATCTCTGATGGATATTCCTCCTGGAGATCTTTTAATGTAAAGAATTATTTTAGCTATTCTGGTTTGTTTTGTTTTGTTTTGTTTTTCAATATGATGTTGAGAATGATCTTTCAAGGTCTGTAAAGAACTGTATCGGAATTTTGATGGGAATTGCATTGAATCTATAAATTGCTTTTGGTAAGATTGGGACAATTTTATGATATTAATTCTCCTGATCCATGAGCATGAGTTATACTAAGATACTTTATATTATTTGTGGTTAGTGTGAAAGATGTAATTTCCCTAACTTATTTCTCAGTAGGTTTGTCATTAGTATACAGGAAGGTTACTGATTTTTTTTCTTAGTTGATTTTGTATCCAGCCACTTTGCTGAAGGTGTTTATCAGCTGTAGAAGTTTCTTGATAGAAATCTTTGGGTCACTTATGTATACTATCATATTGTCCACCATTAGTGATAGTTTGATTTCTTTCTTTCTTTCTTTCCACATTGTATCCCCTTGATCTTATTTAGTTTTCTTATTGGTCTAGCTAAGATTTTGAGTACTATATCAAAGAGACACTGACAAAATGAACAGCGTTGTCTTGTCCCTGATGTCAATGGAATTGATTTAAGTGTCTCTCTGTTTTGTTTGATGTTTTCTGTATATTGCCTTTACTGTGTTTAGGTATGTGTCTTGTATCCTTGCTTTCTCCAGGACTTTTAATGTGAAAGGGTGTTGGATTTTGTAAATTGCTTTTTCAGCCCCTATGGTGATGATCATGTTGGATTTTTTCCTTTCAGTTTGTTTGGATGAAGGAATATGTTGATGGATTTCCATATACTCTCTCTTTCTCTCTGTCTTTTAGTTAGTTTGGCTAAGGGTTTGTCTATCTTGTTGATTTTCTCAAAGAACCAGCTCTTAATCATGTTAGTTCTTTGAATTGCTATTTGTTTCTAATTTATTGATTTCAGCCCTGAGCTTGATGATTTCCAGTGGTCTACTCCTCTTGTATTTGTCTGCTTCTTCTTTTTGTCTAGAGTTCTCAGGTGTGCAATTAAGTTACTAGTATGAGATCTCTCCAATTTCTTTATAAATGTACTTTGTGCTGTGAACTTTCCTCTTAGTATTGCTTTCATTGTGTCTCATAAGTTTGGGTATTTTATGCCTTCATTTTCATTGAATTCTAGGAAGTTTTTAATTTTCTCATTTTATTTTGTTCCTTACCCAGGGTTCATTGAGTAGGGAGTTTCCATGAGTTTTAGGTTTCTATTGTTTCTCTTATTGTTGAGCTTTAATACAAAATGGTCTGATATGATACAAGTGATTATTTTGATTTTGTTGTGTCTTTTGGGGTTTGCTTTAAAACCAAGTGTATGGTGAATTTTTGTGAAGGTTCTGTGAGGTGCTGAGAAGAAGGTGTATTCTTTTGTGTTTGGGTGAAATGTTCTATAGCTATCAGTTAAGTCCATTTGCTTCAGCACCTCTAGTACTTTCGTTGTTTCTCAATTAAGTTTCTGTGTTCATGATCTGTCTATAAGAGAGAATGGACTATTGAATTTCCTACTTTTACCTGGTGGCGTTCAATGTATGATTTAAGCTTTATTGATTTTGTTATGAATGTGGGGCATAGATGTTCAGAATTGAGACCCAATCTTGGTGTATTTTTCCTTTGATGAGTATGAAGAGTCTTTTCTTATCTCTTTTTATTAGTTTTTGTAATAATTCTATTAGATAATATAATGCCTATTCCAGTTTGGTTCTTGGGTCCATTTGCTCGGAATAGAGTCTTCCATTCCTTTATTCTGAGGTAATGTCTATCTTTATTGCTGAGGTGTGTTTCTTGTATACAGCAGAATGATGGGCCCTGTTTTTGCATCCATCATGTCAGCCTGTGTCTTTTTACTGGGGAGCTGAGGTCACTGATGTTGAGAGGTATGAACGAGCAGTGGTTGTCAGGTCCTTTTATTTTCATGTTGCAAGTCGGATAGTGTGTGCTGTTGTTTCCTTTTGTTTGGATTTGTGGATGTGGGGCTACTTATTTCCTGTGTTTTACTGGGTGTGGTTAGCCTCCTTGTGTTGGAGTTTCCGTCTAGTACCTTCTATAGGCCTGGATTTATGGCTAGGTACTAGTTAGCTTGGTTTTGTCATGGAATATCTTGTTTTCTCCATTATGGTGATTGAAAGTCTTGCTGAGGGTAATAGTCTGGACTGACATGTGTGGTCTCTTAATGTATGCATGTCATCTGTCCAGGACCTTCTGGCTTTCATAGTCTCTGTTGAGATGTCAGGTGTGATTCTGATGGGTGTAGCTTTATATGTGGCTTGGCCTTTCTGTCCTGTTTTCACTATGAGACAGGCCGGTATGAAACTGCCCAGCTGAGAGAGAGCAGAGCCCAAGGTTGCCAGGTTTCTCACAGTCCTTCTCAAGATGTCGGCTAATATGAATTGTCCCCATGGATTTTTCTGTGGATGAGCTGGGTGGCCAGGCATTGGATCCACCTGTGCTCCACATAGTGTAGACCCCTCTCATGTGGAAATGAGCAGCACTGGTGTTTTGTAGATCTCAAGTTTGTCTTTAGGTTACTGCGCAGTCATCGCAGATGTGATCAGATGTGGTGAATGATGGACGCTGCCATCTTGGATCACAAACAGGTTTTATCAGACATATGTAATAAAAGTAGCATCTTTCTTTTCCATTTTTAATGTTGCTAATAACATTCTAAAAGTTGGAAAAAGTACCACTATGCCTAAGAGATGCATGCATAGTATAGTAAGACTTTTAAAGCTCCCTGTTTCATCAGTGGTAATCTGATTGTCCAGATGTGTTAAACTGCAATGCCTTCAGCCTTATGGTTCAGCTATTTAGGAATTGGACTATTGTCTCATAAAACAGAGGGGCAGTAATATCATTGTTTAATTATAATCATTATTAAAAGTTCTGAATCATCTTCTACCACAAAAATTTCAAGTGATGGTACTTTAATGAGTGATAAAGAAATAATATTTCAATTTATTTTGTATTAGGAAAAGTAAAAATACACTTCAAATGCAATATGTGAAGAGACAATCATATATAATAGTTTGGAGCTTAGAGATTTGAGGGAGATAAAAATGTTGAATTTCTAACGTAGCACTATACTTTAAGTAACAGCATACTATATGAAAAGGACGTAATGTCTATGTGCATGCTACAGTTCTTTTGTGAAAATAATGGAATCAGATGTGTTTAGAATTGAACAATGTGTTTGACATTTAGAAAACCCTCAGTAAAGGCATGCAATGTAAAATCTTATTCACTGAAAATATTTCATCAATTTTAGTTATTCAAAATATCATCAAATCGCTACAAATTCAGAAACTGAGAAAGCCTCAGGATTTGTGTGTGCTTTACAATTCTGATGATATTCCTGTCAAGTCTACATATAAATATAATTAAAAAATAATAATTTTGAAAATATACAGAACTAGCCGGGCGGTGGTGGAGCACGCCTTTAATCCCAGCACTCGGGAGGCAGAGGCAGGCAGATCGCTGTGAGTTCGAGGCCAGCCTGGTCTACAAAGTGAGTCTAGGACAGCCAAGGCTACACAGAGAGACCCTGTCTCGAAAAACCAAAAATAAATATATATATATATATATACAGAACTAATATATAAGAGATTATAATGAACTTTTATTCAGCAAATATTAAAGAACATGTTATTTTTTGCTTGATAAATGATTAGAAGAAATAAATCCAAGTTTTTAAATTTAATCATCAGTGTGTATAGTTGCTATATCATTACAGATGAATATAAGGCAAACAACATAGTTCTCAATCATCAGGAATATTAAATCACACAAAGAGACATGGATGGCTTATTGTAAAATAAATCAAGTATGTAAGCTGATGAGTTTGAAATGAACTGTTGACATGTGTGCAGAGAGCCTAGCATGATGAGCTTTAAATTGTTCCTTTAAAACTAAGGAAAACTTCACAAGAAAGAGAAGTAAGAAATGGTTAGAACTGTAAAAAATGAGTAAGTACAGTTATAATATTGGCAAGTATTATTCAAAGTATAATGTTTCCTTTATGAATTTGGAACAAATAGAAATGTAAATGTTGAATAAAGTTGATATAAATCACAAAAAGTAAGCCAAAGTAAAAAGAGAAAGATACAATTTTCTGTTCACAAAACAATATATATATATATATATATATATATATATCATATAGCTTATGGAAGACAAAAAGGATAGTATCAGAAGGATATAAAATACAGAATCTTGTCAGATGTGTGTATGTTCCATCCCTGCCTAGACAGTAGGATATGTGGCATCATTAGGTGAGAAGTGACACACTTTATTAAGCAGGAATGTAATGTGCTATTTCAGAAATGCTGAACTTGATTTTTACATAGCTTCCAAGATGGTGTGAACAAGTGATACATAAATGATATGCATAATGAAGTACAATTGGGTGTTATTCTGAATGTTGAAGAAAATGTAGCAAAGACTAGAAAATATCCCATTAGTGATTGAGAAGGAAAGAGGGAACTGGAAGCCATGGAAATAGCAAGAAAGTTGGGATAGTATATGGTCTCATGAATAAGATATCTAAAACTAGCAAATGACAGGAAGTAGCAAAACCTACCTCAAATTCATATAAGGGGATAAATTGGGAAAATGTATAATTAGAATGATTAGTGATTTTCTGAGTGGAAATTGCAGTTAAATGATAATATGATGTGTATTTCATGGATAAAAGATTTATATCTGTGTAAGAAAAAAGTGAGTAATCACTGACCTTTAAATTGAGAACTATAGTAGTTCAAAGTAATATAAATGTGATTAGTTTTATTATACAGAAAGAAAATATTCAGTCAAGAAAACTACAAAATCATTAAATGTAATAATAATAGACAGATAGAGCAAAAATTGAGATACCTAGTTCTTAGAGGAGGAACAAAAAGAATCATGTTGTGAATTATCTCTTAAATATTCAATTATTACATAGTTATTTCTGGGAACTATGAATCATACTGTTATTTAAAAATGTTTGTCATATATAAAATCTATGAAATAAAATACAAAAATAAAAGTAAAGAATAGTACACACACACACACACACACACATACAATATCTAAAATGTCACTCTGTACATCTGTCTTCCGTTAATGGAGAAGGAATCAAAATGACTTTCAGGTAAAGTTGCATTTGACCTAAATATTAATGACAAATAAATAAATATTCATCAAATAAAGGTAAAAATATAAAAGTAAAGATAATCAAAGGAACAGGAAGCTGTATCGTAAATTGGAGTTGACACAGAGCAAGCAAATTCAAATGTCTTTTTTTTCAATAATACAATAGAGATTGATAAATTATTCAGGAACTGAACAAGTATTTTTGTTTTGTACCATATTCTATGGCTTCCCAATGAAGGATTGCAATTGCAGAGATTCTTAAAATGTGTCAGTGAGCCTGTGGGAGGAAGATAAATTGAAATGAATAACAGATACATTAAAAGGGAGGGGTGCAGAAATGTGAAATTAATGAGTTAGGATAATTTGCTGGAAATAAATCGAGATGTCTGAAAGATATAATGAAAAATTTTGTGCTGAGAGAAAGCAATTTGATGCTACCTATTTTTCTAATGTTTTTTTTTAAATGTTTGTTTTGTTTTTCCTGCCCTGAAACACTTGAGTAAATGTGTTTTACTTTAATTTAAATTAACAGTGACAATTCTTAAAATACCTTAAAATGCTAATTTTATCAGTACATGAAGTGTGTTGGAGGATAGTTGGTTTAAGGCTATGTTTTGAGAGTTCTGAAAACAAAGCAGTGGGAGAGTGTGAACAAAGTGCTGACAAAAGCACGCAGATGGAGCTGACAATGCTGATGCAGGAGGAGAAGAGGCCATACAGACAACATACATGCTGAAGCATATCTTGCCTTAGATAGCCTTCTCTGTGAAGTTAAAGAAAGAGTGTTTAAGGGTCAGCGGTAGATGCATGATGTAGAGTGGACTTTTTCAATGGTGTTTGAAATGGCATATGAGAAAAAAACAAAATCTATTGAAAAAGTTATAGAAGAAACATTTTTTTAGCTAGTGTGCTTTATGTATATTCTTCTCTTCAGATTTTCAAAATATTTACCCAAGACTGGTTTTGTACTCTTTATCTCCCTGTCTCATGCACATAAGAACTAGGTTTTAAGCATATGCCATCTTTTCTGACATGGTGGATGATTTTATGGACTTGAATCTTCCTAAGAAGAAAGAAAGGGAATGCAAATGAAGGAAACTGATAGTTTTAAAGCTTATCTCACATATTTTTAATCCTTGAACAGAAATTAGTCAAACATCATGTTGACAAATAGTGCTGGCTACAGGATGTAGTTTTAAAAAGCATAAATCAATTAAAGATACCACTAAATGGAGTTGATCATATAGATGAAAAAGCTGTATGTTCCTTAAATAAGCAAAATTAGAAGTGAAAAGTAGACATAACGACAGACACTGAGTAAATCTAAATAATAACTAGGTCTTTCTTTAAAAACCTACATTACACAAAATTGGACATTTTAAAAGAAAAGGACAATTTTCTTGATGGATTTCACCTACCTAAATTTAATCAAGATCATGTAAACAGTTTAAACAGTTCTGTAACCTTAAGGAAAAAGAAGCAGCCATCAAAAGTTTCCATCAACAAAAAGCCTGGAACCAAATGGTTTTAGTGCAGAATTCTACCACACATTCAAAGAAGAGCTAATACCATTACTCTTCAAACTATTCCACAATATAGAAGCAGAACAAACATTGCCAACTCATTCTATGAACCTACAATCACCTAGATATGCAAATCAAACAAAGACTAAACAAAGAAAGAAAATTTCAGACCAATTTCACTCATTAAAATTGAGGCAAAAATATTCAATAAAATACTCAAAAACAAAATCCGAGAACACATCAAATATATCATCCAACATGATCAAGTTTGCTTCATCCTAGGATTGTAGGGATGGCTCAACATGTGAAAATCCATCAATTAATCCACCATATAAACAACCTGAGTTAAAAAAAAAGGCACATAACCATCTCATTACATACAGAATAAGCCTTTGACAAAATACAACACTCCTTCATCATAATTAAAGTCTTAGAAGTACAACCATACCTCAACATAATGAAGGCTTTATACAGCATGCTGATAACTAACATCAAATAAAATGGAGAGAAACTCCAAGCAATTCCACTAAATTCAGGGACAAAACAAGGCTGCCCAGTTTTCCCATATCTCTACAATATAGTACTTGAAATTCTAGCTAGAGCAGTAAGGTAACTAAGGTAGATCAAGGGGAAACAAATCAGAAAGAAAGAAATCAAGATATTGCTATACATCGATGACATGATAGTACATATAACTGACCTCCAGAATTCTACCAGAGACTCCTACAATTCAAAACACCTTCAGGAAAGTGGCAAAGTACAAGATTAATTCAAAATACATTGGTAGCCCTCATGTATACACATGACAAAGTGGCTGAGAGAGAAATTTGGCAACTACACACGTTAATATAGTCACAAACAATAGAAAGCACCTTGCCATAACTCTATCCAAGCAAATGAAAAGCCTGAATGATAAGTAGTTCAGGTCTCTATAGAAAGAGATTGAAAAACATACCAGAAGATGGAAAGATATCCCATGTACTTGGATTAGTAGGATTAACATAGTAAAAAATGGCCATCTGACCAAAAGCAATCTACAGACTCAGTGCAAACCCCATTAAATTACCAACACAAATCCTTAAGGTACTTGAAAGAACAATTCTAATATTTATATGGAAAAACAAAACCCCAGAGTAGCTAAAACAATCCTGTACAATAAAAGGACTTCTGAGGTATCCCCATGACTAACTTCAAGCTATACTACAGAGCAATAATAATAAAAAGTGTTTCATAATGGCATAGAAATAGATCAGTTGATCAATAGAATCAAACAGAAGACCCAGAAATAAATCCACCCACTTACTAATATTTTATTTTTAACAAACCAGCTAAAACCATACAATGGAAAAAAGACTGCATCTTCAACAATAGTGTTCATCTAACTGGATGTTCACATGTAGAAAAATGCACCAGGAAAGTGGGACAGAGGGGAAGACATCTTATTGGGACTGTAGGTAAGAGAAGCATGGGAGAATTGGAAAACAGAAGGATCCAGAGGGTCCTAGAAACCTATAAAAGAACATTATGATGAGCAGATCTGGGCCTGAGGATCCTGCTCAAACTATGGCACCAGCCAAGGACAATAAGTACAGTAAACTTCGAACCCCTACTCAGATCTAGCCAATGGACAGGACATTCTCCATAGTTGAGTGGAGAGTGGGGACTGACTTTCACACAAACTCTGGTGCCCCGTATTTGACCAGGTCCCATGGATGGGGAGGCCTGGTGGCACTCAGAGGAAGGACAGCAGGCTACCAATAAGAGACTTGATACCCTATGAGCATATACAGGGGGAGGAGGTCCCCTTCAGTCACAGTCAGAGGGGAGGGGAGTAGGGTGATAGCCGGAGGGAGGGAGGAATGGGAGAATACAAGGGATGGGCTAACAATTGAGATGTAATATGAATAAATTAATAAAATATATTAAAAAACAAATGAAATGTGAAAAAAATGCAAATAGATCCGTATTCATCACCCTACACAAAACTCAAGTCCAAGTAGATCAAAGACCTCAATATATCATCAGATATAATGAAACTAGTAGAATTGAAAGTGGGAAGGAACCTTGAACTCATTGGCACACAAAACAACTTATTGAACAGAACACAAACAGCTCAGGCTCTAAGATAAACAATTAATAAATGGAACTTCCTGAAACAGAAAAGCTTCTGTAAGGTAAAGGACACTGTCAATAGAATGAAAAGACAGTCTACCATTTGGGAAAAAATCTTCACCAACCCTGCATTTGACAAAGGGCAACTATCCAAAATATAAAGCATTTAAGAACTTAAACACCACCTAACAAAATATCCAAGGTAAAAAATGGGGCACAGAGCTAAACAGAGATTTCTCAACGAAGGAAATTTAAATGGCTGAGAAGCATTTTTTAAAAAAACTCAACATCTACAGTCATCAGGGAAATGCATGTTAAAACGACTTTGAGATTCCATTTTACACCTGTCAGAATAGCTAAGTAAAAACTCAAGTGACAGCACATGCAGTTGAGCATGTTGAGAAAGGGGAACGCTCCTCTGTTGCTGGTGAGAGTAAAAATGTTTACATCCACTTTGGAAATCAATCTAACACCTTCTTAGAGATTTAGGAATAGTTGTACCTTAAAATCCAGCTATACCACTCCTGGTTATATACCCAAAGATGCCTCATAAGGACACCTGTTCAACGTTGTGTCTATCAATCAGTGTTACTTGTACTTGCCTGAATCTAGAACCAACCTAGATGTCCCTCAAAGAATGGATAAAGATACTGTGATACATTTATACAATGATCTATGAGTCTGCTATTCAAAACAAAGAAATTACACAAAGAAATTGCAGGCAAAAGGATGGATCTAGAAAGGATCACCCTGAGTGAGTTAACCCAGACCCACTTGGTATGAGCTCTCTTTTAAGTGGACTTTAGCCATATAGTACAGAATAGACATACTTCAATACATAGACCAAAACAAGACAGGTAACACGGAGGATCGAAGGGACAATCAAATGTCACTCAGAAGTGGAAGTAGAAAAAAAAAAAAGAGGTAGTGGTAGATGAGAAGGAACAAAGTAGAAAATGGAGTTCAGAGAGATATGAGGGTGGAGCTCTGACCTTCATAGAGCAGAGGCAAAAGGACAGAAAGCAGGGAAAAGACTTTGGTGGGGGTATCTATGTGACAAGCTGGAAACCTAAGTCATTATATATAGAATTTTGTATATTGATACAAAATAAGTTTAAATTTGATACATTGAAATAAAATTCAAATTTAATATTATTCTTCACACATTGTATTTCTACTCTATTATGACGTATTGTACATATACATCTCAGTTCATACATGGTTGCTATTTGTAGGCAGTTTAAGATAATTAAGTAATACAACTCAATTGTTGATCTATTCATAGTCATGTCAATTATAAAAATATACATGCTAGGTTTAACAGGTTTGATTCTATAGCTAGACATGGTAAAATAGTTAGATAAGGTCTTTAAAAATCACAAGGACCTACGGAGTCTGACACTGAAAAATGTTTGTATTGCTTCAACGATTCTTTTATAATAAGACAGATTAACTCCTGGCAGTACCCAGCCTCTACAAAAAAAGATGATGAGCATTAAAGATCCTCCTTGTGCAGATGGCTTTGAGTATAACAAAACAGCCACTGGAAAAAAAATGTTCTCATTTCTCACAAAGACAGAATTCTGCCTAAAATGGACAAGCTTGGATGTAGGCAGAATCGATGGCCTGACTCTGTGAAGAGAGGATATGCAAGTCCTCAATGGTTCCTGCTGCACAAATATGTCTGTTAGGTAAACTGGGCCACAAGGCTAAAGATGATGCCCCAAAGTTATAGACAGTTTTGGGTGTCTATTCAGGCAGTAAACTGTCTCTGTCACTTTTTCATTTTGGAATTTGCTAACCTGAACTTCCCTTTTACTCGAGTAGTTAAATTTATTCCTTCTCAAGTTTCTAACGTTGTTAAAGACCAGATCGTTAATTTAAAAATTAAGCTTAGTTGTTTAGGAATTAAAAAGACACTTGTAAGTCTAGATAGATATTTTTAGGTTGATATATTTGAGATTTAATAGGTGTTGATTTAGGTTCAAAACTTTAGATCTGCCAAGATAAAATAGATAATATTTTCTACAAGGTTGACAAATACATTTTGATTAGAAATTATATGTATAAGTCTTGCCTGTTATTTTTTATGATTTTTCATAATTGTACTTACTGTATATCAAAATTATCTTTTTTATTTAGACAGAAAAGGGGAGATGTTGGGGGATGGTCTGATATATTTTGATGCTAATTACTGCTTGCTGTCCCTGTGACCCACCTTTTGCTTAATAAAAAGCCATCCCACCTAGGCAGGGTAAAGGAGATAGGTAGGGCTAGGAAAGAGAGGAATCTGGGGAAGAGGAAAGACTGACAAAAGGAGAAAGGAAAGAGACCCTGAGGATAGGAGAAGCACATGTCTGGCGTGGATGCAGAATGTGGCCCAGATGAGGAACATTAAAAAGTATTATGGGATAATGGATGGGAGGTAGCTTGATAGAAATTATTAGAAGCAGTTGGCCTGGGATTGAGGTAGGGATCCTTTACCTGCCCCACTATGGGAAGTAATTTAGAGAATTAATGTCTGCCTTGCCCCAGGTTAACTAAGGTTATTTTAAAATATATTCAATGTCGGTGTCTTGATTGCTCACTAGCCTGGCCTACTGATAATACACATAATTTTAAAACAATAATATCGGCTCCTGGGAAAATATAAGGGGGTTTGACAGAGACTCCTCGTAGGAGGGGACATAGAGACTGAAGAAGACACCCTTTAAGAAGACAAGAGTCCTAGTAAAGGGAGAACATCAACCCTCCCACAAAGATCTCAACTCAAAATTCACTCTACCTACAAGCTGTGCAGGGATAAAGACAGAGCAAATATAGCAGAGATTTAAGGAAGTTCCAATGAATGTCTGGCCCACACCCAGACCCAACCCATCAGAGAGAACCAGCATCTGACACTATTAATTATACTCTGCTATGCTTCCAGACAGGAATCTACCAGAGTTGTCCTGTGAGGGCCTCCACCTATCAATACCTTTAAACAGATGCTGAGGCTCACAGCCAAACATTGAGCAAGGCTTAGGGAGCCTTGTGGAAAAGTGGAGGGAAGGGGAAAAGGAACTGGAGGTGGCAGGAGGTTACCAAGAAGACCAACAGAGCCAACTAAACAGGGACCAGAGGGACCTGCTTAGACTAAAGTACCAACAAAGGACCTTGCATCACTAGACCTAGGCCTCCTACAAACATGTAGCTGATGGCCAGCTCAGGCTTTGTTTTGGTTCCCTAATAAGTGGAACAGGTACTCTCTTTGACATAGACTCTCTTGCCAGCTTTTCTATTACTTCCCCCTGGCAGTACTGTTTTGCCAGGCCACAGGGGAATAAGATGCTCTGATAAGACTTGATAAGCTGGCATGGATGGTAAGGAGTCTACCATTTTCTGAGTAATAGGGAACAGGAAAGTGGGAAGAGGAAGGCAAAGTAGAACTGAAAGGTAAGGAGGGATGGGTCTAAGACCAGAATGTAAAGTGCATAATGTTGAACACTAGGTAGTAGTGTTCTAGGATGTTCTAGAAAGAAGACTAAAATAGGGGAACATTAACTGTCAAGGAACGGGAGAGAATGGGAGAAAGGACATACCGGATAAGAACTAAAAACTGAGTCAGGAAGGTCATAAAAGGAGGAATTAGATGGATCATATATGTAGGGGAAAGAGAGAAGTACAAAGCAAACTTCACTCACATATATCATAATGGTATATAAAATCAAATATTCCAGTTAAAATAATCCAACATAAATGAGGAAATATTTTAGTTTGTGATATTTTAAGCATACATAGTCATTAAGCTATACATTTTACATAAACCAACATCAAAAGGCAAAGGCTATATTTTCTTTCACACAAGCAGATGTTAACTAATTTTTCAGTTCTGGTTGTTATTGTTTGTTGTTGGGTTTATTGTTGTTGTTGCTGTTGTTTGGATTATATTTTAATATGAAGTACCCTGAGAAGTTAAGAAGTGATTAATTTGGTATAGAAAGTTATCTTATATGAAGAGCATTGTGAAAGCAGAGATGAAATAGTGTAGGTAGAAAAGTTCTTGGGAAGACAATCTTATGTGTAAGGAAGTGAATGGGACAAAAAAGAATAGGGAAGCCTGCGTGTGGAAAACAACTATCATTTAAGTCAAACAAAAAATACAAGAGGCACTGAAGAAAGTATTACTGTGTGATTGGATGGCACTTCTCCTATAAATAATGGATTAGAACGCAGTTCCCAGTGACATGAGCAAGAAACCTTCAATTAGGTGGTTAGTCCTTGTTGATTGTAGACCTAAGGTAAACTTACTGGTATGTTTAACTAATTTAATAAAGCAGCAAACTAATAAAAATAAAGACTTGTTTATATGTGAAAGCAATACAAATTTAGATATAACATAAGCACTTTAAAGATAATTATGTTTTCCACATGATTCCTGGAGGCACTGCTATTTTGCTATTTGTTGTCTGAAAGAAAAAGACCAGATGTCTTTTTCTGCTAACTCAGCATGCCAGGCTGAAAGGACATATTCTCCTTAAACAGACAATTAAAAGAATATATTAAAAAAGAAAAAGACATCTGCTCTTAGAAAAAAATACATGTCTGGCAGGTTGCTAATTTGGGTTTTGTGTTTTAGAAAGTATTGGTTAATAGATTCACAGGATTTGACTTTGCATCCTACTAGTACTCAGTCACATAGCACTCCCAGAAAGGCAGATATAAGATTTCACTGAGGAATTGCTTCAACAATAATGCACAATCATTGTTAGGTAGAGCCTGATTTCAGGACTTTTTCTATTTGCTTTCTTAAAATCCATTTCTAAACCTAACTTTGTTATTTCATGCCTTTGTCAATTTTCTATTATGTACCTATGCATATTTATTTATATTTCTGCCTATTCTCTCTCTCTCTCACTCTCTCTCTCTCACTCTCTCTCATTCTCTCTCTTGCTCTCTCTCTTTCTCTCTCTCTCATCTATCATCTCTCTTTTTACAAATCTATAAATAGATATCTATCTATCCTCTATCTGTGTCATTTATTAATCTATCATCTATGAATACATTCATCTTCCAAAGGCATTCTGCCATCAATCATCTACGTTGACTATTCTCAATCTTAGACACAAACATAACTTCTTTTATCCTTGAACCTACCTCTTTGGATTAGGAGTAGAGCATGCAACATTCACTTATGAACAAAAATAGTATCATATTTTATGACAATTGTGGCAGAAATATATATATATATATATATTATTGGTAAATAATTTTGTATATGGAGACATAGGCTTAAAATTTGTGAAATTATTTTCCTGTGTGTGTGTGTGTACATATGTGTGTGCAGTCAACATATATGTGAAATAAACATAACAATCTTGCTTAGGTCTTTTGCCCACTGGGACAAAAACTTCTTTATATTGTACATTAATAAATAACATTAATATTAGTAAAACATTTAGGTAGTTAACCTCATACTATTTCAAGAACGTATAATATATATAATATTGTGATAACATAACAATTATTTTATTAGGATTTTTAAGTTCAATGTTTATATAATTCTATTACTTCATACAAAATGTGTATTTTTTGGAAACTGTCATATAATTACCTTAATTTTAATAATAGACCTTGTGTTCACTCAGTCTAAAAGTACTGTGTACATATTCTATAATGTTTAAGATAATAGGGATCCACTGGCCACTAAGAATCATTGAACACTCTTAAGGAAGCACAGAGACTAATTTAGACAGTACTGCAGAAACAAAACTGTGCTTTCACAAAATCCATGCATTTTCTCCCATGAGACATGGAAACAGGACTTACTGTATTAGTTGGTTTCCTGAATCACAGGATGAAATAGTGCATGTCATACACAAACTCATTGCTGAAAACTCATGGTTACTATACATTTCTTAATTGTGACACCATAAGCCTAGGACCACAGAATGGAGGTAGATGCAGTATAAAACAAAAGTCTCCTGAAATGGAGTATCCATAAAATCAGAAGAAAGCATTCTAAGACACACTCTTACCTCCGTAGAAAATATACACTAATCATGTATGTAACTGAGGTTAGAAGGTATTTTCTATAACAGTTAGCAAACACTTAACATAATAGTATATTAGAAGAAACTATTTACTTTTGAATTATCATAAATATCACAGCCAGAAGATGCTAAAACACAAGCAAGACTTACACCCCTGAAAACTGAATACAACAAGTATTTGTAACAAATATCTCCTCTTGAATGACATGCATCCCATTTGAAGGGGTTTTGCTCTTAAGTCCAGTGGGGAATGTGATACTTCAGCGGACCATAATAGGATAGCCTCCCAAGTGTGTGTGTCCCCCTGGAGGGTGCATCCTGACAATAGAGGAGGAATAATACAGTATTACTAGAAATAGATGTCTGTTCAAGTACAATATTCTATGTTTAAGAATATGTAAGGCCACTGTGGAAGAAGATATACTCAGGCTGGATGGGACTTGATGTGCTGGGATGGGTTGGTGGGGAGCTCCCCTTTTATGAGGAATAAGGAAAGGAGTACAGGAGGAAGAGAGAGGGAGGTTGGGATGGAAGAAGAAGAGGAAGGGGGCTATTATTCATATATAAATTGAATAAATAAATTAATTAATTAAAAATAATATAAAATGTATACTTTTAAAAGAGTATAGTGTTTCCCAAGCACAATATAAGCTTTTGTCTGGCACAATGTAGTCATGAACTTTTATTCTGAGAAGGTAAAAGCTGGTGTTAATTCGATGTCACGTGCAAATTTGGTGCATGAGAATCATAACAATTTTATATTATTCTTACTGATGATAGTAAGTCAGAAAAGGTAAATACTTAAGTAAAAGTTACAAAACTCAGGGATTTCCAAGATGACAGCACTGGTCACATACTACATTTGATTAACAGGAAAACCAGGACTGCACAGTGTCCTAAAGACCAGACTCAGAATTACAAAATGCCAGTGTTCCTGATTGCCAGGTGAGAGGAGTCCACACTGTGTGGGGGTAAGGGTGGGTCTGACTCCTGGCCATCAGGATAACCCACAGAAAATTCCAGGGGGACAGCCCACATTAGCCACTACCTTGAAAAGGACTGTGGGTTATTTGTGCAGCTAAGGACTATCACTGCCCATCTACTGCTACCCAGATCTGGGACAGGTAACAGACAGGTATAACTAATTCCGGCACTAGATACAATCCACATTACTTGCTTCCCGAGAAAGAATGCAGGACACTCAAACAATCTAAGTACTGATTGCTCTCAGCGCCCCAGCTGCTTGCTGGCCTAGCCTAGCTAGGTCACAGCACAGGTAAGCATAGCCCAGTCATCTCAAGATTGCCTGTGGAGGTCAGAGCTGAATCCAGATGCCAGCCACAATCCACATTAGCCACCATCCTACAAGCAACTTTGGGCCTTGGTCTGTCTCTGCCCATTCACCTAAAGCATACTGCTCACACAAAGCAAACAGGCAGAGCAGAGAGCTGCATGGGCAACAAACTGCATTAGCTGCTATCCTGTGAGCAGCTTCAGGCCTGGGCCAATCTCTGTCCACCTTCCTGAAGCATACCACTCTAACTCAGCTAAGACACAAAGGAAACTTAAGCTGAGCAAAGACCAGCTCAGGCCACAATCCTCACTAGCTGCTATACTGCTAGCAGATTCTGGCTCTGATCTCACTCTATAGCCTATTGGCCTAATCCACCTAAGCCACAGAGCAGAGACCTGTGAGGGCCACACCCCACATTAGCTCCTGCTTTGTGAGCAGCCTTGAGCTCCAATCTCTCTCTGCCAGCCAGCAGCTTACTGACCTAGCCTATCTGGAACACAGCAGATAGACAGAGACTTGACATCACAAAAAGCACTGTAAGCCCCCTGAGCAACTTTAGGCTTGGAAATCAATAAGCCCACTCCTCTCCTGCCAGACTCAACTGGAATACAGCCATGGAACCCAGCTGAGCAGAGTTGGGTGCAGGCTCTAACACCCACTATCCAACATTCTGAGGACGCCTCTGGGGAGCCCTTGAAAGCAACCTTAGGATTGGAGCTTTCTTTATTTGCTCCCAACTTCCCTGTCCAAGGTGGGACACAGACAGTGACCTCATTGGAGGGCCCTCTAGACCTGATAACACTAGAGACAACCAGATGTCAACAGGACAACACAAGAAGACTAGCAACAAAACTCAGAGCCATATAACACAGCAAACCAGTGATCATAAAACAGCAAGCCCTGACCATATAAACACCTATGATGTGCAAGGAGAAGACTTTAAATCTAAGGTGATGAAAATGATAGAAGCTTTGAAAGAGAAATAGTCATCACTCAAAGAAACACAGGAAAATACATCCAAACATATGAAGGACTTGAATAAATACTAGAAAGATTTACAGGAAAAAAAAATTTTTAAATGGGAAAAAGAAATGAATAAGACAATTCAAGACCTAAAGAGGGAATTGGGAGCAACAAAGAAACCACAAACGGGGGCAGTCTTAGAGTTGGAAAATAACGGAAAGAGAACAGGAATGATGGGCACACGCCATGCCAAGTAAATACAAGAGGAGATGGAAGAGAGAATCTCAAGTGTGGAAGATACGATCAAAGTTATTGATACATCAATCAAAGAAAACATTAAAACTAACAAGTTCCTGACACAAAACACCCAAGAAATCTGTGACACTATAAGAAGACCAAATCTAAGAATAACAGGAATAGATGACAGGTGGTGGAGGCCCACACCTTTAATCCCAGCACTTGGGAGGCAGAGGCAGGCAGATCGCTATGTGTTTGAGGCCAGCCTGGTCTATAAAAGTGAATTCAGGACACTCAGAGCTATGCAGAGAAACTCTGTCTTGAAAAACAAAAAACAAACAAACAAACAAACAAAAGGAACAGAGTAAGAAGACTCCATGCTCCTATGCCCAGAACACATTTTCAACAAAATCATAGAAGCAAATTTCCCCAAAATAATAAAAGAAATGTGCATAAATATACAAAAAAACCTACAGAACTCCAAATAGATTTGAACAGAAGAGAAAATTCTCCTGCAACATAATAATCAAAACTCAAATGTACAGAACAAAGAAAGAATATTAAAAGTTGAAAGAGAAAAAGGTCAAGTCACATATAAAGGCAAACCCATCAAAATTACACCTGACTTCTCAACAGGGACTATGAAAGTTAGAAGGGGCCTAGATGGAAGTCATACAAACATTAAGAGACCATAGACACCAACCCAGAATACCATTCCCAGCAAATGTTTCAATCTTATGGAGAAAAGAAGTTATTCCATGAAAAACCATGATTATTCAGAACCTAACCACAAACCCAGCCCTACAGATGGTACCTGAAGGAAAAATCAACTGAAGAAGATTATTGCACTCAGGAAAACATGGGAAATAAATAACTTCACATCCACAAATCCAAGACACAAAAACACACACATACTCTACCACCACCAACATCAAGACAAAAGGAACTAACAACGACTGGTCATTAATATCTCTTAACATTAACGGCTTCAACTCTCCAGTAAAAATACACAAACTGACAGAATGGATACAGAAACAGGAGCCATCATTCTTATATATACAAGAAACACACCTTAGCAATAAATATATACATTTCCTCAGAGTAAAGGGTTGGAAAATTCTATTCCAAGCAAACGGACCAAAGAAGCAAGCTGGAGTAGCCATTCCATTATCTGATAAAATAGATTTTCAACCAAAGCTAATCAAAAGAGATGGGGAAGGTCACTACATTCTCATCAAAGGAAAAGTAAGCCAAGATGATGTCTCCATTCTGAACATCTCTACCCAAAATGCAGGAGCACCCACATTTTTAAAAGAAATGTTACTAAAGCTTAAACCGCACATCAAATCCCACACATTAATAGTGGGAGATTTCAATATCCCTCTCTCCCCCAATAGAAACATCATCAATACAGAAACTAAATGAAGAAACAAGGAAACTAATAGACATCATGAAGCAAATGGACCTAACTGATATCTACAGAAAGTTTCCTCCAAACACAAATGAATATATCTTCTTTTAAGGATCTCACAGAAGCTTCTCAAAAATTGACCTTGTACTTGGTCACAAAGCAAACCTAAACAGATACAAGAAAATTGAAATATACCTTTAAACCTTGTCAGACCACCGTGTATTAAAGCTGGAACTCACCAACAAAAGAAACAAACAAAAGCCTAAAAACTCATGGAAACTGAGCAACTCCCTACTCAGTGACATCTGGGTAAGGTATGAAATAAAAAAATAAAAAGAGAAATTAAAAGCTTCCTAGAATTCAATGAAACTAAAGGCAAACATACCCAAACTCATGTGAAACAATTAAAGCAGTGCTAAGAGGCCAGGTCATAGCACTAAGTGCCTTTATATAGAAAATCGAGAGATCCCATACTAGAAACATTTGTTTTGTTTTGTTTTAATTTTTATTAATTTATTCATATTACATCTCAATTGTTAGCCCATCCCTTGTATCTTCCCATTCCTTCCTCCCTCCCACTTCCCCCCTACTCCCTTCCCCTATGTCTGTGACTGAGGGGGACCTCCTCCCTCTGTATATGTTCATAGGTTATCGAGTCTCTTTTTGGTGACCTATTATCCTTCCTCTGAGTGCCACCAGGCCTCCCCATCCAAGGGACATGGTCCAATATGGGGCACCAGAGTTTGTGTGAAAGTCAGATCTCTTTCTCGAAGTTTACTGCCTATATTTTCCTTGGTTGGTGCCATAGTTTGAGGAGGACCCCATGGCCCAGACCCGCCTGTAGTTTTCCAGGACCCTCTGGATCCTTCTATTTCCTCATTGTCCCAGGCTTCTCACACCTAAAGTCTCAATAGGATGTCCTCCCCTCTGACCCACTTTCCTGGTAGGTAAAGTTTTTCATGGGGGCGTACCCCTTGGACTAGTGTCTTGATATAAGTGAGTATATACCATTTGACTCTTTTTGCTTCTGGGTGAACTCACTCATTATGATAATTTCTAGTTCAATCCATTTGTCCACAAATTTTGAAAATTCCTTGTTTTTAATTGCTGAGCAGTATTCCATCGTATAAATATACCACAGTTTCTTTATCCATTCTTCTACTGAGGGACACGTAGGTTGTTTCCATGTTCTGACTATTATGAATAAGACAGCTATGAACATGGTTGAGCATATGTCCCTGTTGTGTGGTAGTGCATCTTCTGGGTATATTCTAAGGAGTGGAATAGCTGGGTCTTGAGGAAGTCCTATTCCCATCTTTCTGAGAAAGCGCCAGATCCATACTAGAAACTTAACAGCACACCTGAAAGTTCTTGAACAAAAAGAAGCAGACACGCTGAAGAAGAGTGGAAGGATGGAAATAATCGAACTCATGGCTGAAATCAATAAATTGGAAACAAAGAAAACAATTCAAAGAATCAACAAAACCAAAAGCTGGTTCTTTGAGAAAATCAACAATATTAACAAATCTATAGACAAACTAACTAAAAGGCAGAAGGAGAGTATTCAAACTAACAAAATCATAAATGGAAAGGAGGACATAATGACAGACACTTAGGAAATCCAAACAATCATCAGGTCTTACTTCAAAAGCCTATATGCCACAAAATTTGAAAACCTAAACAAAATACACAATTTTCTTGATAGCTACCAACCACCAATATTGAACCAAGATCAAGTAAACAAATTGAATAGTCTTGTCACACCTAAGGAAATAGAGGCAGTCATCAAAAGTCTCCCAACAACAACAACAAAAAAGGCCCAGGACCAGATTGATTCAGTGAAGAATGCTACCAGACCTTCAGAGAAGAGCTAAATTCCAAGTCTCCTTAAACTATTCCATAAAACAGAAACAGCAGGATTTTTACCAAAATCATTCTAGACCACAGTCACCTTGATATCTCAAGCACAGAAAGACCCAACAACGAAAGAGAATTTCAGGCCAATTTCTATTATGAACATTCACAGGACTATGTGCAATAAAATACTCGCAAACTGAATTCAAGAACAGATCAAAACTATCATTCACCATGACCAAGTATGCTTCATCCCAGGCATGCAGGGCTGGTTAAATATAGAGAAATTTTTCAATGCAATTAATCCCTTAGATTTTCAAATTTTGTGGCATATATGCTTTTAAAGTAGGATCTTATGATTCTTTGTATTTTTTCAGTGTCTGTTGTTATGTCTCCATTGTCATTTCTGATTTTGTTGATTTGGATAGTGTCTCTCTATCTTTTAATTAATTTGGCTAATGGTTTGTCTATCTTGTTGATTTTCTAAAAGAACCATCTCCTGCTTTTGATAATTCTTTGAATTATTCTCCTTGCTTCTAATTTATTGATTTCAGCCTTGAGTTTGATTATTTCCAGTCATCTACTCCTCTTGCGTGTTTCTGCTTCTTTTTTTTCTAGGGCTTCCAGACGTGTCATTAAGTTGCTTATGTGTGATGATTCCAATTTCTTTATAAAGACACTTAGTGCTATGAATTTTCCCACTAGTACTGCCTTCAGTGTTTCCCACACATTTGGCTATGTTGTTCCTTCATTTTCATTGAATTGCAGGAAGTCCTTTATTTCTTCTTTTATTTCTTCCCTATCCCAGGTGTCAATAAGTAGAGAGTTGTTTAGTTTCGATATATGTGTAGAGTTTTTGTTATTTCTGTTGTTGTTGAAGTCTATCCTTAGACCATGGTGATCTGATAGGATACATAGTATTATTTCAATCTTCTTGAATCTGTTGAGGTTTGCTTTGTGATCTACTATGTGATCAATTTTCAAGAAGGTTCCATGGGGTGCTGAGAAGAAAGTATAATGCTTTTTGTTTGGGTGAAAAGTTCTATAGATATATGTTAGATCCATTTGAATCAGGACATGGGTTAATGTTATTTCTTAGCTTAATTTCTGTTTCAATGACTGATCCTTCAGTGAAAGTGGGGTGTTTAAGTCTCCCACTATTAATGTTCTCCCTGGGCCAATGGACCCACAGATAAGCCAGAGGAGACCAAGGCTGGGCAATGTTGCATCGAATCAAAGACCAAGAAATAAATCCACATACCTATGGTCACTTGGTTTTCGACAAAGAAGCCAAATCCATACAATGGAAAAAAGATAGCACCTTCAGCAAATGGTGGTGGTATAACTGGATGGCTACATGTAGAAAAATGAAAATAGATCCGTATCTATCATCCTGCACAAAACTGAAGTCCAAATGGATTAAAGACCTCAACATAAATCCAGGCACACTAAATGTGTTAGAAGAAAAATTAGGGAAGAGTTTTGAGCTCATTGGCACAGGAGAAAACTTCCTGAACACAACACCAACACCTAAGGGCCTAAGATCAACCATTATTAAATAGGACCTTATGAACTGAAAAGCTTCTGCAAGGTAAAGGACACTGTCAACAGAACAAAATGACAACCTACCGACTGAGAATAGATCTTCACCAACACTACATCTGACAAAGGGCTAATATCCAAAATATATAAAAAATAAACAGCACCAAACCAAATAATCCAATTAAAAATGGGGTTCAGAACTAAGCAGGGAATTCTCAACAGAGAAATATTTAATGGCTAAGAAACACTTAAGGAAATGTTCAACATCCCTAGTTATCATGGAAATGCAACTCAAAACAACTCTGAGATTCCATATTTTACCTATCTGAATGATTAAGACCAAAAACTCAGGTGACATCATATGCTGGCGAGGATGTGGAGAAAGAGGAACACTACTCCATTGTTGATGGGAGTATAAACTTGTACAACCACTTTGGAGCTCAAGCTGGTGCTTTCTCAGAAAATTGGGACTATTTCTATCTGAAGATCCAGCTATACCATTTCTGTGAATAGACCAAAAAGATGCTCCACCATATAACAGGGACTTTTGCTTTAGTATGGTCATAGAAGCTCTATTCATAATAGCCAGTATCTGGAAACAACCCAGAAGTCCCTCAGTGGAAAAATGGATGAACAAATTGTTGTACACTTACACAATGGAATAGTACTCAGCTATTAAAAACAAGGGAATTTTGAAATTTGCATGCAAATGGATGTAACTAGAAACCATCATCTTGAGTGAGGTAACCAAGATACAGAAAGGCAGGCATGCTATATACTCACTTATAAGCAGATATTAGCTACATATTAAAGGATAACCATACTATAATACTCACACCTGAAGAAGCTAAATCCAAGCCAAGCAGAATTCTAGTAAGAATGCTTAATTCTCATTAAGAAGGGCAAACAAAATAGATACCCTAAGTAGTTGAAGAGAAAGAACAGGAAGGGAGGCTACCATAGAGGTCATGTGAAAGACTGAACCCAGGAAAGGATCTAAGCAGATGCTTAGAATAACAGACCATGTAGAAGAGTTGGGGGATAGAAGGACCTGGAGAGGACAGGGGTTATACAAGGAGACCTGTAGAGCCAAGAAAACCTGGCAGAGAAGGTATGTGTTGCAGAGACCGATGCACCAATATAGGACGGTGCATGGTGAGGACCTAGACCCTCTGCTCAGATGTAGTAAATAGGAAGTACCATCTCCTTGTGTGTCCCATAATATGAGGAGTAGGGAGGACTTCTGAAATGGACTCTGGTGATCACTCATGGATCACTTCCCCTGGGCAGGTCAGTCTTGCCAGGCCACAAAGGAAGAAAGATGCAGGAAATCTAGATGAGACTTAATAGGCTGAGGTCAGATGATAGCAGAGGAGTGTTGTCTCCACAGAGGAGGGCTCCACTTTTCTGTGTACTAGGGAAGAGGGGTGGGAGGATGAGGGAGAAAAGGTGGAATTGAAAAGTGATAAGGGAGCAGGATACAATTGGGATGTAAAGTGAACAAGTTTTTTTTTAAATTAAACTAAATTAAAATTTTAAAAACTCACAAAAAATGAATGACAGAGGAGAAAGAAAGCCTTTGTGAAAGATGATGGGAAATTCCATCATTTCACAGTATTTAATGCTTCTTCCTGTTACTTATATGTATGTATCAGGGATGACCATGTGGAACTGGACAACTATTTGATTCTCCTTCTTAGAGAAAATCACCTCTCCTGCACTTGGGTGTCATCAGTTGCCTGCAGTTCCTTATTGAAGATTGAGTCCTCTAGTCTTTTCCTCTTCAACTTTTTCATATGCATTAATGTCATCTTTGTTCAGTTTACATTTAGGGAGTCATACTGTTGAGATTTTATGGGTGTAGTTTTTGATGTTCCTAGGGGACACAAGCTCACAGTAAATCCACTTATCATATGGCTCTTGTAATTAGTCTACTCCTCCTCTGCAATGTTCACTAGGACTTAGGCGGAATAGTGTTTTGTGGA
This sequence comes from Acomys percivali, assembly GCA_907169655.1. Classification (NCBI taxonomy): domain Eukaryota; kingdom Metazoa; phylum Chordata; class Mammalia; order Rodentia; family Muridae; genus Acomys; species Acomys percivali. The sequence continues at coordinate 140,159,999 of OU015743.1, read as the reverse complement.
TTTATCTACTGGACTGGACTCCACAACGTTGCAGTTAGAATGCTTGTAGTTTTATAAAGTGGCCTCAGTCTGTTGCTAAGAGAAGTTTCAACAGAGTGAATGGGTTATATTTTGTATTATACATATATACATATACATATATACATGTATTTACAATTAGTGAAAAAGAGGCATAGATTAGAAGGAGAGTGGGGAGTTGTATATGGAAGGGTCTGTATGAGGAAAGGGAAATACTCTAATTGTGTTATGATCTCAAAAATAAAAATGTTAAATGTCTAAATACTCAAACCAAATAAAAACCCATAATTTTCAGTGTTCCCTGATGTCTTCACAATCTAAAATATAACTTTAAAATACATGGCTTTCACAAATACAATAATGGGATATAAAACTATATTTTAAATTCAGGGCAACAATGATTTTTTATTATAAATATAAGAAAATAGTAAAATATTTAGGATAGTGCTATGCTGGGAAAATATCCATTGCTTCTTTGTCAGATAAAATTATGTAACACCCAGTGTTTTGTTTTGCAAACACACACTTAGTGCCTTCCCTGAGAAGCAGCTTCACTTTATGCCTGTTGTCATATGATTTCTTATCATCAAACACTACCCTAAGTAGTGGTAGCCACTCGTTTGTGTGCATGCACGTATTTTCAACAAGTTCAAAACAAATTTATCTTTTATAATCTTCTAAATTATTTTTTTTTGCCTTCCATATAATAAAAACTTGGCAAATCCTCTTTCCTCAATTTTGTTTGCCTTAAAAAATTGTTAAGCCATTTGTTGTTTCGCCATTTTCAATAATAGGTCACAATTTTATGATTTCCTCGACCCTCTTCAGAAAATCATTGCTGAACAATATATGTAATAATGTAACTTTATAAAGGAAACACAAAAGATGTGAAAAGTTGAAAATATGCATTTTGTTTATTTTAGGAGTTATTTTTCTGGTTTCTCTTCAGCACCTGTTTGCCTCAGAGCTTGAAGCATGTGAACACGTCTGAATGTGCAGATGGCATTCACGTTAGCACAGAAATGGAAAACATATACTCTGGTAAATTCCATTTTTAATGCGATATATTAATATGTCCCAATTCTGATTATCTCCACAAAAAGGAAATTGTGAACTGTAAAGAGCTAAATATGGAATTCTTTATAAATTGAGAGAAAGACATATCAAATGATTTCTTTTAAAGATATCTAGCAAAATTTAACCTACAGTGTGCTTTATGTAAATGACTGCATTTTCCACATCCCTCTTCTCCACATATAAATCACTAGGCTCTTAGGAACTTATCCACCTTAAAATGCTGCCACACACTTGGGTGTTTTTAATTATGTTTGAAAAAGTTATTCAAGAAATAGAATTTAACTATGAAAATAATGTCAGAGGAAAAGCTAAGGTTTTTTTTTAAAGCTTCCTCTTAATTCTATAACATGACTATAATCTCAATGGTTCTGAGATAAGAAGTGTAGCCTTTTCCAACTTTGAAGAAAGGAAGCCCAGCAAGGTTGTTTCTAGTACCACATGCACTCTGAGGTCTCTGTAGGAAAATCCAATCATTACTTTTTCCAACTCTGAGAGCTGCTAGAAGTGCTAGGCTTATATCTAAATCACTCCAATCTTAATCTTTACAGAGTCTTCTTGTATCAATCAAGTCTTCTGATTCTGCTACTTGAAACTTACATTGTACCATAAAAATTCATGATGATTGTATCATCTAAGAACACTTAATAACTTGAGAAGTTTAGAGACTGATTGCCTCTATAGGATATGTCATTTTGATAAGGTGTGTGAGGGAAATGTCTAGTGATCCATCTAAGTCAGCCTTCAGCAAGACTATATCTCACCTATTTTAAAACTTTTATAAGCATATGGACTTCTGTTCTCATCAAGGGCAAACAGAGAAACACAAGTTGAACTTTATTTTAAAAGGTAGAAGAATTTACCATGCATTTACTGATATATTTTATATCCATTTCTCTGGAACGAATTAAGTTACTTCTCCAGAGAACAAAGCCATAGATGTTGCTTTTGTCTCTTGTCTTCTTCCTTCCTCCCTCTATGACACACCCTCATTGGGCATAGCCTGGATTCTATGAACAGGAGGGCTTTCTTGATTTTTCTAGTGAAACGATTTCTTTTGTATTTCATACAAATCTGACTAATACCTTATTTTATCTTAATATATAAACCCAGATATAGATAATTGAGAAGGACCCGGGCCACAGTTGATTGACCTTCCATACTTTAAAACATAAAGTGTGAATGTTGGGGAAGGTGATGCCACACTTATCAAGTGGACCAAGTGTAACAGAGCCTATCTAAACTGGTGTGTAGTAGACAGACATTGCTCATGCCTTTCCCCTCATGTTATGCCAGTTGAATCTTGATGCAGCAAACTTAAGAAGTTGGTACTCTGATTAGCCATGTCACTACACTCATTCATTTTATGAAGTTTTGCCTTTTGGTGGAAAGAATTGTGTAAGAAAAGGGAATAATAGCCACTTATTTGGTATCTTAGAATCAGTCTTAATATACACTCACTCCTGGCTATGTGTTTTGATTGAACAGTGCATTTTCTTCTACCCAATTTGCCAACAGCCTCTGAGTTTCTATTCTTTCTTCTTACTGAAATCTTCCTTGCTACAGATGCTAGCGGCCATAGAGCAAAGCAGCACATCAAATCCTAGCACGTCATCTTTCTATAGATTCAATTTTTCTAATAACAATCATTATTTATAAAAATACATAAAAACTAAATGCAATCTAACAATTGTTTGAGTAAGTGGCTTGGAAGTTATGATTATAAATATTGGAAAGGGGTGATGTGCATACAGAAGCATGTATTTACTTATTTATTAATTTGTCATGTGTATCAAACACAATACCTCATGCTTTCTAGACAAACATTACAAAACTAACCTACTGCCTTATTCCCAATAAGTATTGTTTTCAAGACAGATTTTACTAAATTACTCACTGACCTTGAAATCTCTCTGTGCACAAGCAGGCCTTGAATTCCTCTAGAGGAGCATGGATTACTCCCTTGGGCCACCAATTCTCCCTTACAAATGCTTATTAATGATTTTATCATGGAATTTATCTGTTGTCATATGTAGTATATTTAATTCATAGGTGCCCCATCTGTCTTAGCAGACAGTGAAAGCTTCAAGGGCAGAATCCACGTAAATTGGCATTGTAACATCTTACCTTCACAGCATGATTTCACTAAATTTTATTTGAAAGCACAGCTGTGAAAAGGAAATAAAAAAAAGGAAGGTGGAAAGTCAGTAAGAAGCTAGAGGAAAACAAACAATAAATAGAAAAGTATATTGTTAAGAGAGACGAAAAGAAAATAGAAAGGTAATAATGTTTGTGTGTATGAAAGGGAATTCTTGGATATAATTTATTTCTGTAGTGCCCCTGAATAGTAATTCTGAAGGTACATCATGCTGCTACAAAAATTTATGAATAAAGAATATCATACAGAAATTTTCCATTGGATTAAATAGAAATTGTATATATTTTTAAAAGTTGCCCTTTTGTAAACTAATGAAGACCATTTTACCTTCATATATCTTTTATGGGAAAATGAATGTAGCTACCTTTAATAATAACTATTAAGGGATGGCATGTTAACTTTGTAGGTAACAACAGATATTTGACACATTTTAAGAAGACAGTACAACCTCTATATTATAAATGAGAGATAGTTCTTTAGTTTTCATACAAGATTTGAGCATATTACCATCATAATTGGGCATATTATGAAAATGCTGTACATGCATATTATCAGGAAATCAATAAATTATTTTTCAAAGTTAGGGCAACAAATTAATTTAAAACATAACTAGAAGACATACTTATTTCTGGTTTTATGTGGTCAGCACTCTGTGGCCCTGTGGAAAATATAGGAAAAAAGATGTAGGGTAGCCTATTTTCCTTAAAAAAAAAAAAAAACACAAAAACATATCACCTATTTTATATGACCTTTTCTGAAAAAATATGTCACACAGAAATAATGATAAAGCAATGTAATTAGAAGGAGAGGAATGTAAACAATAATGTGAGATACGGGATTGCTAATATTGCTCTGGTGAAGAACAAGAAAGACTGTGAACCAGGTCTGAAAACATGTGGACTTAAGATAGATCATTTGCATTTCTAAATAACAATTTTCCCATAGCAAGAGAGCAAGAAAAATCACTTTTTTTACATGTATATGTAGTGATCATGCATGTGCATGTATCTCCACCTGAGTTTAAGAACACATTTGCACACAAATGTGCTTGCAAATCTGTTCATGTATATGTGGAAGCCAAAGAGTGACTCCTGGTATCTTAAATGATTGCTTTTGATCATATATATTGAGTGAGGGCCACTTGCTTTAGCTGAAATTCTCCATACTTGTTCAGTTAGCTACTGTGCCTTTTCTCCTGCATTGAAGGATTACAGGTAGGCCACATTCTCAGGATTTATATGGTTTCTGTGGATTCAAACTTCAGTCTTCACATTTGCAAGGCACATACTTTAACCACTGCGCTCTCTCTGTAGTCACAATGTTTATTTTAATGTTGGTATACCACTTTCTCTGCCTATCTATGTCTCTCCCTTTCTTAGTCTCTATCTCTGTTTCTGCTTTTGTTTTTCTGTCTCTCTGTCTCTGTCTCTCTCTCATGTGTTGTTGTTGTTGTGGTGGTGGTGGTGGTAATGGTAGTAGTGGTGGTTGGTGTGTGTGTGTGTGTGTGTGTGTGTGTGTGTGTGTGTGTGTGTGTAGTGGGATTAGGTCATAGAGCTATTATATGTAATTTTATGTGTATCCTTTCATCTTGTATGAAGATAAGCCATGAGATTAATAATAAGTAAATAAATACTATTGCCTTTTTGGTTTTTAATTTGGTATTTTTTGTAATCTAAAAGGATGCTGCCAATTTTTCCTTGCACGGATTCTGTTTGAAAATAGAGGTGCAAAAGCCATTCGATAGTAGCAGATCAAATGAATGATCCCTATGCAGAGTGAGACCATCGCTTGAAAACGTATGCATATGAGCTCTTTGAAGGCATAAGGACAGCAGGTCACTGAGAAGAGACTTGATACCCTATGAGCATATACAGAGGGAGGTAATCCCTCTGAGGAACAGTCATAGGGGAGGGGAATAAGGGGAAAATGGGAGGGAGGGGAGAATGGGAGGATACAAGGGATGGGATAACCATAGAGATGTAACAAGAATAAATTAATTAAAAATAAATAAATATAAAATATATATATATAAAACAATGACACTCATAGAGAAGCTCAGCATTCTTACTACTGACAAAATAAAGATCAAAGCGGAAAAGTAAAAAAAAAAAAAAAAAGAAAAAAAGAAAACTTGAATGCTATCTGGAATCTATATCTATTGTTAATGTGTAGTATAGTTGTTTGCACATTCTTTTCTTGTTTTTTTCCTGTTTGGTTATATAAATGTTATTGTTGTTTGTTTTGCATAAGATGCATTAAATAATAATTAGATAATTAGATCTGAAAGACACTTTAACTAAAATATTGATTTGCAATCTCATTATCTTATCCATTCAAAAGATGTCATAAAAAGATATACATAAAGATTACTTTTTGTTCCCTAACATCATATGTTCTTGATGGAAATTAGCACAGCTTAACTTAGATTTGCCCTTCGCATCATCATCTACCTGATATATGACATGTCATGCTTACCTGCAAATCTAAATTAACTATAAGCTGATATTTCAGAGGATTATCTATGGGGTCTCTGATGATGATTAAATAAATAGAATTTTCTTCAAATAAAAATTTGTTCCTAATTTTTATAAGTAGCATTTTGCACATTGCAGTTGAAAGGCATATCCAACTGCATCTATGAATTTTCAAGATCTGAGAATGGACACCTAGCTATTAGCTTCTAAACTCTCCACTAAAAAGCTAATGGAGCACAGAGGTCATCAATATTAATTAATGTAAATATTTATCTTTTGATGAAACAGAAAAAAAAGGTAAAAATTAAAACTTCAGTGGCCAAATAAGAACAGATTACAAAACAACAGGTTTGTAATTTGAAATTGCTCAACCACTAAAGCACCTTAAGTCCAGGCATAATCACCCAAACCCCACAGGGTGTAAGGGGAAAATAAACACTACAAGTTGTTTTCTAGTATGCACATGTTCACTGTGGTATCTGTGCACTTGTATGAGTAAGCACACACACAAACACAAACACACAGAGATAAATAAATCTAATGAAAATGTAAAATTTCCCAAATGTTATTTTAAAATAAATGGTAAGGATAATGAGAACAAGGAAATCTACTGCATCTTAAGCATACTGATAGCAGCCATTATGAATATATTAGGACAACAAAAAATGACAAAAATTGTTTCAATAACCAAGGAAAACATACAACAAAACTAGAATATTAAAAATATAAGCAGTAAAGAAGGTACTTGGATGTACTTTCATATTATTTTATTTTATATTGAAGCATCTCTAATCAGAGTGCTGAAGAGACAGAGACCGCCAGTTAACAAAAATTAAAAAATAATGCAACTGTAAATCACTGGTATGCAGAAATGGAACTTGTAGAATATAAATAAAATAAATCTTTTCTTGCTCTTATTTTGTGTTAGTAAGTTTCATCAATATACTTTAACAATTAAAAGTATGAGAATATTTGTGTTTAGATTTCTCAGTACCTGAAAAAATTAACTTATATGAGGCACTAAGTGACTGTTGTATGAGAAGCTTTTCTTTGTATGATATATTTTACTGACATATTAAAAATATAAAATGAATATTTAAAGTTTATCCAAAGTAGTGTTTTAAATAAAAATAAAAGTAAATGAATATGTAATATATAGAAAGAAAAGATACATATATATCTAAAAACTATTCAGAAATTATTCACTATTAGCATATATATTATACCACAAAACTATGTGGCCAGGATCAGAACATTAACACATACCAAGACATAAGCCATTTTTTCTGGAGTTGTTGAATCTAGGGTTGTCAATGCAGAAGATGAAAAACTAAGTGGATGGAAGCATACAATGCCCTAAAATGTTTTTACATACACACACACACACACACACACACACATACACACACACACACACAGAGGAGAGAGAGAGAGAGAGAGAGAGAGAGAGAGAGAGAGAGAGAGAGAGAGAGAGAGAGAGAGAGTTTATGTAAGTGCTAACATTTTCTGTTGCATTTTGGTCACATTCATCACCCTCCTCTCCATGCGTTCCTGATCTACTAGCTATTCCAAAACCACAAACTTGTGTCCTCAGACTTTCAACCATATTATGTCTAATATGTATTGTCCATTTACTTTTGGGGATTTGGACATCCACAGGAGCATGACTTACCTTCCAGATGTCACATCCTTAAGGAAAGCAAAACTTTTCCCTCTTGGTAGCTATCAATTACCAATAGCTCTTCAGTTAATGGTGGAACATTATGACCACTTACACATTTCATGCTGGGTTTTTGTCTGTCTTGATCTTGTACAGTTTTCCTGCATGATGCTACAACTGTTATAAATTCAGGTGGGCAAAACATTGTCCAACAAACAATGTTTCATTGTAGCAATGCTTCAATTTTGGCTCATTTAAACTTCCTGACCTTGACTGCTCTTCTGTAATAATCCCCAGGCTTAGGAGAAAGGTAGGTGATATAAATGTCTTACTTAGAAATGATCATCCTGGCATCTCTTGTTCTCTGCATGTAGATGTTAACTGTGAGTCTCTGTATTAATTGCCATCAACTGAAAAGATATGTCTCTGATGAAGATTGAGTTATATTAGTTTATAGGTATATTGATCTTTTTAAAAGTCAGTTTAATAGCCTGTTACCAAAGTAATAGTAGTAGATATTCCTCTAAGGTCTCTATGACTTGTCTATCCTCTGGTTTTGGCTATTAAAATGGTGTCATAAATAGGATTCACCTTGTAGAGCAAGCTTTAAGTCAAACCAGAAAAGGATTGAACACAACCATGGCATCCATGCTATTATTGAAAAAGTAGTCACATCTTTCCAGACAAGTAGTTCTTATAGCTCACCAGTTTTTTCACTAGATACTAGTGAAGATTACTTTATTCTCCCAGAACAGTGCAAAGAATTTGATGTACTATGACAGTTTCAAAGTCAACATAAAGCTTCCAAGTTAATAACACATTTTTTCTATATATTCCATGTCTCAAATATGTGGTATCTTCACCATTAAGGAGTTGCTGTGAAGTTCCTAAGTAGCCTTTTCCAACTGGTGGGTCACTACCCATTTTGGCAAACTTCTCTCTCCCAACATATTCACATTAAGATTCATTGCAGTAGCAAAATTACAGTTATGAAGTAGTAGTTAAATCTTATGGTTGGGGATCACCACAACATGAGGAATGGTATTAAAGAGTTTCAACATTAGGAAAGGTGAGAACCACTGTTGTAAAGGATAACCAAGAAGAGAGGTGGTATCCTGCAACATTTGGATGTATTATCTATGGGACATCACTAGCCAATAATTCCAATAGAAGTTAACGACTCTTTGATCTAGGCTTTTTTTTTTATGGGTTGGACTGTCGAATATATTTGGGCTAATTTTGCCCAGTTACTGTGGCATTCCTTGAACTGTTTATATATGTTTATATTTAAAGAAGCGTGTGTAATAGTATTCTATGCTCAGAATTTCTTTAGGCTTAGCTATCCTTTCTTGTAATCCTTTCCATCTTCTGATAATTCAGTTCTTATTGTTTTATCAGTCCTTTTATACCTTCTAAACTCTATATAACTGTGTTATATTTTCCTCATTTTAGACATCCCTTTTCCTGTCCCACTGTAATTTTCTGACATTTGAAGGTATTTGAAAAGAAAAAAGTCACAGAATTCAAAGCTCACAACTAAAAGTTAAAGAAAACCTGAAACCTTTGGCTTTCTAGGACTAGGTCACTGCATTCATAATGTTAATGTCCATTTCCAACCATACACCTGAAATTTCTGTAATTTAATTTTATCAGTGGAATTGTATAAATATATCACATTTACATTAAACTACTATCCGTTGATGGACACTTATGCTATTTCAGTCTTTGGCATTATGCAATAGAGCAGAATAAACATGAATGAGCAAGTAGTATATAGTAAGATTTTGAAGCTTTCTGATACATGCCATATAGGGACACAGCAGTAAAATATTTTACAAATGACAACATGACTGTTGGAGTTAAAACCATGTCTCAAAATTAACTACTGTCATAGTTATTTCTTAACATATCATGTAAAATGAGAGAAACAGAGGAAAGTAGTCTTCCCTAAAGCATCACTACAGAATCCTGACTTACAATATTGGAATAGGAAATATTTTTGTCTTAGGTGAAGTTTGGTGCATGAACCACTTGTAGAATTAATACTATATGAAGCAAAATGCTTGAAAATTCACATCTCATGATACAGGAGAGTATGTTATCTAGGGTAGGTATGAAAGGACACAGACAGGACTTCGATCACCATCTATAATGATCAAAAAATTTGATATGGTTTTTTGTAGTATGTCTCCAATGTATAAGTATGTAGCATGCACACTCTATAAAGCATTCCTATAGGGAAGCCTGTATATCATTGTATATTTGAAATTATCTTGGTAATTATATTTATTTTTAAGAACCAAAAATATTTGTTTGAAAATATCATGAAATGTTTATGGTAAATATTAAAAATCAACTTTTACCTTCTAATACTTCTACTTTTTAATAAATACTAATATATATTTTTATTAATAACTCACATTCTTGTTGACTACAGAATCTCAGTGAATTAGTATTAGATGTCATTCTTCATATGGCATGAAAGAAGATTTATAGTCTTCTTTATGCTCATACAAAAAAACCAGGAAATCAGCCTTAAATGTTCTGTGACTCACTCACACCTTATACACTTATAATTTTAGGACTGTATAATACTTGTGAGAAATTATATGTTTTTCAGAACAAAAGAACCAGACACTGATGCTGGATCAGACCTGACCGGATCCATTTCTTTCAGTATGCTCAATGCTGACATCCTGCATCCTTCATGTTCCAGCACCAAGTGCTTCTATTACTGTTCCTCATCAGAACAAGACAGCTCCCAGAGTAGCAAGAAAGTTTACAATCCCAATTGTTCCAGCATTTCAGACTATCTCCCATAGGACTTTAATTAAGCCTGGAATTTTTCAACATTTAGACACTGAACCACAAATTCTATTCCCAGCTTGTTTAACCATGTCCACCAATTTTCCTTGGGACCTTACAAATGTATTAATTGTCCCATCAGCCAGAAGAAACCTTAAGAGAACAACATCTCCTTTCCCTTAAGGGGGTTGTATAGGTTTTTGGTTGCTCTCTAGGGCAGTAGATGTTTATTTTCATTGGGAGTTGGTTATAAGTTATTAATTAGAGAGAAAAACGAGGTTGGATTCAGGAGTGTCTTTCTTTTCCTTTATCTTTAATTCTTAGGATTGGAGAAAGGGGTTAAAAAAAAAGAAGGGGGAATGTAGAAACATAGAATAAGAAAAGGACAAAAAGTAGATTAGTGAGTTTATTCCTCAACTTAATGCCTTAAGTGTTACTCACAAGGTTATTTTTTAATTCACTGATATAGAATGTTGTATATAAACGCAAAATAAGTTTAATTTTAGATACGTTGCAATAGAATTCAAATGTAAAGTTATTCTTCATGAAGATTATCAATATATTTCTACTCCAATACAAGGTATTGTACCCATACAACTCAATTATAATAGAAAGTTTACTTCTAATACTCTGAGAGTACTTTGCAGGCTGTTTAAAATAATTAAGTGATACAAGTTAATTTCTAGTTGATAAAAATCATGGTCAGATCAATTACTAGTGTATTTTTATCACAAGAATATACATCCAGGTGTAACAGATATATATGATTCTATATATAGATATGGTGAAGTAGTTAGAAAGGGTCTTCAAAAACATCAGAGACCTACGGAATATGGCAATTAAACATGTTTTTTATTATTTTAAATATTCATTGACAATGAGACAGGTTGCCTCCTGACAACATCCAGCCTATTTCATAGAAGATGATGAGCATCAAAGAATCTGCTTATGGAGATTATTTCGAATATGGCAAAGAAGCCACTGGGTAAAGTATCCTTGTTTCTACCACATACAGAATCCTGTCTAAAAATGGATGAGCTTGGAGGCAGGCAGAGTCGACTGCTAAACTTGTCAAGACAGGGTAAGCAATTCCTCAGCAGTTCCTGCCTCACAAATATGTCTGTCAGATACAGTGAGCCAGAAGGCTGAAGATGATGCTCCAACATTATGGAGAGTTTTGCATGGCTGTCCAGGCAGATAATTGTGTCTGTCGTCTTCTTATTCGGGAAGCTGAAAATGTGCAGTCTTTCTTTACTCAGGTAACTAATTTTATTCCTTCTCAAGTCTCTGATGGGGTTGAAAAACAGTTAGTTAGTTTTACAATTGAGCTTATATGTTTAGGACCTAAAATGTTTTTAGGTCTAGATAGATGTTTTAAGTTGATAATGCAGGGATATGATTGATATAGATTCTCATTCAGATTTTCATATGCACCAAGATAGGAAAGATGTTTTCTTCAGGGCTATGAAACACAAATAGCCAAAACACTATGAGTGTAACATTTATATAATTCCTGATTGTTTCGTGGTTCTTTGTGCCATAGGTGTATATATGTAATTATTTAAATGTATATGCAAAAATATTTAATAGTAAAAAAGAAAAAGAAACAAATAGCACCTACCAAACCCAAAAAACAACCCCCTAAAAAAAAAAAAAAAAAAAAAAAGAAACCACCCAAAAACATTATTCTTGTTTAAGTGGAGTCTTATATTTTTGGAATGAACCACAAATACATTTTTTAATTATCTTATGTTATATAGATCCAGTGGTGATTATGGTGTTGTAAGTACTGTGCAGCTATTTTAAGAAAATTGTGTCAACACTCTGAGCAGGCAGCTGGTGTGAAGTTTTCAAACCAGTTACTCATACAAGGTGTTAGTTCTTTTATGCAGCATAATGTACTGAGCTCCTCCCCTTTGTTTTGCTGTGAACTTTGGGGAATTCATCCAAGTTTATGAATTAAGGACATTTTCCTCCTACTGAGTTGCCTCATGCAACTTGGATATGAAGTGTGTTCCTAGTCTTATTGTAACTTGTTATGCCATGCTTGGTTAATATCACTAGAATGCCTGCTGTTTCTGAAGGAAAAATGGATATGGGGGAAACGGAGGTTGGAGGTACTGGGAAGAAATGAGAGAGGGCAAACTGCTCAGAATCATTCTAGGGCAGAAGAAAAAAATAAATAAAAAATTTTTAAAGGATTAAAAAAGGAAAAATTCCTAATTTGGTGCAGATCTGTTGGAAAGGCCAGTAGTTTGTTCTCAAGTGGGCATATGACACACTTTGAGACAATAAGGGAAGTGTACTGAAGATTAATGGGCAAAATAATTTTATGTTATAAATGCAGAGAACCAACTGATCTAACATTATTAGATATTGCCTTATGCAAAAGAAAGGTTTAGAAAAACTAGATCTGTTTATTTTATCAGAATGATTAAATTAACAAAGAGAAAGAAGATAGAAAGAAAATGACATATAAAGATAGCCATACGGACTATATTAAATCTACACTCATCCTACATCTAAACTTTAAATTTTATGAGCAGAGCTGATTCTTTAGCCACTTTGAGTTTCTGTTACTATTGACCCATGTATTCTCAAATAATCATTGCTATATAAAATAACAGTGAATAAATATTTTGTGGTTGTATATCATTCTGATGTTAACATAAGCCTAGCTTAACTGAAATTAAAGCAGATGTAGGGTATGATGATATATGAAAATAATGTTCAGTGATGTTTCTAGAAACTCCATTCCCAGTGGTTTTCTATTCTGAAACAAATGTTGTAAAAAGAATTACAGAGACAATGTGGAAAAAAAACATGTGCTCATGTGTGAAAACTGTACCTTGATGACAGGTACTTGATGCCTACTTTCACAGCTAATATTTTAAGAAAAGGCACAGCGTATTTACGAAGGTAGTAATTATTTGCTGATTGTTTTTCATATTTTATGACTTAACAAGGTAAAACATGGAATTTTACCTGGTTAAAGGCTCCAAATTATGTAGGTCCTGCATAATACAGAAATTTCACATGTGTTTGAGAATAATTAAGTTTTTCCTCTAACTTTTACCTAATGGAGTACTAATATTGTTATTGTGTTAATTAATTTGAAGAGCAAGAAAAATTCTCAGAAGGAAAATTTGTTTAGCAGTATTTTTTCTAAGATTAACATGGGTGATAGGTAGTAATTTAGTCTCAAATGAAATTGGATAAGATATTAAGAAAGATAACTTTGCCAAAACAGAATTTTAATAGCATTCATAAAATATTCTGTGTCAACAAAGCAACAAATTATGCTTAAAATAATTTGTGTAAGCTGTTCAATTTGTTAATGTTATTATCATGATTGTTATATTGTATATTGAAAATAAATAATTGAGCAAAATGATAGGATTATGACATTCAATAAACAATAAGCAATAAAAAACTTAATGCATTAAGTCCTAAAGATAGCTGTGAAATTGAAAGGATAAAAATAGAAACATGAAGTACAATAGATAATATCAGATAAAAGAAAATATATTTACATGTCAAATGTGAAATGCATTACATGCCATTCTTCATGCACTTCTGTCTTTTGCTAATTTTCATATGGATATACTTGAATTTGTATTTATATAGTAAATTTGCTGTTTATAAAACAATAATAACTAATTTGAATTAAAATTAGAAAACACCAAAGGCTATACTGTTTCAAAGTATTTCAGAAATTCTTTAGCATGTACAGACCTTGCAGATTTTGGAAGAGCAACATTTTTCTTTTTTTGCTAACTTTGAAATTGAGTTGGCTCAGTGGTTAAGAGCACCGTCTGCTCTTCCAAAGGTTCCAGGTTCAATTCCCAGCACCCACATCGCAGCTTACAACTGTCTGTAACTCCAAGATCTGACACCCTCACACCAATGCACATAAATTTAAAAATTAAATAAAAATATTAAAAAAAGAAAAGAAATTGAACTTGTTATAATCTATAATATACTTTTATATTTGCCTGTCTATAACCTTTATTATTATAAATTTGTTCATATGTATTTTTAACTATAAATCACTTTTTAAAACAGTGTTGGTTTTGACTGAAGCCAAGTAAATGCTATTTTAAACCACCACTAATTATCTCCAAGCATTGAGAACATACTCAGTTAGGAAGTGTCTATCCCTCGCTCATGAGGACAGTGCAAAAATAATAATAATAATGTTTTGTACGACTTATCTATCTACTCACAGCAACGTCTATTGCCAATAACCATGCTGTACCTGCTGCCATGAAGGAAATTGCCTTTGTCAGGACAAAACATTCTCTCTAGTACAGATGTATGATTAAATGAGCATGAAAGAACAAACGGTCATTTTTATCCGAGGGAGAAATTAGTAATAGTATCCTTGTGTCAAAAGTTAATTAGACATTTTCTAAGCTGACTATAATTAGAAGGAATTTTTAAGAGAAAGGTACAACATGAGTGACAGCAAAGATACATGGACATCCAATTAATCATGTGTACTTAGCATCTTCTCAGGGTTCTGGACACTGTTCTACAGTTAAGGGGAATAGAGAATTTATATAACATGTTGTCAAACTATTATGTTTCCCATATTGCCAGAAGCTTTATTTTCTAATGGAAATTTACTGAGAATAAGTATCATTACAGAAAGATGCCCCATGAGCATCTGAGCAGCACAAAAGGTTTAAAAAGTAAGCAAATACTTAACTGAATTCAAATCATCAAGTTTTATCCTTCAGTTTCCACTTGTAGCCATGTAAGGGGAACAATATTAAAAATAATAAAGTCTTGGAAAGGATAACCTAGATGGTCTGCGAACATGATCCATACAGCATCAATGATTTATAGTCACTTTAATTTATGTAGACATGACAAGTGGGTAACTTTGCTAAATCATTTATTTCAATTTCAATGCCTAAACCTACTTTGTCATGGTAAAAATAAAGGCAAAATTCTTGTATAAAAATCCTTTGGAGAAATTCCTAGATTAATCTTTAAACATAATTATTAAACGTTAGTATTGAGATGTTTCAAGATTAGATTTATTATAAAATTTCTGATTTTATAATTTCTTACATGATAGATTTTTCTCCCTAGATTGTAAAGCATCCACACAAGCATAATGCTATAAAATCCATGTGAAAGTGGTAGACTAAGAAACTTCCATCAAGATATGGAACGAAAAACAAATTCAGATGAAGTTGAGCCTCTTAATGCAACTTTATCCAGAAAAAAAAAATAGGGTGAATGCAATCCCTGCAGAGTAAGTTTTAGGTGCTGCTGAAGGCCATGGTTGGCATGGCTTGCCCTCTACATAGAAGCAGGGCTTCCCTCTCCCAGAGACTTAACTGTATAACCTAGACATTTTAGTTCCATGACTCCTTTTATCCACCCTCACTTTTGCCTACCCTTCCTTTTGCCCTTTTTAAATACTGCCTGCTCTTACAAGGTCCTGAGTTCAAGTCCTCGCAACCACATGGTGGCTCACAACTATCTATAATGAGATCCGGTGCCCTCTTCTGGCCTACTAGCTCTCATATGCAGGCCAAATCCTATATAAATAATAAATAAATCTTTAAAAGAAACTGCATTTGAATATTGTAGTTTTGTTGCAAATTAGCTCATTCTGCTTTTTTTTTTTAATAAATCAGTAGTATTAATTAAAAATACTTCATAAAATTAATAGCTCATAAAGCATTGTTAGGCTTGTACTTAAAATTCTGCATCAAAAAATACATTATGTTACCTGGAAATAAAATTAGAGAAGTAAAATAATTTTGAAATATTCAATCCATTATGTTTATTTTTCTGCCCTATTTGCCTCACCTAGACGTCTGATAAATGGTACCTCTTCCTCCATGATATGGCCACAGCCTTTCTGGTCTCATCCAGATAGCCTGCTTCCCCTTCCTCTGTGTGCCTCATGGCCTTCCCACCAATGGGGAGTGATCAGATCAGAGACATCAGAGTTCATGTCAGGTGCAACCCTCACTCTCCACAAGTGTGTAGAATGAGCTGTCTATTGGCTAGATCTGAACATCCTTGCCAGCATGTGCTGTCACTTGAGTTTTTTATCATAGCCATTCTGTTGGGTATAAGATAGAATCTCAGATTCATTTTTATTTCCATTTCCCTGATAAATAAGGATGCTGAGCATTTCTTCAAGTGTTTCTGAGCTATCTGATCTTCCTCTGTTGAGAATTATCTGTTTAACTCTCTAGCCCATTTTTTAAAATATGGTTATTTTGTTTATTGGTATTTAATTTCCTGAGTTCTTTATATATTTTGCACATTAGCACTTTGTCTGATATATGGCTGATAAACATCTTCCAATCTCTACAATGTTGTTTTGTTCTTTTGACAGTGTCCTCTGCCTTACAGAAGCTTTTCAGTTTCACAAGGTCCCATTTATTAATTGTAGATTTTAGAGCCTGAGTTATGGGTGTTCTGTTCAGGAAATTGTCTCCTGTACCAATGAGTTCAAGGTTCTTTCCGCTTTTTCTTCTAACAGATTTAATGTGTCTGGTTTTATGTTTAGGTCTTTAATCCACATGGACTTCAGTTTTGTGCTGAATGATAATTGGATCTATTTACATTTTTCTTTACCTAGACACCCAGTTGGACCAGGACCATTTGTTGAAGATGTTGTGTTTTTTCCATTGTATGGTTTTGGCTTCTTTATCAAAAATCAAGTATCTATAGGTGTGTGGGTTTATTTCGTTTCTTCCATTTGATTCCAATGATCAACCAGCCTATTCTATACCAGGATTATGATTTTTTTTTATTACTGTTGCTCCATAGAACAGCTTGAGATCAGGGATCTCAAGAATCAGGGATCTCGAGAAGATCATTTATTGTACTGTATTGCTTTAGGTATTCTGTGTTTTTCCATATGAAGTTTCAAATTAATCTTTCAATATCTGTAAGGAATTGTGTAGGTATTTTGATAGGAATTGCATTGAATCTCTAAATTGCTTTTGGTATGATGGTCACTTTCACTATGTTGAAACTCTCATTCCATAAACATGGGAGATCTTTCCATCTTCTGGTATCTTCTTCAATTTCTTTCTTTAGAGACTTGAAGTATTTTTCGTAAGAGTCTTTACTTGCTGTTATTAAGATTATAGGCTCTTCATCAGAAAATTTTGCCAAGGTCTTATGGCTAAAGACACACTTACACAACTCAAATAACGTGAAAAATTTTATCTGTGCATAGGAGAAACATAACCATCAACCCAGCTACAAACACATCTATCTATAATAGTGTACTGTCTGCAAAATATGCTAGTGAAATGGTGGTATAAGGCTTATGAAAGTAAGTAAGCAATATGTAATTTGAATTAAGGCATACCGCATGAGATGGAACACATCACCAGTGCTGCCTGGATGATCAAGAACCTGAGACAAGATAGACCAGGAACTTAATATAAAACCAAACAAATCAGAAAGCATATGTAGTTTCTCATGTAGGGAGCTATTGTACATGCTACAGTGGCCAAATAAGTTAACCATATATTCGAGAAATTCTAAGATGACAGAATAAAATCTGATTAAAAAGAACTTAAAACAAACTGTTAAGAACCGCAAACATACAACCATGAAAACAAGGATAATTTGGATGGCTAAAAAGGTTCTCACTTAAAAACTAAGAAAAGAAGATCATTTAATATATATATATATATATATATATATATATATATATATATAT
>OU015743.1:140131708-140142089 GCA_907169655.1 Acomys percivali | reverse complement strand
ATATATATATATATATATATATATATATATATATATATATATTCCAAAATCATGAAAAATGGAAAGAAAGCTAGAAAGTATAATTAGGGTAAAAATTTAAGCACTGATAACTTACCAGACAAATCTGCAGCTCTTTATGTAAAAACGGATAGTATGTAGTTTGCATTTAAAAAGTGTGACATTCTGGGGAAGGAGAAATGGCTCACTGGATAAGAGCACCAGATCTTTTTCTACTGGACTTGAGTTCAATTTCTAGCACTCTCTCAACAGCTCACAGTTATCTGTCACTCTGGTCCCTTAAGTTTTGTGGACACCAGGCATGTGGGTGGTACAGATATGTATGCAGGCAAAGCATCCATACACATAAAATTGTCTGACAAAGGTGGTGCATGGTTTTAATCCTAGCACCTGGGAGGCAGAAATAGGTAGTCTCTGTGAGTTCTAGGCCATCTTGGTCTACAGAGTAAATTCTAGAACACCAGGACCACACAGAAAGACCCTGTCTTGAAAAACCAAAAACAAACAAACTAAACAAATAAAAAAGCATGAAATACCTTAAATTACAAGTATAGACTTCCATTTTTAAGAAAATACAAATAAAAACCAAAATAACAGAAATAAGTCACAGAAATAAATCAAGCACAGTGAGGTTAAAAAGCAAGCAAGCAAAACAAAAACACAGCATTAGACCATAGGATAACCTAAGAACTGATTGAACAATTCCTGTCACATAATTGAGAATTCATAATAAAATTAATAAACCCTCAAAAAATGATGAACAAATTATAAATACTCAGTAGCAAAATGAAAACATTGTCACAAATGTTACAGCTATACAAATGCCATTTCTGATAGCAGGCTAATATCATACAAAACTTTCCTTCAATAACGTTCCCTCTTTCTGTTCGTCAATTGAACTAACATGTATTTAGTATGTCCATACAGGGAAGGAAATGCGGGCTGTATGTTTTTATTTCTTCTGGATCTTAAGATAAGGGCCAGGTTCAAATATCATCTAAGAAGCACTCCTAAATAAGCAGTTTGGTCAGGATGTGGCTGCAAACATCACTCTTTTTTCAGCTCCAGCATCACTGGAAAGTTTTCTTGCAACTTGAAAATCCTTCTGCAAGAAAAGTTCCTGTTCTGGCTGCGTGCAGGCTTCTTGTCCTCTCCTTCCTCAAACATAACGTTACTAAGTAGGTCTCCACTTATGATTTCTTGACATAAATTTTTCCAATATTCTGATAGCCAAAAGGAGGAACACAGATCCATCTTTATCTTATTTTAATTACATCCAGAATAGTTGAAATGTGTAGAGAAATATTGTGAAAAGAATTAAAAATCTCAACAAATGGACAGACTGTATACTCTTAGAGTAGAAGTTTTAATAACACTGAGATTTTCACATATTAATGAATTTAATACAATCCTATTAACATTTGACATAAAACACGACTTTAATCTCAACACTAGGGAGGCATATGGAAGCAGATAATGCAAGTTTGACACACCAGCCTGCTCTACAAAGTGAGTCTAGGACAGCCGAGGTAACACTTAGAAATCCTGTCTGAAAAACAACAACAATAACAACAAAGGAAAATGTACAATTCACAGGATATTAAAAGATAGTCTTGGTCTAATAAATTTACTTTTTGTCATTTTTCTTATCTTCCTCAGCTTTATATAGGTGCCTATTTGTGAAGGAGTGCCTACAATTGCCTTCCAGATACTCTGGATGGAGAAACACAAGAATAGTTCACAATAAGACAAACAGAATTAGCAGGGTCACTCTCCATGCCCCACCCCCATGCCTCAACCTTGTTTTTTCCTAAATGCTGTACACAATATCCTGATCTGGAAGACCATTGATGTTCTACATTTAGGATTCACCCTGTTTCTTGGCAGCTTTGCTTTTTGTTTTTGTCTTAAACTCCTGCCTATAAAACAATTAAAAACAAACAAACAAACCTCCTGAAAGCATATGCTCTCCATGAACCATGAAATCCATGCACCAAATTTTGGAAGACAACTTAGAGCCAATTCTAGCCTCAGTGGAAGCTTTGTATGACTATTGGCTTCCAGCACTATAAGTCATGAGTTATGTGCCCTGAATTTAGAATGCTTTCACTGCACTCAAATTCGCTACTCCCCATCAATACTGAAGTAACTTTATATCCCTGCACACACCATGAAATTAAATACTTCATAGATAATTCATATCAATACTAAATTCTGTTATTGAAAAAAATTAAGTGTATGTAACTGATGAATAGTTAATAACTACATAGTACATCAACAATGGTTGTAATATAGTAATTCAAGCAACTGATCAGTACTCTGTAATGCAGTGTCCACAGTACTACAGTGTCCTTGTAGATACTTGATCAGTATCTATATTGAAAATTATACTGTGTGATGTAGAAGACCAATGTTTGTATAATTCCAATGATACCAAATCTTGAACACAAAAAATAGTAGTAAAGAGAGGAACATATCATTCAAAGTCAGTGATTGACTCAAAATAGTAGGATCCAGAAAGCTAAAGATGATGCTCCAAGATTATAAGGAGTTTTGAGTGACCGTCTAGGCAGTGAACTGTCTTTTGTCATTTTCTCATTTTTGTAGCTTCTAACGTGCACTTCTTCTTTACTCTGATAATTAATTTTATTCCTTCTCAAGTCTCTGATGAGATAGTTTGCTTTTACAATTAAACTTAGTTGTTTAGGGGTTAAGATATTTTTAGGTGTAGAAAGAAGTTTTAGATTGATAGAGATGAGATATGATAGGTAATGATTTATATTCAGAGTTGTAGACTTACCAAAATAGGAAAGAAGTTTTCTCCAAGCTTGCCAAATACAAATAGGCAAAAACACTATGAATATAACATTTATATCATTCATAATTGTTTCATGATCCTTCTTACTATTTGTAGTTTAATCTATAGATGTAGAATAATATACATATATATGTAAAAGTAAAAAAATAGTGCAGTTAAAAAATTAAAAAATGTTTAATAAAAAAGAGTATGAACTTTTTTAGTTTGTTGGTGCTCAGAATTATTGCAAAATTGATTTGTCTTTTGGCAGGCTGAGAAGTTGGGTCCGATCTTTAAACTCTAAAGGAAGTTAAAAAGCAGTCAAAGTAGATAGGTGTCCCAAAACCATGTCAGAAAATCTAGGCTCCTAGAATTAGCAAATACAGCAGAGGAAATGATGCAGCTCTCACCTGTGTCATATACACAAAAATGAAACCTCACACTGGGATATGATGGCATCTGTCAAAGTGTCATCAGACTGTCTAGTGCCTATGTCATGTGAATTACAATGAAGAACACCTCTCTCTGCTACCAGAGCTTCATTTCGCAAGGTCAGTCACCTTGCCTTGATGCTTGGTTCAGACAATTCCTCATTGCCCAGAGCCAGCCCTCATTTTTAATCAGCTTTGCATTGAGCCACATCTGCATTGGAACTGAGGAAGGAGAGAGAGAGAGAGAGAAACCTGTGAAGGCATGAGGAAGGAGATGGTGTCCTTACACTGTAATCTTCATGAAACCTTTTGGTAAGAAAGCATAATTAGTAACCGAATAAAGTTTCTCAATCTCTAACTATACACCTTCAATTTTCTAGGAACCTCAATGGAAACTCTGCTTATAGGGAATGGATATATACATAATCTATTATACAATACTAGTGGCATTTGGGTTTTGCCACATCAAGTTATAATTCCAACCAACAAATCCCCAGAACATCCTATCACATTATCAAAGAGAAAAGGGCAGGTACTTAACATTCTTTTTGGATATAATCAAAAACCACCAAAATAATATATATGCCTAAAAATATAAAACCAATATTATAACTGAGAAGGTCCCTAAGTAGCCCATGTTTTCTAATCAATATGTCTTTCTTTTTCCTGCAGCACTCTCTTGGAGACATCTTAAGCTGTATTATGGGTGAACTTTTAAAAAAATACCTTTAGTAGAATCTTAAATTTCTCTTCACACTATGTAGTCATGAAATTGTTTTCTTTGTCAAAGTCACAGATTTGCCTGAATGGAGGTCCATAAGAGATTATGGGCCTCTTTGGTCAGCTGAGATTATTGTGGAGCTATATCTGCCCTCCTCTCTTGCTGATTGGACCAAGTCTGTCCACTTCTTGGAGAAGCACTGTGACGGACTCCTTAACATCATACTTAAGCACTTGCACCAGTGACCTCCTCATCTTTGTCATCTTTCTGTTCTTGCTTTCTGTAAGGCTGATAAGAACACCACAGCTTGAAAAACTACTTAGTTGTTTTCTATAAAACTGTAACACACAAATGTCATTGTGTAAAATATGTAGTGTGATGTGATAGTATTAGTTATTAACATTGGAATAACAAAATGAGAATAATATAGATTTGGTTAAGACTAGGATACTATGTGAATCAGATTTTCCTTGTCAAATAAATGAAATCAGTAATGCTTATTAGGTTAATGCCAACAAAATTGATTTAGCTTAAGAATTTATTTTGATTCAACAGACTCTAACATTGTGATAATAAACAAAAATGCCTGCCTGTGTCTTTGATATAGCAAATTCATAACATCTAGCAAATCTTGGTAAAACAGAGCACCCCTATTGACTAATAAAATAAATTTTCCATTAAGATCTTAGACTCAGATTGGAAGTATAACTTACTTAACATTAGTAATTAAATTATTTTGGAAGCAGTATATGGAGTGTTCAGTAGAAGGTACAAATGTTGTTCTGAAAAGGACAGTCAGTTAAAAGAAGCAGTATTATTTAAAAGGACATTTGCCATTATTGTATTTTTCTGACTTGATAGTTTATGCTTTTGATTTGTTTACTAATTTATCATACTGTGTTTAGATTGATCCACACTACCCATTTCCCAGCAGACAACCACCTGATACCTTTCCATTGTTCATAACATTAAGATTTTTCAAACCATTGAACAATTTGATATTAACAAAACAGAGTCTACATTGTAATTCTGTTCTTCTGTAAATACAGGCAGTAATATTTTCTGAAGTGGAGATGTCATTTGATTGAGATGAGGCTATGTAGAAACTCCCCTCAAGGCATTAAACATTCTACCATCAGTTTGTTTTCAGAGGAGGATACTACTGAAACTCTAACATGATAGGATGTCCATTGAACATCAGCTTTTACCCTAACTTCACCCAGTTGACTCTCTGGGTATTATCACAGGTCATTTGTTCCTAACAAACATTCTCTATCTCCAGTGGTTCTTGAAAAGCAATCTTATATCTTCTCTTTCTGTAATATCAGTGCCATAGTGATGATGTCTCCAAGTTCTTCTACCATGTATCTCTGAAGTCATGACATTGAACCACAGTTGTATGAGCTTCTATGTGATGACACTATGAAATATTTCTATAAGAGCTATGTTCAAAGCTTGGGGACCTTTACGTGAATTTTCTGTGTATAAACTGTCTCTTTCAAATTGATTTGCAATTTCAGAAAATTGAGACTTTGATGGGTGAGTTTTTTGTTTTGTTTTGTTTTTGAGACAAGATTTCTCTGTGTAGCCTTGATTGAGCTGGACTCACTTTGTACACTAGACTTGCCTCAAACTAACATCAATCTGCCTATCTCTGCCTCCTGAGTGCTGGGATCAAATATGTGTACAATCATGCCCAGCCAAGATCTTTTCCTTAAGATACCTTTGCTATTGTGTTAGTACATAGTCCATTTCTTTCTTTGTTTCTTCCTTCTTTCTTCCTTCCTCCCTTTCTCTACTGGGACTAATCTCTTTAAAATTTATAGATGCTTTCAAACTTGTCTACAAATTGAACCTGTTCATATTCTTTTCTCACTGAAGTATGGACTTGAATACTTTTCTGTTCCACATGGGTTCACAGTTTAAAAAGACACAGAGAAAAGCAGTAAACAATGAATCCTGAATCTTATACTTTTCCAAATTTTCTCCACCAACTATATTAGTCTATTATCTTTATATTCACTGTCATAGAAAATCTAAGTCCATACCTAAAACTCCCCAAATTCTATACAAAGTTATTATGTGAATAATGACTTATCAATTTCCACATAAAGTCATATATGTTCTTCTATGAAATCTAATGATTGGGGTTTACACTGAAATGGTACTTTAAGTTCTCTTATGGTATCAAATAGCTTTTCTGTACAAATTACTCTACATCCCTCTCACAAACCAGTTTAGGCATTAAAAGAACATGTACACCAGGTACCAGTTTGCTATATTAATTCCAGGTATTAGTTTTTTATTGTTTTGATGAAATATATGACAAAGAATGAATCAACGAAAAAAGTATATATTTTGACTCAAGAGAATTTGAAGCAGTAGTCATGTAGGGCATGAAGCTCTCTGTCTCTCTCTGTCTCTCTGTCTCTCTCTGTCTCTCTGTCTCTCTGTCTCTCTGTCTCTCTCTGTCTGTCTCTCTCTCTGTATCTGTCTCTCCTTCTCTCTCCCTCTCCCTCTCCCTCTCCTCTCCCTCTCTTTCTCTTATTTCCTGCAGGATCCCTACTCATGGAATGCTGTCTGCGACAATTAAGATGTGTCTTCCTACTTAAATTTACTGGGCTTATTCTGCATTGGGGGCCTATTTTGCTTTTGGGTTGCTATGATAAAACACTGAGAAAAAGTGACTTGGATTGGACATGTTTTTTCATATTACACTTCCACACCACATGCATCACTCAGTGGTGTCAAAGCTAATACTCAAGATAGGAAACTAGAGGAAGGAACTAAAACAGAGGCTACTAAGGAATAATGCTTACTAGTTTGATCCTCATGAATACTCTGCTAGCTTTCTTATACCTTCGCAGAAGTACCTTGAACAATAGACAGGGCCCTCCCACACATTCATCATTAATCAAGAAATGTCCCTTAGGCATGCTCATTTGACAATCTGATGGAGGTAGTGATTCAGTCATGATTTTCTCTTCCAAACAAGCCTAGTTTGTGTCATGGTTACAAATACCAGCACCTAACCTGATTAAAATAATCACTCACAATATTTTCCAGATGCTTTCCTGCTTGGGTCTTATCAACCTGAAAATCATTCTTAGTCATCTAAAATACTGAGTCACTCATGCCTCATTTCATTCCTGAACAGAGGTTGATGGGAGGCATTCTGAACTGGTATGGGAAAACTAGTAAATGTGTGTTTGTTACAATTTTGGCAAGCAATACTTATTATGGGTTGGGCTATCTTCTACATGGAATAGGCAGCCATAAGGAACATAGTCTGCTGAATTTCAGCTAATTTTAACACTGATACTCAATTTTCTATGTTCACATCATGCCTTATGCTGAAAATAAATTTATGTTCATCCAGAATCTAACTGGTTTTCATTGGTAAATATATATAACAAGTTAAAACCCTCAGTATATATCTTGGGACATGTCAATGAGTCAAAGATTGTGTAGAGAACCCCAGCAAAAATTTATCCTCAAAATATTCATTAACTCTTGAATAGGGGAAGGCTTTGATGTATTTTGAATGTTTCTGTGCTTGTTTCTTAGGCATAAGAAAATAAAAACTTGAAAATCCCACTGGTAGTCAACTTATAGAGGTGATCTTTAAAAGAAAACAAAAACAAAACTTAGGCACAAATGTAAAGAAAGAAGTATAACTTATAGAACCATTTGAAACCCTTTAATACAGCCACATGAGAAAAATTCATAATTTCAAATTTTACCATCTACTTGGGGCTAGAGTGATGGCTCAGTGGTTTAAGAGTGTCGCCTGCTCTTCCAGAGGTCCTGAGTTCAATTCCCAGCAACCACATCGTAGCTGACAACCATCCATAATGTGATCTGATACCCTCTTTGGTAGATAAAGCACACATATACAAATAAAGTTTAAAAAAATTACCGTCTACTTTGTAGCAAAAGTCTGAGTTTTATAATTTAAAAGATTATATAAGTCACATTATGAGCTTCCATGTAAATGTTAAGATAATTTTGAGTTTAACTGAGATTAAGGCCTTGCACAGTTGGCAAATGTCTTACACGATAAAAAAGAAACAAAAAACAAAAACAAAAAACAAAAACAGGACTCTAATTTTCCCAGTCATGAGACATGACCTCCAAAAGAAGCTGTAACAATAGCAAGACAAAGGTCAAAGCGTGCCACTTGGGAAGAAAACTAATAAAGATAACACTTTATTGTGAGTCCAAAGTAAAGTTCAAATGCTTATTTTTTTCTGTTTCATAATTTCAATGTAAAAAGTTATTGGTGGTAGATGAAGTATGATAAGTAGAAAATATGCCTGAACTATAACTAATTTAGCAGCAGCTTAAGGCTTATTTTGAAAATTACTTTCCCATCTAGGGTCAATTTGCTGTGATTGACAGAAACCTGAAATGTGCATATGCTTTGTTTTCAGACAAGACCATAGCCTGTACCCAATAAGCCAGGTTCAGCCACCATTCTCAGTAGGCCAATTACAAGAGCTAAATTAATAGTGAAAAGCAGAACAAGGAGAATTATCCAATATGACCACATTATGAAAAGGTACAGAAGTCTATTGATCACCTACTCAGCAGGTCTATCTTTGGGGCCCTGGTATGTATGTTAGTATAAGAATATAGTCAGAATATGCCCAGCTATGATGTCCTACGCAAGGTGTGGTCCTGCTCATTGGCTCCATAGTCCAAGTCTCCTGCAAGGTGGACTGAAAAGTCGTTAGCACTTTGGGAAACCTCTTTTAGGACACAATTTCTTCTTCTGGCTTGCGCCAGGCTTCAGCCCTATCCTTGCCCCTTAATGACATTCCTGGAGAAACCCCATTTCTATAGCATGCCTTGTTTCAAATTCCAATAACCAGAAGGATGAACATAAGTATCCCTTTAGAAAAGCACTTCTCGACCCGTGAGTCATGACCCCCCAAAGACTAGGAAACAAACCTGTTACATTATGATAACAGTAGAAAAATTACAGTTATGAAGTAGCAGGTTGAGAACCAGCCATTGCTCTATAGTATCTTCATCTCTGCCACACTACTTATAAGAAAATCAGTAGAACAAAGATAATTGCTCTCATATGAGATACTTCAAATTCTGATTAGAAAAAAATCACTCTGTAATCATACAAATTCATAGCTATTCCATTTTGTTAATATCTACAAATATTGAAGTTTTCTGTGGGGAATGAGAATATGTGTATTTTCCTTCTGTTATTTCATGACATTCTTTGCACTTTTACAGTTCTTGTTCCAAGCATGGAGTACTACTTCCAGTTTCCCTCACGTGGATTCAATGTATTTGTTTCTACAAACATTTAAATGTTGTTTTTATTTCCAAATTCTTGGGACTTTAGGATATGAGAAAATATATACAGTGCAGTAATTTATACTTTATAGATCAGTATAACTTTTACATTGTAGTGTTGAATTTCATTGTGTTCATGCTTCAAACATGAATGTTGTTTTTTCAGTTTGGCAATGACAGTTTGCTTGTATGTAGGAGTCAAGATAGATAGATAGATAGATAGATAGATAGATAGATAGATAGATTGATTGATAAATAGATATGCCTATACTGACAATTTTGTAGGTAGGAAAAAGGTCTTATTAGATAGGCCCCAGCTTTAAATTTCACAGTGCATAGGCTTGGAATATAAAAAGAAGGTGAACCTTTCACCTGTTGAGCTATATTATAATTCTATGGCAGAGGTCCTGAGTTCAATTCCCAGCAACCACATTGTGGCTCACAACCATTGATAATGTTATCTTATGGCCTCTTCTGGCCTGACAGTATACATACAGGCAAAGTACTGTATAAATAATAATAAATAAATCTTAATGTATACATATATAATTACAAGTAAGACACTTTTTTTATTTTCAGAAACGTCTCATGCTGTACATGGCCATTGTCTATCCTAACACATTTCCTTTCCATTTTTTTCAAATAAAATGCTTTATTTTTTTCAAGCCACATTATGCTATCTTTGATAAGACACTATTCTTCTCCTATTGTTTTTGTAATGCTTTCTCACCTCAAGGTTTCTTAGGGTTTCTTTTGCAGCAATAAAATACCATTATCAAAAAGCAACATGAAAGAGAACAGTATTTTTGGCTTTTACTTCCATATTGCTGTTAATCTACTTAGGATGTAGGGACAAGAACTCAAGCCTGAGGGAAGAAACCTAAAGGCAGGAACAGATGCAAAGGCTGGAGGGGAGTGCTGCTTACTTGCTTACTCATCAACGTTTTCTCATCATTCTTTCTTACAGAATCCAGGACCACCAGCCAGGTAATGATAGCATCTTAAATGGGCTAGGCCCTCCCTCATCAATCACTAACTAGAAAAATGTCTTACAGCTGAGTATTTTTCTTTATTGTTCTCTTCATACTTTACATCGTG
>OU015743.1:140115929-140131698 GCA_907169655.1 Acomys percivali | reverse complement strand
TCATTCTGATGCTAATTTTATGTTATGTCCTTTTCTAACTTGACACATTTCATTGGCACCACTCATCTATAACAGGAGACATAAAACAACATTAGAAATGTATTCTTGAACGATAGGTTAAGATAAAAAGGCTGTAAAGTTGAACTCTGCTTGTAAAACATAGCCTAATACATGAACTGTATTCAATTTTTATTGAAATCATTTTTATAGAAATGAGAAGATTCCATATTTTTTGCATTATTGGTGACTTTAATTATTTTAAAGATAAATCAAATTTCATAAAATTATTTGTTTCCTCAAATGATCTATTGGATAATCACCTTATCAAACAATAATCTAGAAATGAGAATGACATACTAGAATCTGTGAATAACTATATTTGACTAAGGCAAGTAAGTGTATCACTTGACCATTATAATCAGTAGAACATAGCTATCTGGAACTCAAGGTACATATTTCACATTAAATAAATAAAGTAAGATGCAACAACATATAGATAGTGCTGAAATCCATGTGTTGTCATCTGATGATATGAAAATTGAGTGAATTAGAAGATATGGAAATCCTCCAAATAGGGGAAGGAAAGCTTAATGCCAGTAATAAAAGCACCTGTTCTTAAACAAAACTTTGGATAGAGGAAATACTTGACTCTTAAATACTGATTGCTATTGGTAGGCACAGTATTATCTGTAGTAGAAATATAGAAGTAAATTCTAATTCCTTAATTTTCTCAGAGAAAAGATCTTATCTTACCTTACATAGTGAAAAAGATGTTCAGTTTCTGTGTCCTGCTTGGTGGTAGTGATGGTTTCAAAGACATATTCTAAATATCTTTGCTTATGTGTCTTTAGTGTGAATACCTCTATTTAAATGCCATCAGACTTGACAAAGAGGTTTCATGATTGTGTTCAGCTTTTGATGGAATTAGATAGGAGAATTGTATGAGAGCTGAGAGTCTAAATATAAGTCAAATTCAACTAAAGAAATACATTGAAACATACTTAATATTTTCAATATGAAGTTATATACAAATATGTTGACCAAAATAAAACAAACAAATATAACAGGACAGTAACAACTAGAGAGTTATTTATTTTCAAAAGAAGTTTACTTTACTTTACAGGACAAAGATATACATTAAGTTGTTCATGAGAATCATTCATTTGAAACATGGGAAAATCATGACTCAGAAAATATTGAGAGAAAAATTTGAAAACAATAATCCTATTAGATGAAAGAAATATGGTTTATTGCACAAGAGCAATATACTTTTTGACTAGGAATATTCTTCCTTTTTTTTTTCCAGAGATGAGGACTGAACCAGGGCCTTGTGCTTGCTAGGCAAGTGCTTTACTACTGAGCTAAATCCCCAACCCCCACTAGGAACTTTCAATGCATGATAGAAGGGAAGGCAAGGAAATGGTCACAGATGTTGGAAAGAACATGATATGATGATTTTCCTAGTAAAGGAAATCAAAAAGATGCTTTCTGGATTTATATTTCAGAATATCAATAAACCTAATAAGTCACTTTGAATTTTAATATCATACAAATATTAGTTTTTACAATAAAACATTTTAAAGAAATGTTTCCTTGTACAGTGTATCAATGCACTACTAAAATAAGTGCTGTGTGTTGGAAATAAAATTAATGATTAGATTAAAAGGATAAAGAAAAAGTGGTAACTTTCAATGCTCTCTTTAAGAATTTAGAAGATCATCACAAGAAAGTTCAGACAAGCTAAGGAATAGTGGTATAATTTCTGCTTCTAATAATTCATTTAAATCATGTGATCATACATATGTTCATATGTTATATAATAAACCATAGATATATTTCTCTCTGTTACACACACATTACATTAATAATATTAATATAAAAATTTATAGAAAGTTAGGTTACAATATTATCAATTCAAAAGCACTTTAAAATATGGCAGTGGCCAGTGCATAAGGTATTGGAGAGGCAGAAGATCAGAAACTGTTGATCTGGTGAGATACCTGGTAGTTGACTCCCAAACAATGACACTGTTGTTTCCCAGAAGATAGAGGGCATCCTGGGAGCTGAGGATGCACAGTTCCCAGTGGTCTCCCAGTTCAAGGAGTTGTACATGGTCTTGGACTTAGGCTTACAGTGTTTAGTGCTTCTTACCTTCTCAGGTATGGGTGCCCAGTCCTAGGGGTACTGTGCTCCAGCAACTAGACCTTGAAACACCTCCCATTTCCCTGAGAATAGTGCCTAGTTATGGGAGAGAGCATCCAAATCTCCAGTCCATGGATCTACTGGCCTCCTGTAGAGCCCAGTTTGACAATAAGAGCATACAGAGTACTGGTTCCAAAATGGCGGAGCCCACCCTAATCTGAGTTCCAGGCGCACAGTGTCTCCTGACAGCTAGTATACTGCTGCAAGGCTAATCAAATGCTAGTGCCCACTATTGTTCTTCTGAACTTCCCATGCCATCCTGAAGATGACTCAAGACTTCAGAGACATGCAGATACAGATATTGGTTCAGCTCTACTACATGTCTTGTGGAGACCATAAGGACCTCATTGGATCACAAAGTCCCCCCCCAAAACGCCAGGAGATTCCAAAATCAAACAACCAAAGCTATGGACAATTACGATGTTTAAAGGCCAGCATAAGAGCACAATTAAGAAAAACCAATGCAGTATGGCTCCACAAAAACCTTCAACAAACTATAAATATGCTAATGCAGCTGAAGCACAGGAAAATTAACTTAAATAAATTCTTATGAATTTGTTAGAGTCATCGAGAGAGGAAATGAATAAATCCATCAAAGAAATACAGAAAATTACCACCAAACAAATAGAAGCTATCAAAGGCATACAGTTAAAAAAAAGAGGTGAAGAAATGAATATAACAGTTCAAGACTTAAAAATGGAAGTAGAATAAATAAAGAATAAACAAACCAAGAAAATGCTGGAGAAGGAAAACATAGCAAAGAAAACAGGAACCAGACAGGAAAGCATCACCAACAGAATATAAGAGATGGAGAAGAAAATCACAGGAGTAGAAGGTACAAATAGAGAAATTGATACTTCTGTCAAATGAAATATTAAATCAAAAAACTTCTAACACAAAAGATCCAAAATCAAGGACACTATGAAAAAATAAAACTTAAGAGTAATAGGAATAATAGAACAAAGAAGATTCCAGGTTCCAAGGAACAGAAAATATTTTCAAGAAAATTATAGAAGAATTTTTCCATAACTTAAAGAAAGAGGTGCCTTTGAACATACAAGAGGCTTACAGAACAACAAAAGAGTAGACCAGAAAAGAAATTTCTCTTGCTATATAATAATCAAAACACTAAATTGACAGGACAAAGAAACATATTAAAAGTGGTAAGAGAAAAAGGCAAACCAATGTATAACAGCAGACCTAACAGAAATATCTGTTATTTCTCAACAGAAACTACAAAAGCCAGAAGGGCCTGGGAAGATGTCACACAGACCCTAAGAGACCTCTGATATCAGACCAGCAGACAAGAGCCAGCAAAGCTTTCAATCACCATAGAAGGAAAAAACAAGATATTCCATTACAAAATCAAATTGAAACAATATCTCAGCATCAAACCAATCCTACAGAAGAAAGAAAACTCCATCCCAATGAGGCCAATTACAGCCAAGAAAATACCGTATCAACTTCAGTGAAATCAGTTCTCCAATAAAAACATAGGAAAACAGAATAGTCATGTAAAGCACATCCAACACTGCCCTGCATTCAAGAAACACAGTTCAGCAGCAAAGGTAGACATTACCTCAGAGTAAAGGGCTATAGAAAGGATTTCCAAGCAAACAAATCTACAAAGCAAGCTGGAGTACCACCCTAAAATTTGATAAAAATGATTTTTCAATCAAAATTAATAAAAACGATGGGGAAAGAAACTTCAATTTCATCAAAGGAAAAATCCACCAAGAGGATATCTCAACCCTGAACATCTATGCTACAATTGTCCATATTTGTTAAAGAAATATTAAATCTTAAATCACACATTAATCCCCAAACATTAATATTGGGAGGATACAACACCCACTCTCACCAATGGAAAATATCACTGAAACAGAAACTGAATAGAGAAATATTTAAACTAACAGATGCCCTGATCAAATAGACCAAAAGATATCTACAGAATTTTTCACACAAACATAAATGAATATATTTTCTTCTTAGCACCACAGGTAAACATCTCCAAAATCAACCATACAGTTGGTCATGAAACAAAACTCAACCAATACAAGTAAATTTATTTAAACCACTGTTCTTTATCAGATCACTAAGGATTAAAGTTAGATCTCAACCAGAAAAGGAATAACCAGTGCCTACACAATCATAGAACCTGAACAACACTGGCTTCAATGAACAATAGGGGAAAAAATAAAGAATTAAATCAATGGCTTCCTAAAACTCAATGAAAAGGAAGGCACAACTTACCCAAAATTATGGGGCACCATGCAGCAGTGCTGAGAAAAAAAGTTCAAAGCTCTAAATGTCTGCATAAAGAAATTGGAGAGATCCCATGCTAGCAAAGTACAGCTAACCTGAAAGCTCTAGAAAAAAAAGAAAAGGAAAAAATCATATCCAAGAAGAGAAGAAGGTAAGAGATAGTCAAACTCAGGCTGAAATAACTAAATTAGAAAAAAAAAAGACAATACAAGGAATCAATGAAACCAAGAGCTGGTACTTTAAGAAAATCAATAACATAGACAAACCCCTAGTAATTCTAAAAGGTACATAGAGAGTACCCAGATTAACAAATTCAGAAATGAAATAGTGAAATAAAAAGAGAAATAAAAAATATCACTAGGTATTACTTCCAAATCCTGTATTCCACAAAATTGGAAAATTTAAAGGAAAAGGAATATTTTCCTGAAAGCTTTCACCTACCAATGATAAATCAAGATCAGGTAAATTATTTAAATAGTCCTATAACCCCTAAGGAAATAGAAGCAGTCATTAAATGTCTTCTAACAACAACAACAACAGAACCCAAGAAAGCAAACCAACAAACAAAAACTCAGATCCAGATGGTAGGAACAATGAAAAACTCATTCTATGAGGTCACAGTCACCGTGACCTAAACTACAGAAAGATGCAACAAAGAAATAGAATTTCAGACCAATTTTACTCAATAACATTGATGCAAAAATGCTCAATAAAATATTTTCAAACTTAATAGAAGAACACATCAACTAAATCACCCACCATAATCAAGTAGGCTTCATCACAGGGATGCAGGCATGGTTCAACATTAGAAAATACATTAATGTGATCCACCATGCAAACAAACTGAAATAAAAAATCACATAATAATTTCATTAGATACAGAAAAAAACTTTGACAAAATCCAACATGCCTTTATGAAAGATCTGTGGAGTGATCAAGGATACAAGACCCATACATAAACATATTAAAGACTATATACAGCAATCTAATAGCCAACATCAAATTACATGGTGAGACACTCAAAGCAATCCCACTAAAAACAATGACAATACAGCCTGCTCAATTTCTGTGTATCTCTTCAGTATAGTTCCAGATGTTCTAGCTAGAGCAATAAAACAACTAAAGTAGATCAAGGGAATACAAATCAGAAGTCAAAGTAGTAGTACTATTCACAGATGGAATGATAGTATGCATAAGTGACCAAAAATTCCACTAGAGACCTCCTTTGAGGTGATAAACACCTTCTGCAAAGTGGCCGAATACCAAATTAAATTTAAAATACGGAAACAATCTTGTATACAAGGGACAAACAGGCTGAGAGTGGAATTAAGAAACCAGACTCTTCAGAATAGCCACAAATAATATAAAGTATCTTTGATGTAACTCTAATTAAACAAGTCAAAGACGTGTCAGACCAGAACTTCAAGTCTCTGAAGAAAGAATCAAAAGATGTTCAGATATTTCATCCTGAAGGGTTGGTAGGATTAACTTAGTAAGTGGCCATCTTACCAAAAGTAATTTACAGATTCAGTATAATCCCTATCAAAATACTAACACAATTTTTACACATCTTAAAAGAACAATTCTAAACTACATATGGAAAAAATTTCCCGAATAGTTAAAACAATCCTGGACAATAAGAGAAGTTCTGCAAGTATCTCCATCCCTGACTTCAAGCTATACTACAGCACAGGAGTAATAAGAAAATCTTCATGTTATTAGCATTGAAATAGACTGATGGACCAATGTAATTGAAACAAAGACTCACAAATGAATTCACACACCTATGCAAATTTGATTTTTGACAAAGTAGCCAAAGTCTTACAATGGAAAAAAAAAATCTTCAACAAATGTTACTGGTCTAACTAGATGTCTACAAGTATAAAAATGAAAATAGTTCCATATTATCACCCTGCACAAAACTCAAGTCCGTGTGGATCAAGGCCTTCAACATAAAACCACATACACTAAGTCTACTAAGAGAGAAAATTGAGAAGAACCTTGAACTCATTGGCACAAAGGACAATTTTCTGAACAGAACATGAACCGCTCAGGCTCTAAGATCAACAATAAATGAGACTTGAAACTGAAAAGATTCTGTAAGGCAAAAGACATTCTCAGTAGAATGAAACAACAGTCTAATGACTGGGAAAAGATTTTCACCAAACCTATTTCCCACAAAGGCCTAATATTCAAAATATATAAAGGACCACAAAAATTTACTTTTTTAAAGAGAAAAATAACACTTTTTATTTTCAATGAACTCATAATCCCTCTGAGAGTTCTTTTTTTTAAATTAATTTATTCTTGTTACATCTCTATGGTTATCCCATCCCTTGTATCCTCCCACTCTTCCCTCCCTCCCATTTTCCCCTTATTCCCCTCCCCTATGACTGTTCCTGAGAGGGATTACCTCCCCCTGTATATGCTCATAGGGTATCAGGAAACTGGGACAGAGGGGAGGACATCCTATTGGGACTCTAGATGAGAGAACCATGTGAGCATAGCAATGTAGAAGGATCCAGTGTGTCCTAGTAACCTACAAGTAGAACATTATGATAGGCAGATTTGAGCCAAGGGGTCCCACTCAAACTAGGGTACTAGCCAAGGACAATACAGGTGGTAAACTTTGAACCCCTACCCAGATCTAGCCAATGGACAGGACAGTCTCCACACTTGAGTGGAGGGAGGGATATGACTTTCTCATGTACTCTGGTACCTCACATTTGACTATGTCCCCTCGAGGGAGAGACCTAGTGGCACTCAGAGGAAGGACAGCAGATCACCGAGAAGAGACTTGATAGGCTATGAGCATATACAGGGGGAGGTAATCCCTCTTAGGAACAGTAATAGGGGAGGGGAATAAGGGGACCACAAAAATTTAAACACCAAAAAATAACCTAATTAAAAATGGATCATTTTCAAATGAGGAATCTCATATGGTCTTGAAGCATTCATAGAAATGTTCCATGTCCTTATTCATCAGGGGAATGCAAAACAAAATGGCTCATAGATTTGACATTACACTCATCAAAATGGTTGACATTAAAAAAACACAAGTGACAGCATATGCTGTCAATGGCGTGGAGAAAGGTGAACACATTTCCATTGTTAGTGGGAGTACAAATTTGTACAACTCTTGAAATCAATCTGATGCTTTCTCAGGAAACTGGGTATAGCTCTACATCAAAACTCAGGTATACTACTTCTGATCTTATTCCAAAAATATTCCCTACCATGCAACACTTGCTCAATTTTGTTCATAGCAGCTTTATTTGTAATAGCCAGAATCTGGCACAACCTAGATGTCCCTCCACTGAAGAATAATGAACCTTGGTAAATTACATATTGGAATAATACACAGCCATTAAAAACAAGGGATTTGTACTATTTGCAGAAAATAGATGGAAGTAGATGATTATCCCGTGTGAGGTAACCCAGATCCAGAAATACACAGATGGTATGTACTCACTTATGAGCATAGTTTTGCAGTATACTACAGGATAAATATACCACAATGCACAGACTCAATGATGATAATTAACAAGGAAGGCCCAAGTAAGGATGCTTTAATCTTACTCAGAAGAGGAAATAGAATAGATAGAGTTAGTAATTAAAGACAGGGAAGAAGGTTGGAGAGGGAGAAAAGAGAAATGAAGATGGAGACCAGACCTGGGGAGAGAGGGGGCTGGAGGAGAGAAGGCTTGCAGAGAAAAAAGAAAGTTAGTGGGGGCATCTCTGTGACAAACTGGAGACCTAATTCAGAATAGACCTCTGAGAGTATATGAGGGCAACACTAGCTGATACTCCTAGTTACCGGGGTCATGGAGAATGAAGAGGACCTCTAACTAGATAGTATTCCTAATGTAGGTATAACAGCGATAACACTAGAACAGAGCAAAGATTAAGAGAATATACAACAAATGGCTGAGCCAATCCAAGACCCACTCAATGGAAGAGCGTCAACCTCTTATGATAGTAATGATACTCTGCTACACTTTTAGACAAGGGCCTATCAGAGTTGTCCTCAGAGAGGCTCTCCCTCAGCAGCTGCTTGAAAGAAATGTTGAAATTCATAGCCAAGCATTGGGAAAATCATAGGAGGTCTCTTGAAAAAGTGGGGAGAAGAATAACAGGAACTAAGTGTGACAAGAGATCAAAAAAAAAAAAAAACTAGCAGAGTCAACTATCCAGGGCCAAGAGGTTCCTGTTCAATCTGAAAATCAGCCAAGGACCATTCACGGACTGAATCTAGGTAATCTATAAGATGGAGCTGATGGGCATCTCAGGCTTCATGTGGGCTCACTATTAAGAGCAGTGGAGGTTGTCTCTTACATGGGCTTCCTTGCCTGCCAATTTTTTCACTTCCCCCAAACTAAACTGCCTTAACAGACCACAGGGGAAGGTGACAAATTTAGTCTTAGTGCAATTTGATGATCTGGGATGGGTGCGTAGGGGAGCTCCTCTTTTCTGAGGAATACAGGAAAAAGAATGTGGTAGGTAGGGTGGGACTGGGAAGAGAATAGGGAGGGGGCTTTGACTGGGATGTAACATGAATGAATGAATGAATTAATTAATTAATAAAAAACAATTTTAAATGGAGTGTCTTTGTTAGTGTGTCTTTAATTAGAAATGTTTAACTATTCACAAATTACATCATCCATGTTAAATTCAATCTTAATAGATTGCTTTTTTAGAAATGCAAGTCTAAGATCTTGCAAAACAAAGTTCCCCATAAAGTTTCTCACGTTCTGATGCTATTTTCTGTCAGCTGGACTATATTC
This sequence comes from Acomys percivali, assembly GCA_907169655.1. Lineage (NCBI taxonomy): Eukaryota > Metazoa > Chordata > Mammalia > Rodentia > Muridae > Acomys > Acomys percivali. Next base: position 140,122,447 of record OU015743.1, on the reverse strand, counting down.
TCCCTGAAAAGTGCTGTGTGAAATTTATTTCTTATGCATGCTACTTCCTCTTTTTCTCTTTGCATCTAAGCAAAGCATCCTGGTCTTGTAGCAGTGCAAGGTGACCACAGAGATGCCATTCTGTAACTAGGATATATTTGAGTCCCTCCTTTTCCATATTATTGATTTCCCTCAAGTACTCTGCAAAATTATTTCTCAATGCTAGGTTCACATTGACATGTTGATGCTGTGGACTATAGCAGTGGAACAAACATTTTTGTCAATATATCTTATTTTCTTTAAATTATGATATTCACTTGTAAACTGTGGTCACACAACCCTTTACTGAGTTACTTTCCCATTGCTAAAACATATTCTATTTTTACTAACAAGAAAGTAAAAATTTAAAATAAAATATCATTTATTCTAGTTTAAGGCACTTTTTAAAAGTTTTGTGTGGAGACTGTGTATGTGACATGTGTATTAAAGTATATGTATGTATGTTCATGAATGTAGGGGCTTCTGTGTGCCAAAGCATGTACATTAGGTTCAGAAGACAATCTTGGGTCCAGTCCTGTCTTTATATCTTATGTGACAGAATCTCTTATTGTTTGCTACTTCCTAAACCAGCCTGGCCTGGATGATGTCCAGGTTTTCCTATATCCATACCACACATTTACACAGCAGTGAAGGAATGACTTCTAAGTGTTATTGTCCCTGGCTTTATGTAAATTCTGAGGATTCAAACTCAGTTCTTCATTATTGAAAGGATTGTGCCTTACCCACTTACCATCTCCCTTGCCCTAGTTGTCAACATACTTCTCATACCATTTGGCTCTTATTTTATATGCATCAGCTATGATTTTAAATACAAAAGGGTAAAAAGGTGGAAATTCAACATTTTTAATACATATTTATAAATGAAAAAAATAAAATAAATGTTTAAAGCTAAAGTGTGAAATCAAAACCTTTTTTCAGTGCCTGCAAATACATATATATTTTACTAGGGTGTAGGCCTCCTCTCAGGTGGATAAGTTTTCTTCCCTTAAGATGAGCTGGAGTCTTCATTGATCTGCTTAAGGAGAATAGTTCCCACCAGAATTAGACAGTCTTGTCCATTTTTATTTTATTTATTAATATTGCAAGTTTTAAAAATATATAAATGTACTTCTAAAATATGTTCTTTAAAATTTAATTTTTAAAAAGGCTGAATTATACTTTTATCCCTGAGTATGTACTTTAAAAACTTATTCTGGAGGGAAAAATATTTTTTGAAAAAGATTCAGGTAGCAGTTTGTGGTCATAGATCAATTATTTCTAATTCTCCACCACTAGAACTTTCACACTGACTACTTTTCCCATTCAATGCAATAGAGTCATGTTTATTATAGTATATCTTGATAGCTTTAACTGCTAGAAAAAACAAATTTAACACATCAAGTGAAATCACTGCTACAGACTTTTCCTAGAAATACACATCACACAGGTCTATTCACTCTAGAAGTGGAACCCGTCATAAAGTAAAGTAATGGCTTCACCAATATTCCATTTGGTGAACTAGTTAATCTTATTAGGCTTATTAATGGACATACTGGCGAAGGATTACTAATAGAAGGCAACATTAACTCAAAAACAGCTGCATCACCAGAAATCCCACTCAACACAGATGTCCACTCATAAAAACGGCAACCCTCGAAATCTTTTCTGTTTTCAGCTACCATGCCTCCAAGAACTTGTTTTGGCCACATATGCTTGTGTGAGCCTCCTCTCTAAGCTGTCATTCACTTCTATAGAGTGCTGAGGGAGGGACCATGAAAAACTTATATGTTCATGTTAATCCAGATATGTGACTTTCTTTTACCTCTTGAAATTTTTGGAGTGACTTTTTCAGTTCTCAAGAAATCATCATAAGGTAAAAGACTACACAAAGGCAATATAGGAAGATGCCATTATAGAGATGGTAAACCTCTGTTAAAACAGAAAATAAACTTATTTCAAAATAAAGCCTCTTAAAATATTACGACATTGCCAATAGCTGACCACAGCACATACTTTGAGCCAAAAGCCCATAGCTGAGCTCAGTACGCAGTCCCAGCCCAAAAATTCTGGCTGGACCTTGTGTGCATTTTGGGCCCAGAATCCCTAGCTGAGCTCGGCAGACGGGTCAGGCCCTGAGAATCTAGCAGAGGTCAGCGCGTGGTTCTGGCCCAATGTCCCTGGCTGTACTTGGCAAAGAACCCAGAAGGCTGTGGATACCTTGGCCTGACCCAACGCTCATTCAGAGACCCAGAACGATTGCATGACCCACAGCACAGGGGAGCTGAGGATCACTGTCTGTGAAAGTCCAAAACGACAGGGCTAACTTCCTGCCATCCACACCAGTGAAGTATCAGAGATTTCAGCCTATGGAAATCAGGAGAAAACAAGTGAATCTATCATCAGACGCCCTACATCCAACTCGGGAAGCTACACAACAAAAACAAAGACTGCAAAATGTCTAAAGAACAGAGTAAAAGCATCCAAAAAAAAACAAAAAACAAAAAACCGAGAACAACATGGCTTCCCCAGTTTCCAGCTATCCCAAAGAAAACAACCCAGAGAGCTCAAATACAAAGGAAATACGAGAAAATGACCTCAAATCCTTACTAATGAGAATATTAATGGAGGAAAAAATAAAATTTGTACTCAAATGCAGGAGCACGCAGCCAAACAGGTGAGAGACATAAAAGAAGCACATAGAGTGGAACTGGAAAATTTTCAGGAAAATGCAAACAACCATATGAAAGAAATAAATAAAACGGTTCAAGCTCTGAAGACCTATAAAGAGGCAATGGAAGAAACTCAGGAATATACAAAAAATCAGGTGAAAGAAGAAAAAAAATCAGTTCAAGATCTGAAGACGAAAATGGATTCAATGATAAACACACAGACAGAAGAAAAATGAGAAAGTGACCTCAGAGAAGAAGGCAAGCAACACAGAGGTGAGCTTTTCTAACAGAATCCAAGAGATGGAAGACTGAATCTCAGGTCTAGAAGAAACAATCACAGATCTTGAAGCAACAATTAAAGAAAATGCCAAATCTGGAAAACTCCTGACACAAAACATCCAAGAAATTCAGGACACCATGAAAAGAAGAAATCTGAGGATAATAGGCATTGAAGAAAGAGAAGATATCAGACTCCAAGGCCCAGAAACTATTCTCAACAAAATCATAGAAGAAAATTTCCCTAACCTAAAGAAAGAAATGTCTATAAACATACAAGAGTCCTACAGAAAACCAAATAGGATTGACCAGAAAAGGAAAACTGCCTGTCACATAATAATCAAAACACAAAGATACAGAACAAAGAAAAAATATTAAAAGCTGCAAGGGAAAAGGGTCAAATAACATTTAATGGCAAACTTATCAAAATTACACCCGACTTGTCAACAGAGACCATAAAAGCCAGAAGGGCCTGGACAGAGATCCTGCAAACCCTAAGAGACCACAGATGCCAGGCCAGACTACTTTACCCAGAAAAACTATCAATAACCATTGATGGAGAAAACAAAATATTCCATGACAAAAACAAATTCAAACAGTACCTATCCACAAATCCAGCTTTACAAAAGGTACTTGAAGTAAAACTCCATCCCAAAGGGTCAAGCTACAACCAAAACTACTCAGGACATAGATAACTATACCATGGCAAAAAACACAACTACACAAACGCTCGATTGGAAACAACATCAAAATTAAGACTCTTAACAGTCACTGGTCATTAATATCTCTCAACATCAATGGTCTCAATTCTCCAATAAAAAGACACAGACTAACTGAATGAGTGCATAAACAAGATCCAACATTCTTCTGCATTCAAGAAACACATCTCACCTATAACAATGGGCACTATCTCACGGTAAAAGTTTGGAAAAAAATATTTCAAGCAAATGGTCACAAGAAGCAAGCAGGCGTAGCCATTTTAATATCGAACAAAATAGACTTTCAACCAAAATTAAGCAAAAGGGATGCAGAAGGACACTTCATACTCATCAAAGGTAAAGTCAACCAAGATGACATCACAATTCTGAACATCTATGCTCCCAATAAAAAGGCACCCACATTTGTAAAAGATCTGCTAAAAAAAACTTAAACCACACATCGATCACCACACAATAATAGTGGGAGACTTCAACACCCCACTCTCACTGAAGGATAAGTCATTGAAACAGAAACTAAACTGAGAAATAACATCATTAACCATTGCCATGGGTCAAATGGATCTAACAGATATCTATAGAACCTTTCACCCAAACAAGAAAGAATATACCTTCTTCTCTGCACCCCATGGAACCTTCTCCAAAATTGATCACATCGTAGGTCACAAAGCAGGCCTCAACAGACACAAGAGGATTGAAATAATACCTTGTATCGTATCAGATCACCATGCTCTTAGGCTGCAATTCAACAACAACAGAAATAACAAAAAGACTACATGTACATGGAAACTAAACAACGCTCTGCTAAATGACACCTGGATCAGTGAAGAAATAAAGAAAGAAATCAAGGAGTTTATGAAATTCAATGAAAATGAAGGAACAACGTACCCAAATTTGTGGGATACATTGAAAGCAGTGCTAAGAGGAAAATTCATAGCACTAAGTGCCTTTAAAAAGAAATTGGAACCATCGCACATAAGCATCTTAACGACACAACTGGAAGCCCTAAAACAATCTTGTACAATAAAAGGTGCTCCGGAGGAATATCCATACCGGATCTCAAACTGTACTACAAAGCAATAGTAATTAAAACAGCATGGTACTGGCACAGCATCAGGCTGGTTGATCAGTAGAATCAAATCAAAGACCCAGATATAAATCCACATACATATGGTCACTTGATTTTTGACAAAGAAGCCAAATCCATTCAATGGAAAAAGGATAGCATCTTCAACAAATGGTGTTGGTCTAACTGGAGGTCTATGTGTAAAAAAAATGCAACTGGACCCATATTTGTCACCTTGCACAAAACTCAAATCCAAGTGGATTAAAGACCTCAAAATAAAACCAGAGACACTAAGTCACTTGGAAGAAAAAGTGGGGAAGAACCTGGAACATATTGGCACAGGAGACAACTTCCTGAACAGAACACCAACAGCCCAGGCCTTAATGTCAACAATTAATAAATGGGACCTCATGAGACTGAGAAGCTTCTGTAAGGCTGGAGACACTGTCAAGTGAACAAAGCGACAGCCTACAGACTGGGAAAATATCTTCACCAACCCTACATCTGACAAAGGTCTAATATCCAAAATATATAAAGAACTCAAGAAATTAAACACCACCAAACCAAATAACCCAATTGAGAAATAGGGCTTGGAACTAAATAGAGAATTCTCAACAGAGGAATATCAAATGGCTGAGAAACAAGGAATTGCTCAACCTCCTTAGTCATCAGGGAAATGCAAATCAAAACAACTCTGAGATTCCATCTTACACCCATCAGAATGGCTAAGATCAAAAATTCAAGCGACACCACATGCTGGAGAGGATGTGGAGAGAGAGGAACACTCCTTCATTGCTGGTGGGAATGCAGACTAGTACAGCCACTTTGGAAATCTTCTGGTGCTATCTGAGAAAACTGGGAATAGGGCTTCCTCAAGACCCAGCTATTCCACTCCTTGGAATATGCCCATAAGATGCTCCAGCACACAACAAGAAAATTTGCTCAACCATGTTCATAGCAGCCTTATTCATAATAGCCGCATCATGGAAACAGCCTTAGTGTCCCTCAGTAGAAGAATCGATAAAGAAACTGTGGTACGTATACACTACGGAATACTACTCAGCTATTAAAAACAAAGAATTCTCGAAATTTGTGGATAAATGGATTGAGCTAGAAATGATCATAATGAGTGAGTTAACCCAGAAGCAGAAAGATTCAAATGGTATATACTCACATATATCTGCATACTAGCCCAAGGGGCATGTCCCATGAAAGTCTTCACTTACCAGGAAACTGGGACAGAGGAAAGACATCCTATTGGGACTCTAGATGAGAGAAGCATGGGAGAATAGAAAAGTAGAAGGATCCAGAGGGTCCTAGAAACCTACAAGTAGAACATTATGTTAGGCAGATTTGGGCCCAGTGGTCCCACTCAAACTAAGGTACCAGCCAAGGACAAGACAGGCGGTAAACTTCAAACCCCTACCCAGATCTAGCCAATGGTCAGAACAGTCTCCACACTTTAGTGGAGAGTGGGACATGACTTTCTCACGTACTCTGGTGCCTCATATTTGACCATGTCCCTAGGAGGGGGAGACCTTGTGGCACTCAGAGGAAGGACAGCAGGTTAGCGAGAAGAGGCTTGATACCCTATGAGCATATACAGGGGGAGGTAATTGCCCTCAGGAACAGTCATAAGGGAGAGCAATAAGGGGAAAATGGGAGGGAGGGAAGAATGGGAGGATACAAGGGATGAGATAACCATTGAGATGTAACAAGAATAAAATAATAATAATAATAATAATAATAATAATAATAATAATAATAATAATA
>OU015743.1:140086375-140115919 GCA_907169655.1 Acomys percivali | reverse complement strand
TAATAATAATAATAATAATAATAATAATAATAATAATAATAATAATATTGTGACATTGCAAAACAGCTGCTCATATCACAATCATAGATAACCATTTTATGCAGAGGGAAAACAGTGCTTGTAACACTGAAGAGCAAATCATGTACTAGTGAAGGTTGACTTTACACTGCTTTTCTTAATTCTAAACTAAATATACAGTAAAATGCCTGGCATACACTGACATGATAGTTCCGTATATATTAGCAAAGAACTTTCAAAAAACATGCTGTGAATTCAGTCTTTTACAGATATCACAGATTTATACAGAAAATGGACATAGCAAAGAAAATTGACTAAAATCTGAAACTCATATAATTTTTCCAGCATAGTACTTTATTCCATTATTCATCAATAATTTACTAGACATTCAGAATTTCACAGATATTATAACTCTTTTCATATTATTTATTTATAGTTCTAATTAATTTTCAAAGTATCATTTTGATACAAAACTACTGAGTAAAATCTGTACATCTCAAATGAAAGTTCATAGACAAGTATTAAGTATGAACTCTACTGTGTAATTTGGACCTTACTGGTCCCACAGGATATATGAGATTGACTATGAGATTTAAAGCTGTATGAAATGTGAAAAATGAGTGCCAATACAAATACACAGCTCTAAACTCATAGAGGACAAAAGTGTTTATTTTGTAGCTAAATGTGAGTGACCATGACCCAGTACCACCAACTCAGGTTACTCAAAAGACCATGTCCAATATGGAAGTATTTTATGAAGTTTTCCAAATAAAAGAACAATGAAAGCCATAAATCAAAATGCTTTTGAAACACATTGGTGGAAACATTAGGGTTATAGCAAAGGAGAAATATCTACTGTAAGCTTCAGATACTGTGTGATGATACACTCTTTAGCTCTTTGATAGGTGTAAAATTATGGTTTTTGTTAAGTTGATCAAATTTTTTATATGTTAGTCTTTATGTTTGTGATGGAAAATTAATATGACAAAGAGACAGGTAAGGAGTAGCTGTGTAGTAGTCTGAAGATAGCTTAAGATATATTATAAATAATATCTTGGCTGGGAACTTTCATTTTCTCCTGACCACTGAAGATTTACTCAGTCTAATCTTCCTTTAATCTTTCCTTTAATAAATGGCCTATTTCCAGGAATTTGTATTCGCATTAGTACAATTTAAACACATGAAATTAAAAAAAGTAGATCAGTGCATGCTAAATTAGGTACATACAGTACTAGAGGTAACCTGACCAAACTGTGAGATTCAGCTTATAACTTTAAATCTAGTTACAGAAATGGAAATTTCTCAAGTTAAAACTAATTAAACATTCAAATAAGTAAAAGCTATTTCTTTTATTTTATTTTATTTTTATTTTATTTTTATTTTTTTAATTAATTTATCCTTGTTACATCTCTATGGTTATCCCATCCCTTGTAACCTCCCATTCTCCCCTCCCTCCCATTTTCCCCTTATTCCCCTCCCCTATGACTGTTCCTCAGAGGGATTACCTCCCTCTGTATATGCTCATAGGGTATCAAGTCTCTTCTCAGTGACCTGCTGTCCTTCTTCTGAGTGCCACTAGGTGTCCCCTGCCAGAGGACATAGTCAAATGTGAGGCACCAGAGTACTTGAGAAAGTCAAATCCCTCTCTCCACTCAAGTGTGGAGACTGTCCTGTCCATGGGCTAGATCAGGGTAGGGGTTTAAATTTGACCGCCAGTATTGTCCTTGGCTAGGGCCTTAGTTTGAGCGGGACCCCATGACCCAAATCTGCCTATCATAATGTTCTACTTGTAGGATTCTAGGACCCTCTGAATCCTTCTACATTGTTATTCTCCCATTGTTCTCTCATCTAGAGTCCCAATAGGATGTCCTCCCCTCGGTCCCAGTTTCCTGGTAAGGGAAGGCTTTCATGGGACATGCCCATTGGGCTAGTATGCAGATATAAGTGAGTATATACAATTTGAGTCTTTCTGCTTCTGGGTTAACTCACTCATTATGATCATCTCTAGCTCAATCCATTTCTCCGCAAATTTCGGGAATTCCTTGTTTTTAATAGCTGAGTAGTATTCCATAGTGTATATGGTCTAACTGGATGTCTATGTGTAAAAAAATGCAACTGGACCCATATTTGTCACCTTGCACAAAACTCAAATCCAAGTGGATTAAAGACCTCAACATAAAACCAGAGACACTAAGTCAGTTAGAAGAAAAAGTGGGGAAGAGCCTGGAACATATTGGCACAGGAGACAACTTCCTGAACAGAACACCAACAGCCCAGGCCTTAATGTCAACAATTAATAAATGGGACCTCATGAGGCTGAGAAGCTTCTGTAAGGCTAGAGACACGGTCAAGAGAACAAAGCGACAGCCTACAAACTGGGAAAAGATCTTCACCAACCCTACATCTGACAAAGGTCTAATATCCAAAATATATAAAGAACTCTAGAAATTAAACACTACCAAACCAAATAACCCAATTGAGAAATGGGGCTTGGAACTAAACAGAGAATTCTCAACAGAAGAATATCAAATGGCTGAGAAACACTTAAAGAAATGCTCAACCTCCTTAGTCATCAGGGAAATGCAAATCAAAACAACTCTGAGATTCCATCTTACACCCATCAGAATGGCTAAGATCAAAAACTCAAGCGACACCACATGCTGGAGAGGATGTGGGGAGAGAGGAACACTCCTTCATTGCTGGTGGGAATGGAAACTAGTACAACCACTTTGGAAATCTATCTGGTGCTATCTCAGAAAACTGGGAATAGGGCTTCCTCAAGACCCAGCTATTCCACTCCTTGGAATATACCCAGAAGATGCACCAGCACACAGCAAGAAAATTTGCTCAACCATGTTCATAGCAGCCTTATTCATAATAGCCAGATCATGGAAACAGCCTAAATGTCCCTCAGTAGAAGAATGGGTAAAAGCTATTTCAAAGTTCATTTTCATATGTAACATGTGATTTTAGAATTAAATATTAAACTTTAAAAAATATTAAAGTGATGATATATTGTTAGTAAATATGTTTTTATATAATATCTGATATTATGTAAACTTTGTTGAAGCATGTATTTATGCACTATCTTCATAAAAACTCACACTGAGAGAAAAATATTTAGAGGAACAAAGCCATCTATGTGGTATGAATAACATATGATTGGATATTTCTAAAATGAGTGCTCCTAATATAGCTTATTTACCTCATGATTCTGATTACTTGGCAGTTGCTTCTGGTTGCATTGGAACATGGTGAAGAATAGAACATCCTAAATCTCTGTGAGATGAAGACATGTATCAATCAAAGCAGGACTGGCTTTCTCCCAGTCTTGATTCATTCTTGAGCACCAAAGACACTGGTTTATGTATGTTTCTCCCCACTTCATAAATTCCTTCCCTAGGGATTGTGAATCTACCCTATGAAAGATTGGGGAAAAAAAGCACAGCCAAAGCACAGCACCATTTAAGCACATGTGCAGTACTCACCTCACTGTGACCACACACTTGGCAAGTGCATACAGTAGAAGTTATTTTTACCAAGGTAAGAGTATCATAAGGAAAGTGAAGAAAATGTGAAAAAAATTTTAGCATAACTATCACTCTGAATAAGTGTTCAAACACAGGATTCAGTTAAACTTCGTACTATGATCAATATAAACCAGAGTTATGATCTTCTCTTAGACTTCTGCCACAAGAATTCAGCCTCAAAAGATAAAGTCTCTGTAATCATAAACATTTTCCATGAGTAAATATCTGTAAATTTCTTAGATATTCTAGTATGTATATGAACAAATGTTACTAAAAAACAAGATATCTGGAATTTATCTTTCAAGTATGAATGGTTTATTCTTTTTTTTTTTTTTTACTGTAGCAAATCTTATTATGGACTTTGGAAAATTGAGAGTGTAAATTAGACTATGCAAAATGATGCAGCTTCATAGATAGTATTGATAACATAAGCTAAGCTTGGCTTTGAATAGTTTTATTGCTTTGTTGCATTCATTCCTTAGAAAACAACAGAAATTGTCTACATCCTTGTTCAGATGCATTTTGCATTGTGTTCCTAGTAGGTAAAATGTTTATCTTTGGTACTTTGTTTTCCATTTCAGGTCCAAGAAGTTTTGGGTTGACTCACAAAGATAAACAAAGGAACACTGAGCAGGTACCATTCCTTGTGTATTCTGTTGTTACCTAGCATGACCATACAATATCTTGCCTAGCAATGTCTGTGTTATGGCTTTGATGCATCAGGTCTTAGAAATCAGTTTTAACTCTAGCATTAACTGTTATTAAAATTCTTTGTACTTTCATTTTTCTTTTTAAAATTGGAAATGAATAATCTCTCTGATTTTTATGACTTCTGAAAACATGATAATCAAAGGAAACTTTTGCTCTTTAAAAATTGTCACTGACATTAGCAACACTGTAAAATTGAAAAAAATAAATCAAGGTAACACTACAAATTAGAAAATTTTTAACAGTCTTAAGTTCATGGCTTTGATGTCTGAATATAAATTAGATAGCTTGTGAATATAAGAAGATTCTTACTCCTTACATATGAAGGAATATGTGTAAACAATGCATTCAGACTAGGAAAAGAGATCATTTCTCCCTCTTGGGTGCATGGCTACAGTTGATTTTGAGCTTGGTTTTATTATGTTAGGTGAACAGAGACACGGCATGTCTGGCTCCAATAACAGCCTTGCAAAAATTGAAGATACCTCTCTCATATATGCTAAGCTAAATTAAAGACGAAAAAACAGCTAATAGACCTTATCATGCTGATTGTTGACATTACCACCACTCTTCTTTCCATATTCACCGATTACTAATTTCTTTCTGACCTATAGAAGAAAAACAAAGCAAGCAAACAAACAAACCCAAAAGGCTAAACCAGCCTACTCTAACATTCTTAGTTTCACAAATTCAGGAAAAAATAAAGTGTTACATTATCTGGAGGAAACCATTTAAATTTTCAACGCTGGAATTCCTAACAAGCCTCTTTGGAATGATAAGAAGCAAAAACAAACAAAGAATAAACAAACAAACAAAAAACTCCCTCATTTGTTTAAAAGGAAAGAGGGGAAAGAAGGCACAGGGACAAAAATATGTGACCAGATTATCAATATTTTATGTAATTTTTCCCAGAATGGTTCCCTTCTAATTTTAAAATCAGGACTTTATTGGCATGAAGAACACACACACACACACACACACACACACACACACACACACACACACCAAAAATAAAAAATGATAACAATGTGTAAGAAAATGGATGTAATTTTTTCATTAACATTTTCAACACCAAACAAGTTAAAGGCCAGATAGCATAAAGGCCATAGCTGTTTAGGCAATGTTTACTGTATCAGAAAAACAAAACAAAACAAAACAAAACAAAACAAAGAAACAGAATCCTGGGTCAGTGTCTATCAATGGAAATTAGATTCTGGGTCATGACCTAAACAACATGCCTTCCTAGTAGATATATAAAGATAAAACATTTTAGAAAATTCTTCATTTATTGTAGAGAAATTTTAATTCAGTGACATGAATGCTCTAGCTTGGGACTACATCTGAAGACTTTCTAGGTCTATGTGATTTACTAAAATACAGACATGTTCTGAATTACAGTATCATCATCCTGTACACTTAGTACACTCCTGTAATCACAAACAATGAAGATAATGTTAGGTTATAGAAGAAAGAAGCTGTGTTTTTAAGTGACAACTAATGGAGGGACAGACAAAGTGATGAATTAGAGAAATATTTGACAATATGAGTCAGAGATAGGATATTCTCAACTCTCATAAAAACAAGACAGGAGAGACTATTTAAGAGTAGCAAAGGGATAGAAGGAGAGTTTTTTTTTTACAGAGAGATATTGACCAGGCTAGTTTTACAGAGACAGGTTGCTGAGAGAATAAGCTAGACATGAGAGAAGATAGAATGAACCAGAAAATGAGAAAGGGTCAGAAGACTAAAACATGTAGCCAGAATTAGTTTAATGCCAGAGAGAATAATTCAGTCAGCATCCAAGGGAAGTCTATTGGAATAAGGCAGCTAAGAGAGGAGTTTGTGCCAGAACAGCTGAGTTGAACCAGCCAGAGAGTGTTTATAAAGAGCTAGAAAGAAGTGGGAACAGTTCTAATATCATCCTCTCATCTGAGGAAATAAAACCAAAATTGACATCTGCCACACAATATAGTTGTAAGGAAAACCCAGCATGATTGCAGAAGGAGAAAGCCCACCAATGTTGAAAAAATTACAGGGCATCTGAAAGAAACATTGAAGGGGATTGGACACATTGACAGAAAGACCCAGAGGGGGAATTTCCCTGGGATCATCTACAGAGGAAGCATCAATTTTTCAAGTTTGAATTGAAGCATACATAAAGAGCCTACAAAGACTCAGAGCTGTAGCAGCTTCTGAGACATCAAATAATAGTAAGCCACCTGAAAAGATAACTTTCATTATATAAACAGATTTTTTGCATTAAAAAATAAGAGACTCTACTTCAGATCCTTTAAAAGCAGGATAGGAATTGAGAGATTAGAAGCATTACATGAAAATGCCATTGCAGTACTTATTGCAACTGTGATTACCAGAGTAAACACATCCATACTTTCAATTACTCTCTTTATATATTTCCTTTTTAAAGGTTGACATAATAACTGTACAATAATAAAAATAGCTGTGCAAAAAGAAAACTTACCGATGATAGTACAAAAGCTCAACAAACAAGAGAAAGAGAAAGTACAAGAACAGGAAGTGTTTAATTGTGAACTTAGGTACCTGTTGAAATTGAGCACCAAGATAGACAGTCTATTGAACCTATAGAACCAACTCAAGGAAATTGAGCAAAAGTAACCACCACACCAGCTTTCCCAGTTATCCCAGAACAATTGCCAGAAAATAGTAAAAATTCACAAAATGAGTAATGAGCCAGGAATCCTGTTAAAATACAAAATTTCAAGCATTTTCAAGAATCAATGGTAATTTATAGAATGTACTCACACTATGTGAGACAGATGTTAAATACTCAGGCTACCAAAAACAGGATTATCACAAAGACTAGAAATATATAGCATCAGTTCCAATGATTTAAAAATTGTAATAAGTGTTAATATTATGAAATATCAATTTTTAGGTGGTCAATATGCTGATTTATAAAAACAGATGAAATTTAACGACTCTACATTATACAATATACTTTAGTAGCTTTAAGAGCCTGTGATAAAACAGATGAACAAGAAAAAATTCTATGTCATTCACAAAGATTATGCAAAGCTCTAGATATATTTTTACTGATTTCTTATATAGGTTAACATTTGCTATAAAAAGGGAACTATCAGATCCGGACATGTGTATTGATTACAACTTTAACTTTCACAAATGAAAATTCAGAGTGTAAAAATGTTCTTAGAACTTTAAAAATGTGATCAGCATCAATGTATAAATGCATTAGAACTATGGATGATATTGACCTTAATGACTATGTAACTAGACAAACTAGATATCAAAATGTCCATTGTTATTTGAAAGTTATTTGAAGTTATTTGAAAAAAAAAATGATTGTAGGTAAGCCATTCCAAGACTGGTATTCATAATAGGTATGTGTGGTAAGGGTAGGCATTGAACTAATAAATCTAGATCAGTAAGAGATAAGTTATATAATCACTTACTAACATTAAACTCTCTTTAAAATAATGTTTTAAACATGGGAAACTTCTGAAAATGGTTCATTGTACCCTGTGAAGAAACAACATAAGCAAGGTATTTCATGCCAGCAATCCACAGAGCAAGTATAAATAACTAAACTAGCTTTTGTATATCTAGTGCATGCTACAAAACAACATTCTTCCCTAGATTTTGCCTTCCTAAAATAATACACCATCACCAAAAATTCACTGCTATAAAATATCCACTGGATTTCATGGACCTTTGCCTCAAAAGCCAGTAGAAATGGTTTTAGGAAGAAGTAACCTAACATCTCAAAGATTCTTTGTGCATCCAGAAATTATGGGTGAAGGCATCAAGGGAGAGATTGAGATTATGGTTTAAGTAAAGGAAAGTTTAAAGTGGGAAAAAGGGTTGCTCAGTACTGAAGGCCAACTTTGAAATCAAATAGGGAAACTGAGGAGGGGCATAGATTCTGCAACTGGCTGTTGAGCCTTCAGACTATCTCTGAGTGTAACTTTCCAGGCCAGAACTGGTTTGTGATTGGCAATGGCTTCCACTGATATTTGCAGTCTGAGGGATCAGTATTAAATTGCTGGCAGTGGGGCCAGTGTTGATAGCTTCCTGGCAGGGGTTTTACCCCTTCCATGTAAGCAGGGGCTAGTGATGATGTCTCCTAGCAAGGACCTTACAATGATCATGGCAAATGGGGCTAGAGATGATAGGCCTCAGCAAGGGCTTCTACTAATGGTGACAAGAATCTTAAAATGAAAAAGTAGGAAAGGAAAACACACACACACACACACAGAGAGAGAGAGAGAGAAGGAGAGAGAGAGAGAGAGAGAGAGAGAGACAGACAGACAGACAGACAGACAGACAGAGACAGAGACAGAGACAGAAAGAGGCAGAGAGAGACAGAGAGAGAGGCAGAGAGAGACAGAGAGAGATTGATCCAGCAGGTAGGTTTCAACAGCTTCTTCATTCCTGCTTTTCTTACTGTATACATTCACAAAATTACATACATATACACATACATATAATGGATGGAAACGGATTCCAAATCTATATACACATACATATATACATACACACATCGTTGTGGATATAAAAATATTCCAACCCAACCAGCTATTTTACATATATACATATGTACATTTAGTAGGTGGAACAAATGACAAAGAATGAGCTCCAACACATCCAGCTGTTTCCCATAAACATATATACTTTAGGGAATGGAACAAACTCAAAAAAGCAAGTTCCAATAACTTTATAATTTCTCCCACAGATTATATATTCCAGCAAGGTCTTCAAGTAGTACAAAAATCACATTACATCCTATTTTCTGTAAGGGAATATTTACAATGAGTTTGTGTAAGAAAACACGCTCCTCAATACCTTCACATGATCAAATGTTTAATTTGCTATTATGGGTGATAGAAAAACACAAAAACAGATTATTTCCAATAACCTACATATATCTATAACTAAGCAACTTTGTTAGATACTAATAAAGTATAAGCAAGCAGGGTAACTTCTCAGTCAGCTTTTCTTTGCTGGCAGAGTGCAACTTACAGTTACAGAGAAAGAATCAATATCTTAAAAATAATCTTATAAAAATATTAAAGGAAAAACAAATCTAAACTTTTCTATTAAAAAAACAGTCATTTTTACTTTAAATCTTAAAGCTGTTCTTCTACTCATTAATAATTTCAGTTTAATCATATCAGGAAGATGAGGGCAGAAAACTAATAAGTCTTGCAGGGCCTCCCAAGTTCTAGGGAGAGGCTGTGAAGGACTGAGGAGATAGGGCAGCAATCTCCCCAACCTACAACAATCAGAAGGCAGTAGCTGCTCTCTCCCTGGCAGGCAGAACCTAGGCATCAAAGCCTGGTTGGATCACACAGAAACCTAAACAACCACTAGGAGCTAGAATAAGTTCAGGCACTCTAGGATGATCTGAGCTTAGGACACAAAGACCAGGGTTCAAACAGCAGGGTATTCAAAGTCCAGCCAAAGACAGAATAATCGGCTCTATGTACACTATCTCAAACTGATCCTGGAGCTGCAGAGCACCATCACATACCCTTGCTGACCCAGTGGGGAGCCCAGGATGTGGAGCAAGTCGCTGGGAGCCAAAACCAGGTAATCTGCCTGTTCTAGGAAGAGTTCCCTGATCCCCACAGGTAAGGACACTTGACTTATAATCATTCACCAGCAATCCACTCTCAATGACCAGTGAAGGACACCAGAAGCTACCTCCCAACATCAAAGAAAGCAGGATGACTAAAGACCAGCATAGAAACATAAACAACAAAAACCAAAACAATATAACATCTCCAGATCCTAGTTGCCCCAAAGAAAGCAATCCAAAAAACTCAAACACAATTGAAATACAAGAAAATGACCTCAAATCCTTAGTAGTGAAGATTTCAATGGAAGAAATTAATAAAATACATAAACATATGCAGGAAGATGCAGCCAAACAGGTTGAAGACATAAAAGAGAACTATAGAGAGGAACTGGAAGAGATTCAGGAAAATACAAACAATCAAATGAAGGAAATCAATAAAACAGTTCAAGATCTGAAGGACTATAAAGAGGCACTGGAAGAAACTCAGGACATACAATCAGATGAAGGAAATCAATTAAACAGTTCAAGGTCTGAAGATGAAAATGGAAACAATGATATAGGCACAGACAGAAGAAAAATGGAAATGAGAGAGCTTAGAGAAGAAAGCAAGCAGCACAGAGGCGAGCTTCTCTAACAGAATTCAAGAAATAGAGGAATGAATCTTGTGACTAGAAAATACTGTTGTAGATCTTGATGTAACCATCAAAAGATGCTAAATCTGAAAAATTTCCGACACAGAAAATCCAAGAAACTGAGGACATCAGGAAAAGATAAAACTTGAGGATAATAAGCATTGAGGAAAGAGAAGACACCCGACTCCAAAGCCCAGAAAATATTTTCAACAAAATCATAGAAGAATAATCTCCCAATTTAAAGGAGAGTCATATAAAGATACAAGAGACCTATTGAACACCAAGTAGAATAACCAGAAAAGAAAAACTTCCTACCACATAATAATCAAAACACAAAATATACAGAAAAAAAAAAAGAAAAAAATATTAACAGTAGCTAGGGAAAAGGGCAAAGTAACATATAATGGCAAACCTATCAGAATCACACCCAATTTCTTAGCAGACACCATAAAAGCCAAAAGGGCCTGGACAGAGGTGCTAGAAAACCTAAGAGACCACAGATGGGAGACCAGACTATTACACCCAGCAAAACTATCAGTAACCACTGATGGAGAAACAAGATATTCCATGACCAAAAAAAAATTCAAACAGTATCTATCCTAAAATCCGTCTTTACAGAAGTTACTAGAAGGAAAACTCCACTGCCAAGGAACAAAGTACAACCAAAATTACACAGGAAATAGATAACTACTTCATCAAAAAACATAACCACACAAACACTCTACTGTAACCAACATCAAAATCAAGAGACTTAACAGTCACTGGTCATTAATATCTCTCAACATCAATGGTCTCAATTCTCAAATAAAAAGACACAGCCTAAGTGAATGGATGCACAAACCAGACCCATCATTCTTCTGCATTCAAGAAACATATCTCATCTACAAGGATAGATATTTCCTCAGAAAAAAAGGCTGGAAAATGATATTCCAAGCAAACAGACACAAAAAAAGAGATGGTGTAGCCATTTTAATATCTAATAAAATAGACTTCAACCAAAATTAATCAAAAGAGATGAGGAAAGATACTTTATACTCATCAAAAGTAAAGTCAACCAAGATGGCACCCCAATTCTGCCCATCTATGCTCCCAATACAAGGGCACCTTCATTTGTAAAAGAACTATTATCAAAACTTAACCACAAATTAATCCCCACACATTAATAGGGAGAGACTTCAACATCCCACTTTCACCAAAGGATAGGTCATTGAAACCGAAACTAAACTGAAAAATAATGACACTAACCAATGTCATGTATCAAACTGATCTAACAGATGTCTAAGGAATGTTTCACACAAACACAAAGGATTATACCTTCTTCTCAGCACCTCATGGAACCTTCTCCAAAATTGATCATATAGTAGTTCAGTAAGCAAGCCTCAACAGACACAAGAATATTGAAGTAATACTTTGTATCCTAGAAGATCACCATGGCCTAAAGATGGACTTCAACAACAACACAAATTACAAGCCTATACACACATGGAAAATAAATAACTCTCTACTTAATGATACCTGGGTCAAGGAAGAAATAAAGAAAGAAATTAAAGACTTCCTGAAATTTAATGAAAATGAAGGAACAATATACCCAAATTTGTGGGACACATTGAAAACAGTGCTAAGATGAAAATTCATAGCATTAAGTGCCTTTATAAAGAGACTGGAATTATCTCATATAAGCAATTTAACAACACATCTGGAAGCCCTAGGAAAAAAGAAGCAGAAACACTCAAGAGGAGTAGACATCTGGAAATAAAAGGATCAACAAAACCAGGAGCTGCTTCTTTGAGAAAATCAACAAGATAGACCAATTATTAGCCAAACTAATGAAAAGGCAGAGACACTATTCAAATTAACAAAATCAGAAATTAGCAAGGAGATATAACAATAGACAGTGAAGAAATACAAAGATCATCAGATGCTACTTCAAAGACATATATGCCACAAAATTTGAAAATATAAGGGAAATGGACAATTTTCCTGATTGATTCTACTTGTCAAAATTGAATCAAGATCAGATAAACAAACTAAATAGCTCTATTTCCCTTCAGAAATAAAAGCATTCGGTAATAGTCTCCCAATCAAAAAATGCCCAGAGCCAGGTGGTTTCGGCATAGAATTCAAGCAGACATTCAAAGAAGAGCTAATACTGATACTCTTCAAACTACTCCAAAAGATAGAATTGGATAGAACTTTATGAAACTCATTCTATGAGGCCACAATGACTTTGATACATAAACCTCACAAAGTTCTAACAAAGAAAGAAAACTTCAGAACAATTTCTCTTATGAACATTGATGCAAAAATACTCAATAAAATACTCATAAACTGAATAAAAGAATACATCAAAGATACTATTCATCATGACCAGGTAAGGTTCGTTCCTGGCATGCAGGGATGGTTTAATATATGGAAATCTATCTATGTAATCCACCATATAAACAAACTGAAAGAAAAAAATACATGATCATCTCCTTAGATGAAGGAAAGCATTTGACAATATCACAAATTATCACATTTTTGTTTAAAGTTTTGGAGAAATCAGAGATACAAGGAACATACTTAAACATAATAAAGTCTGTATAAATCAAGTCTATAGCCAACATCAAATTAAATGGAGAGATACTAAAGGTAATTCTTCTAAAATTGAGACCAGGCAATTTACTTAAACACACACAAACACACACACACACGCATACACACATGCACACGCACACGCACAAACTATTGAAAATGAAATGAATTTTTAAAAACACTAGCTTAACCTATAATCTATAATATTTTTACAAAATGGTTGATTTCATTATGATCTTGTCACAAATGCGTGTTTTGTCTTTGGTTCTATTCAGCCCATTTTTCCAATTCTTCTTTACTCCTTTCCAATCTTTCTGGTCCTCTTCACAACTAGTTCTTTTATTTCCAAGTCTGTTTTGTGTTTTGTTCTGTTTTTATTGATCTTTTTTTCTTTCTTTCTTTCTTTCTTTCTTTCTTTCTTTCTTTTGTTTTGTTGTTGTTGTTGTTCGCTTGTTTGTTTGTTTTCAAGACAGGATTTCTCTGTGCAGCCTTGGCTGTGCTGGACTTGCTTTGTAGACCAGGCTTGGCCTCAAACTCACAGTGATCTACTTGTTTCTCCCTCCCGAGTACTAGGATATAAAGTGTGTGCCATCAAACCTGGCTTTTATTGATCTTGAGATGAAATATTCGCTAGACATGAAATTATTGTTGTACATATGAACTCACATTTGTCCATATGAGAGAAATTGTATATGAGATATTTGTCTTTCCCAGTCTTGTTAATTATGCATAAAATGATGATCTCCAGTGACACATTTTTCTGAAGACTAAATGATGTCATTCTTTATTATTCTAATAGCTCTAAAACATTCTATTATGCATAAATGCTGTCTGTTCTGTGTCCTCTCTTCTAATGATAAGTATTTAGGTTGGTTCCATGCTTTGGTTATGTGAATAGTGACAAAGTAAACATGTGTTATTCGGCCTGGTAGTGGTGGTCTAGGCTGCATATCCAACCTGTCTGTCCCAACACTGTTTGCTTCTGGATGAGAATACAGATACCTTGAGATCAGATGTCCTGTTTCTTGCTCAGAGGCAGCTAGAGTTCTTTAAGGGTGAGGCTTGTCACTTGGGAACAAAACCAGGTTTTCGGCCTCTCTGGTGGAAGTAAGACTTGTGTTGCCAGAGTGAGTGTTACAGTTAGCTCCTTTTAGAACAAGACTGCAAGTCTCAAAAGGCAGTGGACATTTGAGAGCTCCACAAGTGTTACAGCTCCTCGTGTAGAGGTCAGAACATATAAAGTGGGCCATGCATGATGAAGACCTGGACCCTGTGCTCAGATGTAGTAGATAGGCAGAACAGTCTCCTTGTGGGTCCCATAATATGGGGAGTAGAGACTACTTTTGATGTGGCCACTCTTGGATCACGTCTTCCTTGTGGGGCAGCCTTGCCAGGCCATAAATGAAGAGGACACAGTCTAGATGAGACTTGATAGTCTGATTTAAGGGGAGGAGGGCTTTCCCTTTCTGAGGACTAGGGGAGATGGAAGGGGATGAGAGGAGGGCAGGCCTGGGAGGAGAAGAGGGAGAGATTACAATCAGGATGTAAAGTGAACACATTTAAAATAATAAAATAAAAAGTAATTAAAAAATAAAATAGGAAAATATCATTAAAATAAATGTCTTATTAAAACAGACAAGTGTACATACATCACAGATGTAAACACCTAGAACCAATCTAAGAAATAAATATGTGCCTGGGGAAGAAAAATCTTCAGAATGTAATAAAAATCAAGATTAATAAAAAAAGATAGAAAATTTTTCTTCAATAAATTCATCTCAGCACAAAAGACAGACAAGACAGTACCTCAAAATGAAAGGATTGCATTGCAAGCAAATGGGACCAGGACACTATCTGGCAAAATAGATATCAAACTAAAACTAAAACTGATTAGAATATATAAAATGACGTGTCTTTTTATAAAAGGATCAACTAATGAAAAGATAGTATAATGCTAAACATATATTCACCAAAGTCTGGTGAATCCAGTTTTCATAAGAAGCTATTAGAGTTAAAGACAAAGATAAAATCCAACTTAATAATCATCTATTTAAAGGTCCCATTTTTCTAATAGATCATCTGGGAAAAAGTAAACTTCAGGATTAAATGATGTCATATATCAAAAAGACATAATAAAAATTATTCCACCCCAAAATCAAAGTATATGTATTCTACTCAGAAGCCTATGGAAGACTCTCTAAAATAGACTGTATTCTGGTAAATAAAACTAATTGACTGTTGGAGGTTAGCCCTATATGTTTTGATGCTAATTACTGCTTACTGTCTTTGTTGCCTAAGACTGCTAGGTAACATTGCCTAAAATCTAAATACTATTTGACCAATAAAAAGCTAACACACCTGGACAGGCCAATGGGATAGATGAGGCTAAGGTTCCCTGGCTTTGGAAGACAGAGAGACTCTTGGAAAAGAAGAGATAGAACAGAGGAAAAGCAAGGAGGAGAATTGCCATGGGATAACAATAGAGTCACATGGACCAGACAAAGGACTCTGAAGTTCCTCATGAAGGATATAGCCAAAAGGAGTGATAAGCATTTTGGGATTGTGGATGGGAAGTAGCACAGATAGACATTATTAGAAGCAGATGGAATGGGATGGAGACTGGTAGTTATTTGAAGATTGCTTAGAAGGTAGTATCAGCCTTGCCCCAGGTAAAGGCTCCTTTTAAAATACGTAAATACATGAACAAGAGGACAAATGCCTGAAACCAGCCAAAAGGCAGTGAGATGGTTGGTATCAGAAAGCAATGGAAACTCTGGTTTTCCAAAGGCCTGCGATGGTACTGCAGGGTTACTGTTCTCTGACTCATCTACTGGCTGGGAAAGTGAATGAATGTCCAAAACCCACTGGCAGACAGGGCGACATGCACGGCCACCAGTGCTTCACTGGGGGTTAGTACCGAGCTATTGGCAGTTTTGCCATTGCTGTCTGACCACTGGGGATCCAGTGGCAGTTCCTTAGGAATAAATGGAGTCTCAGATGGTTATGGAGGACAAATGGCAAGCAAGAGAGGATGACCGCAAGCAGGAGCACAAGCACACTTGAGCAAGAGCATGAGAGAGAGCTCCCTATCCCCAGCAAGCCAGCCAGCCTTTATTTATAAACTTTGGGCAGTGGGAGAAAGGGTTTTGAGTGCAAATGTGACTAATTTGCTAAGCTAAGAGTGCCAGGGTACTTAATCTACAGAGATACAGTGCCTAAGTAACACAGAGCCCTATCCCAAGAAGGAGTAAACAGTATTTAATTTTCCTGTGTGTGAGGGGATGACTCCTAGGTTCAGTTAAGGGCCATTTGCTGGAGGTTAGGAACTCAGCACAGGGTGGGGTACTCCTAGGAATTCCCTGTGCTTATTAAAGTTGCTTATCAGGAAGGTATTGGGCCTATATTTTTCTTTTAGGACTATGTGACACCCATTACAAAATCTGGGAGGGAGGACCCTGCTAAGAAAGGGTGTCTGCCTACAGAGACATTGTGCAAAATGGATATCTGGAGAAGTCAGTCTCTTACTTTATCCAGGAGAATCCCACAAACATGGAAGTCTCTGTTGTATGTTAACTTTGATTACTTAAAGAATATATCTAGAAGTATATTCTATCATAGAGCAGTTATATATTAGATTTGTGAGGACCTCCATACTGTTGCCCACAGTGGCTGCACTATTTAATTTTTGCAACACAATGTGACAAGTCTTCACTATTCCTGTAGGTTTACCAGAATTTGTTAGCTATTTGTTTTTGTTGTTGTTGTACTATTTCCTTAATTTTTTACCTTGTAATCTTTTATTTCATCTTATTCCTCTTCTCTTCCCATGTTCTAGTTTCATTTGTTTCATTTCTTCTTTGCTGTTGAGTGTTGAATTCACTGTCCCCTCAACTAAGTGTATGCTCTGCTAATGAGCTATTTCTCTAAGTCCAGTTTTCAGGTTTTCAAACCTGAGGTTCAAGAAATTAGAAGACATCACAAGATTCAGGGTAATTTCAATGTATGTCTATGTTCTTCTGAATAGCTCCCAAAAGTACAAGAAATATATTGAAAATTATCAAGAAAATGACTCAGTATTTTTTTTTATTCCAAGCTCTGTGACCCTTTTCTCTCCAAACAATACACACTCCATTGAAAACTCAAACTGTTCTTACAAAGTTCATTGCAGGTTATCTAAGAATAGACATCTTATTGTTTTTAATATACACTCTGTGTTATCTCTGTGTCAAAACATCTATGCAGCCATGTTTTTACTGCCATTTCTGAGAAGCAGCTAATACCATACGCATTGTTTTTCTCTTTCTTTTTCTTAAATTATTTCCTCTGAATTGAGCTTTTGTTCTCAACACAAAATAAGTTGGAACAGTATTATGTTACCATGCAGCAGCTGAAATGCTGCCATTGGTCTTAAACACCCTCATTCACAGATAGTTGGCTGCCCATTCTCCTACTAACCTCAAGACTGTGTTCTAAGAGAATGTGTCCTACTCATCTTTAAAGATTCCTATATCCTTAAGTACTAAGTGTTTGCAAGTACTCAAAGAACAACGATGGCATGGATAAAAGAGCCAATGGAATGGATTAGTGAATTTTAATTCTAAAGGTCTATCAAATTCTACAGTAACATTAAATCTAACTAATTATCCATATAATAGGTATCATAATAGTTTTACATCATTTGTGAAACAATAGCTTCTCAAATTGTGTCTTGGTTCACAGTCACAAGCATAACTAAAAGAACTTTTCTGTCTGCC
This sequence comes from Acomys percivali, assembly GCA_907169655.1. Lineage (NCBI taxonomy): Eukaryota > Metazoa > Chordata > Mammalia > Rodentia > Muridae > Acomys > Acomys percivali. Next base: position 140,098,128 of record OU015743.1, on the reverse strand, counting down.
TCTGTCTCTGTTGCCCTTCTTTCTCTTCCACTTCCCTTCTGCTCATCCCAAATATGTGTGCTTGAACAGTCTTACAAAACCTTCAGTAAAGAAACTAAGTTGAATCACCAGCATTTTCCACAAGTAATAACTTTTAAGACATTTACTATATTTTAAACTCAATAGAAAGAGAATTGTTCTATAGATTTATTGAACTGTTTGAAGAAATAATCCACAAAATTAGAAATATTACATTCCAGTTTGAGTTTAGAGCTTTGAAGAGAGCATAGCATTTTAAAATGTTGATTATTAAAAATCACTTCTCGCTAGCACTTCAGTGTTGTTGTCAGTGGTCTTTTTGCCATGACAATTATCCAGACAAATAGATTTACAAATCTAAAATGCATAAACTTCTGCCACTTTCTCCTTCCAAAACCCCATGTATACGTAAGTAATTCATTCTGATATACAGAACACTTTGGAATATTTCTTATAATTTCCATTTAAAACATTAGAAGAGAGAATTCACATTTAAGTGTGTAGATTGATTATAAACTGTTAAATAAAAAATGACCAAAATATGAAAAGTAAAATTAATTTAAGAATGATATCCCTTGAAAACTTCAATGTCTTAAAGAATAGCAGTGTATTTGTAACAATCTCACATATTGAATAGACAAAAAAAGTATACAAGATCTGTATTCATATTGCCAGCTAATAAATAATCCAGCTATCCTTGGATGGAGGAGAATTGGAGAATGTTATTAAGATGTCCAAATTGGCTTTGTTAATTAAGAAAGGCAAGATGCAAAAGGGAATACCTGTGTGAAGTCCTGTGAGATGGTACCACTCTTGTGTTACAAAGTCACAGAGTGTAAAAAAGCAGATGCTGTGACCTTGGCCGTCAGCCTTATTCTATCTCTGCTTGCATACTGCTTTCTAGGTTGACCTTAAGAAACTCTATCAGCTTTCTGCTGTGAGCTATGGGCAAACTGCTGGCAAGGCACTATCAATGTTCCTTCTGAAAAATCAACAGTGACAGTCCTTCCCTAGTCTTTCCTGTGCTCATTATCCATATCTCCATAGCAAAAGTTCCTACTACAAATAAAACATCTTCCTATGTTTAGACTTTTAAATAGTGTACCTTAGCTAGAGGATGAAAATCATGCCTAAGGGAAATGTTTTGGCTTCTGTATGGATGTACATCCACAACCATATGATCATCGTTTAGGGAAGACTGGGAGCTGGCTCAGCATTTAAGAGAGATTGCTGCTTTTTCAGAGGACTGGAATTCAGTTCGAGGAATACAAGTCAGACCGCTCACAACTAATAATGGCTCTACCTTTAGGGTATACAACACTGTCTTCCAGCCTCCTAGGGCATCCACACATACAAATGTACAGTCAGAGACAGATAAATTTATGTACACATAAATAAGATTAATATTTAATTTTGCTTTGCTTTTAATTATTTACTTATTGAACCAAATGGGTCTAATTAATATTGTCCACATGAACATAGATGTAGCATCTTTTTCTGAGACTTGGGGATACTATCAGTGTTGATGCTCTTGAGGAAAATTGGCTGTTCCTATGGTATCAGATTATCAGCTGGGGATAACTTCTCTGCTAGATGTAATGTCTTAGGAGACACTCTGGAATTTCTTAATTTTATTTTATAATTTCTTCTTCTCTCAAATTACATCCTCAACTTCAGTATACCCTCCATTCTCTACTCCCAGTCTTTCATCACCACATTCCCTCTCCCCCCAGATCCACTTCTTTGTTCCCTTCAGAAAAGGCATGGCTATCAACCAAACACACCATATAAAATTATAAGAGGACTAGGCACATCCCTTCATATAAAGTCTGGCCAAGGCAACCCAGCAGGAGGGAAAGCATTCTAAAAGCAGGCAAAAGAATCAGAGACAGCTCCTGCTCCCAAACACCAAGCTACACAAGGCTGTAACATCCCATTGATCACCAGAGTTAATTTAGCTTATTCAGTTGGGTAAGCAGGCATGCTCTTCCCCATTCAGTCTCCATGTACATCTCTCCCAAAGGATTGCATTCCTGGAATAGTGGAGGACAGGTGTGCACCCACTGCTATATTCTCAAAACAAGCACTCTGGAATTACTTTTATCTGGCTTGGTCTTGCACAGATCTTGTGCATGTGATCATAGCTGTTGTGACTTCATTTATGTGAAACATTTATGTAATATTGAAGGACAACATTGCACAGCACCTCACCAGACTCATTTCCATGATGTTTTCTAAGTCTTTAGTGTTCGGTTATTCATATTGATGTCCTGTCTGTGTCTGAGGACTGAAAGTCACTTATTCCAAATGCTTAAGCAGTTATGAATCTCTGCATTAACTAAAACCCAGTGTAATTATCAGCCTTTGTGACTGAGACTGAGAACAGCACAAATTTATTGAAATAAATGAATATTTAGTTAGTAGTTGGACAATATATTTAGTACAAAAATCAATGGGTTTTCTCCAGAGCCTATGTCTTCAAGCAGGCTTCAAATGCAGTTAAGAGAATAGTTGTTTATCCTTATGAAAAGTTTTGTCATTATTACACAATGCCTGGATGGTTGTCCCTATAACATACAAGGCCCACAGATGGATTAGACTAGGAGTTGTTACTTGTCGAGCCTCAAAGTGACTAAGAACAGCACTATTGCCATTGCTCTTGGTTGCCCACCATAACTAGATGCTAAGGCTCTATTGAACACATCACACACTCTACATTCTGGCTGTATGACATAGAAAACAAACTCTGTGGGTTTTGTTTAAGCATCTTGATGTATTACACTGAATTTCTTTAACTTACATACTTAAACACTATATCAGAATAATTTTTTAAACAAAAGCAAGAACTTACAACTATGTGTATTAACAGTAGGAAAACTACACTTGTAATAAAATGTAATAAATGTTGCATAATAAGGATAGACAAAAATACATCAGAACTCTCTTTCATGATATTCTGATGCATTATCTTAAAAATCTGCCACATACACACTTTAGCACATTACCAAGAAAGATGATCACTTTTCAGAAAGAACAAATGGATTTCACTACAGAAATGGTTAACTGGTTTTTACATGTGATTATACTCTACAAGTACACTTGAAATATACAAAATGCTTACAAGGAGATGCACCCATGGGGGTGATCCTAGTTGAGACACCTAGCTACATGGATGTGGAGCCTGAAGTAACCACCTCCTGTAGCCTTGTGGGACTTGCAGTGGGTGAAGAGGGACATAAATTCACCCATAAAACCTTCAACACAAAATTTATCTTGCCTATAAGTGTGGGGATAAAGATGGAACCGAGACAGAGAGAATGATAAAGCAATGACTGGTCCAACTTGAGCCACACACTATGAGACCCAACCCCTTACACTATTAATAATAGTGTTATAATGATAATGCTATCACTATTAATGATAATACATAACTTTCCTTTGAGAAGCTTTATCCAGCAGCTGATGAAAACAGATGAAGAGACCTACAGTCAATCAATAGGTTGAGCTCAGAGAGTCTTGTGAAAGAGTGAGAGAAAGGGTTGTGGGAGTCTAAGAGGTCATGGAGACCATAAGAAGTCCTATAGAGTAAACTAAACTGGGCCAATGGGAGATCACAGAGACTGGACCAAGAACCAAAGACCATGCATGGGCCCAACCAACCTAGAACCCCTACACATGTAGCAGATGTGCAGCTTGGTAATCATTGGGTCTCCTAACAATGGGTATAGTGACTGTCTCTAACTCTGTTGCCTACCTTTGGATCCCTTTTCCCTATCTGGGCTGTCATCTTCAATGGGAGAGTATGCTCTTTGTCCTGCTGTCACTTGAGGTGCCAGGATGGGTTCGTACTCCTTGAAGGTTTCCCTTTCTCTAAGAAGAAGGAAAGAAGGTAAAGGGGTGAGGTGGTAGTGAGTGTGGTACTAGGTGGAGATGAGAAAGGGGGCTGGGATCACACTGTAAAGTGATTAAATAAAATAAATGAATAAAAAGCCTATTAATATCCATCTATTGAATTTTTTACATGCAAGCAGTTATGAATTGGAAATAGCTTCTGGGTTAGGTGTGGGAACATAAATTAAATTCTCCTTTCACTTCTACTACTCAATCTAATGCAGACCTGTGCAGTCCTTTTGCATGCTGCCTGAGTCTCAGTGGGTTCATATGTACACAGATCCTGTTGATTCAAAGGTTTGTATTTTCTTAGTTTCCTTCACTCCACCTGCTTTTCATCTCTTTCCACCATTTTGCAGTGTTCCCTGAGCCCTAAGGGATAGGATTTGATGGAGACATTCCATTTACAGCTGAGTGTTCCAATGTGTCTTACTCTGCCGATTGTCTGACTGTGGGTTTCTGTGTTTCTTATCCTCTATAGAAGGAAACTTCTCTGATGATAGCTGAACAAGGCACTGATCCATGAGTATAGTAGAATTCCATTAGGAATCATTTTCTTTCTATAATCCTTTAGGAGAACTAAGTACTTGGTCTAACTCTAGGTCCCTGGGCTATATAGTCTCACACAACCAAGAAATGGTAGGTATAGGTTCCATCTCACAGAATGGTCCTTAAATCAAGTATTAATTGATTACTCCTACAGGCTTTTCAGCACCACCATTGCAGCAACATATCCTGTAGTAGAATATCATGGATTGGGATGTGTGTGGTGGTGCATGCCTTTAATCCCAGCACTAGGGAGGCAGAGGGAGGTGGATCACTGTGAGGTCGAGGCCAGCCTGGTCTACAAAGTGAGTCTGGGTCAGCCAAGGCTAAATAGAGAAGCCCTGTCTCGAAAACACAGAAAACAAAACAAAACAAAAAATATTATGAATTATGGCTTGGTTTTAATTGACTTAACACCTAATATCCATATTGAAGCAATTGTACACTGTTTTTGTCTTTCTGGGACTGGGTTACCCCATCTGATTATTTCATTTTAAATGGTCAATATTCCGTTGTAGACATCTACCATATTTTCTTTAACAATTCATTGGTTAAGGGATATCTAGTTTGTTTCTAATTTCTGCCTATTATGAATAGGGTAGCAGTTAACATACTTAAACAAGTACATATGTGGTGAAATGAAGTGCACTTTGGATATAGGTCCAAGAGTGGTATAGCTGGATCTTGCAGTATATCAGCTCTCATCTTTGAAAGGAACTACCTTCTGATGTTTTTATGTTTTTATTTGTTTCTGCTAGATAAAAAGATCTCTATTCGATTTTAATGCACTTTCTTAGTTTGACATGTTATATTACAGACAGAATAACATAAAGCATTTGGTAGAATAAAATATAGAGAATTGAAAATTTATACATTTACAGTGCTTCTCCTAACATGAAAGTTGAATCAATTCGAACTGCCTTTTTAAAAATTTTTTACTTTACGTGTCTGGAGTGATTGTTCAGAGGTTAAGAGCACTGACTGCTCTTCCAGAGGTTGTGAGTTTAATTCCCAGCAACCACATGGTGGCTCACAACCATCTATAATATTACTTGATGCCCTCTTCTGGCCTGCAGGTGTACATGCAGACAGACCATTGTATACATAATAATAAATAAATCTTTTTTTTTTTGACAATGGGTATTTTATTTATTTATTTATTTTTAATTAATTTATTCTTGTTACATCTCTATGGTTATCCCATCCCTTGTATCCTCCCATTCTCCCCTCCCTCCCATTTTCCCCTTATTCCCCTCCCCTATGACTGTTCCTCAGAGGGATTACCTTCCTCTGTATATACTCATAGGGTATCAAGTCTCTTCTCAGTGACCTGCTGTCCTTCCTCTGAGAGCCACTAGGTCTCCCCAGCCAGGGGACATAGTCAAATGTGAGGCACCAGAGTACTTGAGAAAGTCAAATCCCTCTCTCCACTCAAGTGTGGAGACTGTCCTGTCCATGGGCTAGATCAGGGTAGGGGTTTAAATTTTACCGCCTGTATTGTCCTTGGCTAGGGCCTTAGTTTGAGCGGGACCCCATGACCCAAATCTGCCTATCATAATGTTCTACTTGTAGGTTTCTAGAACCCACTGGATCCTTCTACATTGCTATTCTCCTATTGTTCTCTAAATAAATCTTTTTTAAAAGTTTTTTTTCACTTTACATCCTGATTCTAGCACCCTCCTTCATCTCTTCCCAGTCGCAGCCTCCCTCCTTCATCCTCCTTCTCCACCTCCCTAGTCATCAGAGAGGTATAGACCTCCTCCTCTATCATCTGACCCCAGGCTATCAAGTCTCATTTGTAATGTTTGCATCCTCTTTCTCTATGACCTAGCAAGGCTGCCCTTCCAGGACCAAGTGGTCAATGAGTAGGCACCAGAGTCCATGCCACAGGTGCCATAGTCCCTCCTCCCCATATTAGGGGACCCACAAGGAGACTCTTATGCCTATTGACTACATCTGAGCAGATGGTCTACACTCTCACCATGCATAGTCTTTGCTTGGTGCATCAGTCTCTGCAGAATCCTCTGGGCCCAAATTTTCTGGCTCTCTTGGTCTCCTTGTGAGGTTCCTGTCCCCTCCAGGTCCTTTTATCCCCTGACACTTATATAAGACTCCCTTCACTATACCCCAAAGTTTTCTATGCCACTCCTGGGCTTATCCCTGAAAGATGTTCTACCATACAAGGAGGACATTTGCTCAACTATGTTCATAGTAGCTTTATTAGTAATAGCCAGAATCTGGAAACAACACACATGTTCCTCAACCAAAGAATAGATAAATAAATTGTGTCTAATTAGCAAGAAAACCAAGACTTCAGAGTGACCTAAAGACCAAATTGAAAGCTACAAAACACCAATGCTGCTGAATCCCAGGTGAAAAGGATCCACGTTGTGTTGGGGGCACTGGTAGGTCTGACCTTTGGTCACCCATAACCCACAGAAAAATCCTGGGGGACAGTCCACATTAGCCACCATCTTGGAAAGGAGTGTGGGATATCCATGCAGCTTCAAGCTCTTACCACTTCTCTACTGCTTGCTGAATTCAGGATGGGGAGTGGACAGATGCAATCCACATTTGCTGACTCTTGAGAAAGAGTGCAAGGCACCTAAGCAGCTTTGATCTGTTCTCTCTTAGTACCCCAGATGCTTGCCGGCCTCTCCTACCTGGGTCACAGAGCAGATAGTCACAGACCTGTCATCTCAACAGGGCCTGTGGAGCTTCTGAGCAGCTTGGAGTTCTGATTTCTAACAGCTCCGTGCACACCTCTCAGCCAGCTGCATACCTGCCATGCCCATCTGTAACAAGGAACATACTGTCAGAGCTGAATCCAGGTACTGGCCACAGTCCATATTAGTTGTCATCCTACGAGCAACTTAGGACCCTGGTCTGTCTCTGCCCGCCCACCTGAGGCATACTGTTCTGACACAACTAAGACACAAAGCAAACATTTACACCATGCAATACTACTCAGCTATTAAAAACAAAGAAAGCTTGAAATTTGTAGGCAAATGGATGGAACTAGAAAAAGATCATCCTGAATGAGGTAATAACCCAGACCCAGAAAGACACATGATACATACTCATAAGTGGATATTAGCCACATAATACAGGATAACCACACTACAACCCACAGACCTAAAGTGATAAATAACAAGAAGGACTCTAAGGAGGGTGCTTAATTCTCATTCAGAAGGGCAAATAGAGTAGACACCAGAAGTGGTTGAGAGAAGGAACAGGAAGGGAGCCTACCATAGAGGTCCTCTGAAAGGCTCCACCCAGCTGGGGATCAAAGCAGATGCCGAGAGTCATGGCCTACCAATTTTTAACATAAATGCTTACAGTTCCAACAACAGTAGATGAGTGTTACCCTTACTCCAAATCCTCATCAGCACAAACTGTCACTTGTTTTTATCAATCTTACCCATTCTGACAGGTATAAGATGAAATCTCGAAGTAGTTTTGATTTGCATTTCCATGATGGCTGAGGATGTTCTAATTTCTTTAAGTGCTTTGCATCTATTATAATTTCCTCTGTGGAGAATTCTATTTAGATCCATACTCCATGTTTAATTGAGTTCTTTACTTGATATTTAGTGTTTTGAGTGCTATATTTTTTTTTTGGATATTAGTTTTCAATCTACATGCAGTTGATATTTTTTCCCCATACATAGGGTGACATTTTGTATGAGTTATGGTATCCTTTGCCATAGAGAAACTTTTCAGTTTCATGAAGTTCCAGTTACTAACTGTTTATTTTAGTGCTGGTATTAATGGTGTTTTACCAAGAAAGTGTTCCTCTTTTGTGTTTGTTCCAATGGGTTCAAGGCTACTCCCCGTTTCTCCTCTATCTGATTTTATCTCCTGCATCTGATTTTATCTAAGCTCTTTGATCCATTTGGAGTTGAGTTTTGTACAAGAAGATAAGTATGGATGTATCTGGAGTCTTAATCATCAATTGAATTTGCTCCATTTGTTGAAGATGCTGTCTTTTATCCAGTGTGTATTTTTGAATTCTTTATAAAATATCAGGTGTCAGTAAGTGTGTTGATACATGTATGGGTCTTTTCATTTATTTTAGTTGATTAGCATGTCCTTTTTTGTGTCAATAGCATTCTACTTTAATAACTTCCATCTTTTAGTTCAGTTTGAAATTAAAAATGGTGATATCTCAGCTTTTTTTTATTATTATTTATGCTTGTTTTACATACCCTGGGTTTCTTATGTTTCCATATAAAGTTGAGAATTGTCCTTTAATGGCCTTTAAATTCTGTGAAGAATTGTGTTGAAAATTTATGATTTTTCTATTTTTTATTTTAAATTTTATGGGAAATTCACATACAGTGGAAAAAGCAGAATAATTTTTATTATATTAGCTCTTTGACAAATTTAAACATATAAGTAATGCAATACATTCTGATTACTTTCTCCTCTTGTGTTCTTTTACTTTTGCCTCATCTCTATCTAACCCTTTTCCCAATCAGTCACTTCTTTTTTTTTTTTTTTTTACATATACCATAATATTATTATACATATATACAATAAACTACCTACAGCAAGAAGAATCATGGGTGGTGGATTCCAATGAGTATGTAGTTGCTTTTGTTAGGATTAACATTTTTACTATTAATCCTATAAATCTATGAACATGGGAGCTCTTTCCATTTTCAAATGTCTTCTTTAAGTTCTTTTGTCAATCTCTGAAAGTTTTATCATATAAATCTTTTACTTGCATGGTTAGAGTTGTGCTAAGATATTTTATATTAACTGGGGCTAATGTAAGAGGTGTTATCTCCAGGAATTCTTTCTCAGTCCATTTGTCATTTGTATATAGTAAGAGTACTGCTCTTTATGAGCTAAATTTTTCCATCCAGCTGCTTTGCTGAATGGAGGTGTTTATTAGTGGAATTTTAGGGTCATTTATGTATGCTATCATATCATTAACATATAAATACATTTTGACCTCTTATTTTTCCAATTTGTATGCCCTGAATCATCTTTAGTTGATGCACACAATGCATTAAAATTTTATGTACAGAATAAAGGAAACAGGCAGCCAATGAATATTGAAAACAAGCATTTCTCCAGAATAAAACATCTCCTTTTATTTTTGTATATTTGAGAGTTTTTCCCTTACAATATTATCTAACTCAACTTATGAAGATAGAAGTTATATTGTATTCCTACTCTGCCTTACATTTACCAGTAACTTTTTATATAATGACAAGTCATTCCACTGCATTCAGGAAAGGCTTCTCTCCTGCTTCTCTTACTTTGGCTCTCTTGCTGAAATGGGCTCCTAGCTTGCTCGAGATCACTGCAGGGACATTATATCTTAGATCCACTGTTATCTCCCACATATTTTCTTAGCCTCTTCCCTCAGCCCCTTCATGTCTTTATTGAAACATCTCTTTCTCAAAAAGACCAGTTTACCACTCTATTTGAATGCAAATCTTCCCACAGAATTTTAACTTTTGAAAAATTGGCAGTCTTATATTGGCAACCATTGCCTATATCAGGTCATCCTAGTCTCATTAAGATGCATTCTTATTAGCAAAGCAAAGAAGGAAGATAGATAACTACCTATCCTGGAAACTCCATGAAATACATACTGCACAGTTCAAGTGCCTAATACAATAAAAGACAATTCTATACAAATAAATATTTTCTAAAAATGAGAAATAAAGACAAGCTTAAACACATTTGCTTAATATTTAACTTTTAACATTTTCAATATACAGTTGAACACACTGATTAAGACCATATGGCAAGGGTTGTAAATTGTGTGGCATCGGTGAGGACAGAAGGTCCACAAAGCAGAAGGCAGTCTTATTCTGTTGCACTGGTCTATGGGCCAAATTAGCTCATACAGTGCAGTTCTTCTACTGAAACCCCATTCTCTGGACACTTTGTAGGGGGAGGTGTGATAAAATCAGCAGAAACGGACAGAAGATTCAGAAAGAAATCTATAATCTTAAATGAATCAAGTAAAGTTAGTGCTTAATATTAGAATCAAATTCTTTGGTCTGAGGGGGAATGTGTGGGAATTCACAAGAAGCTCATTTAAACATCTTGGTTTAGTATTGTGATCCATTTATTTGAAGATACCTTTGTTATATACCAATAAGTCATCACATTCAAGAAATGCTACAGCTGGCTAATAACTATAGTATGATATTCCAAAAAGGAGTCATGCTACATCAGCGTCTCAAACCCGGTTCCAATATCCCTTGTTTGCCTCTTGCACCACAGATTCCTGCTTTCCAGATGCTCTTAAAATAATGTATTTATGATCAGTAATTACTCTGAATTCTTGATAAAAGTATGATCACCATGGATGCAAGAAAATGTTTATACTTTAAGCAATTCTGTCATAAAACAAATAATGAAAAGTCATAGGTGACTAAGAAAATAGCATATGGAATTAGTTTGTGCAAAAAAGCTTTGCCAGAACCAAATGGTCTGATTCTGAGGTTTCCCCATCAATGTCCACACATGTGTCATTGCCTAGGTGTGTAATGAAAACACAGAAGCTCCTTATGATGGTGGTAGGCAGAACAAAAATGTTGGAGCTGAAAGTGCATAGGGAAACCTTATCCACGTTCAGTAAATCAAAAGAAAAAATGAATAAATGATGAAAGAATAAAGATAATTGGTTTTGTCTTATATTTTATTCCAGGAAACTGATAAGCAAAATGATTAAAATATGTTTAAGTACATTAGTTTTATCTAATAGACTATCATGCTGCCTATAATCCTTGGTGATTTATGTCAAGTATCCCTTTTATTATATTAAATGATAAATGTTAAAAAAAGAAAAAGAAAAAGAAAGAAAGAATCTAGTTTGTCCTGCAATGTTTAGGTTGGAAAACATTTTGTTTTAGTAAGTGTTGTGTATAAGTTATTCATTAAATTAAAAATTCACAAACAAATGAAAACTTATGCAATTACATTGTTTTGCTGACTTTTCTTGGTATGTCTGCTGACAAAAAGAAATGTTAATGCTAATGGGGATGATTCTTCGAAATTTGGGTTTGTTTTCCTAACTAAAACACAGGCTCTTGAATCTTCTTTAACTTTAACGTTTTGCCTTTAAAGCACAGACTGATAGGAAAAAATATCTTTATTTTCTGACTGAAACCTTTCCAGCAAAACAATAGGAATAAGACCTGTGGGTTCTCAGAAATTCACTTGATATTTACTTTGCACCACTATCCTTTATAAATTACCTTTTTTCTTTCTTTCTTTCTCTTTCTTTCTTTCTTTCTTTCTTTCTTTCTTTCTTTCTTTCTTTCTTTCTT
>OU015743.1:139967304-140086365 GCA_907169655.1 Acomys percivali | reverse complement strand
CTTTCTTTCTTTCTTTCTTTCTTTCTTTCTTTCTTTCTTTCTTTCTTATTTTTCTTTTAACACTCTGGTCAGCTTGATGAACCTCACTAACTGGAATATATTAACTGATGTGTAGGAAGTACAAGTTCTTGAAGCTAACATACACTCAGAGCTGCACAGATGAGCACAGCGGGGGTAACATGAAAAGCAATAATAAAAAGATTGAACAGATCTTAAGTACAACTATTCTTACTGTAGGCCAGTTATTATCACCCATTTTGAATGTCTACTTTCTGGGTCTAAAATATTGATAGCAATATTAGTGCTATGGCTTTTTGGTAAGAACTCATTATATGCCATATTTTAAAAGAACAGCAGAATGTTTAAATAAAATTTTGTAAAGAGTTGGAGAAGATTTTATCCAATAATCTTAGAAATGAGTCACAAAATTTAATGCAGCCATCATTATTAATGCCAATTTCGGAGAGTAAGTTCCCTTTGATTAGTTGTATATATCGTTATAAAATCAAAGGAAGAAAATATTGTTTGCTAGATACACAAATATTAGAGAGCAGAAAGGAATGTTAATTGATGACTAGAGAGCATAATGATAGGAATTAAACTAAAATCTTAACCATTAAATAACATTCTACACAAGTGTATGTTTAGATATTATGTATGTATCATTTTAAAACACAGTACAAGCATGACTTTAAAGAAACCTACCAGCCAGAGACCCACAGATCAGCATTCCAGGCAGCATAGGTAGGGAAAGAAGCCTATAGATTTGTCCTCTGCCACACAGCATGGATGTGTCTTAGACACACAGGACAGTGTGGGAAGAGGAAGACATGTACAGACCTGACTACCACCATGCTAAGCAGCAGCTGTTGAGAGAGACAACTGGAGCTCTGCCTGCTGCCCTGCCCATGTGAAGGACTCACCCAATATCATGCCCATGGGCAGGCTGTAGACACTTAGAAGTCCTCTTGCCCAACCCTAAGAAGCACAGGCAGAGAAGGTTACCCAGAGCCAGCCTAGTACTCCCCAATCCCCATGAAGCAGGACCAAATACATTGTGCAGAGGGGAGAGAAAGAGAAGTGGAAAATTTGAGCATTATGATGAAAGATCAAACTGAAGATGGGAGGGTGGAGAGTAATAGCCTGTTCTGAATAGCTAGCCCTGCTACTGGTCTGCTGTGGGGTGGTGCTGGTGCAGAGGTATGGCTGTGCACACCTCCACTCCTCACCACCTCTAACAGTCTGGAAAGCTGCTCTAAGGTCATGAGAGCAGAAGAGCTGTCCTTGCCCCTTGGAGAGCCGGCCTCACCACTCATCTGCAGTGAGGTGGAGTGGGCACACCTCTCACACCTGTATTTAGGGAATTGTCTCTCCCACACTCACATCCTTAGCCCTAGCTCACCACCACAACCACTCTCAACCCATCCCCATTATAATTTATTCACATTATATCCTTACTGTAATCCCATTGCTCTTATCTTCCTAGTTCTACTCCCCTCCCCTGCCCCTTTTCCATGGTATTCCCCTTACCTTGACATCTGACTGGTGAGGTCTGCCTCCCCTACACTCTTAGCACAACCTGTCAGGTCTCATCTGGATAGCCTGCATCCTTTTCCTCTGTGTTTCAACAGGAGCTCACTTCTAAGAGGCAGAGATCAAATGAAGCACACCAGAGTTCTTGTCAGAGGCAGTCCCCTGCTCTACTCCGTCCACACTTGGAGAATGAACTGTTCATCAGCTATATATGATCAGGGGGTATCATAGCTAATTTTAATGCAGGAAAGGTCTGTCTATATAATTAAAATTGTCTTCTAGTTTGGCTTAGTGTGATTTACTGTCTCAGAGTATTCTGAATCATTCTTAGTTCAGTGTTCTAGGCTCCAATAGCTCTAGAGTCTCCCATGTCTCTCTAGGCATTCAGTAGAGCTGGAAGAATTGATGTTCCCTCTGTAGATGATCTGAGGTGAATTTTTGGGTAGCTTGCTGTCCAATATTTTTTGTCTTGATGTCATCTACTTTCTGGAATGTTCGTGGGCTTTCTCCTTCTCCAATCACATTGGATTTTCCTTTCAATCTAATTGGTTGTCAGATGTAAAAGTTGTTATTTCCTTAGATGATGGGATGTGATTAGAGACATACCCAAGCTTTATTAATACATTGCTTTGACTGAGACCAATGCATTCTATCTAACCATCCCTACGTGTAGTCCTGGAAGCTCAGAATATAATCTTCTGTAAGCCTGAACTTTGAAGGCATCAGCTTCTACATCTGCCTGCTAAATTATGCCTAAAATTTTTTCAGCCTCTGAGACTTCCTGATGAATAAGCTCACCTATTCTAGCTTTTAAATTTTATTTTATTTTATTAATTTATTCTTATTAACATCGCAATGGTTATCCCATCCCTTGTATCCTCCCATTCCTCCCTCCCTCCCATTTTCCCCTTACTCCTCTCCCCTATGAATATGACTGAAGGGGACTTCCTCCCCCCTTTATATGTTCATAGGGTATCAAGTCTCTTCTTGGTAGCCTGCTATCTTTCCTCTGAGTGCCACGAGGTCTCCCCATCCCCGGGACGTGGTCAAATATGAGGCACCAGAGTATGTGTGAAAGTCATACCCCACTCTCCACTCAACTGTGGAGAATGTCCTGTCCATTGGCTAGATCTGGATAGGCGTTTGAAGTTTACGGCGTGGATCCTTCTACTTTGCTATTCTCCCATGCTTTGTCTGTCAGCTGGTTCAACTTAGCTGATCCAGCTCAAAACTCCTCTCCAAGATGACTGATTCCAACTTGTTTCTCTCTACTTCTGACTAAATTTCCTCTGCTAGAAAAAACTGCATCTGAACTCCACAAACTGAACTGCATGGAATCAACTGCATTCCATTGAACTAGACTGAACTGCACTATACTACCAAAATCTACTGTACTATCTCAAAAAACTCACTTATATTTCCAGCACTATATTCTCCTGCTCCCACTCTCTGTGCTGGTCTTAAGTAGATTCTCTCTTTTATCTGTTCTCATGAGAGTTGGCCATATCCTATCTCTGAGTCTTTCTGTCAAATCTGTCTCTGATTTGTAACTTTGTCTGTCCATCAATTAGTGCTAATTGTTGGGGATTAAAGGGGTATATTAAATTCTACCCAGAAGGATTAAAGTTATATACTAAGGGTGTGTCTGTATTACAGCTGGATCATGGACCTAAGCATTTGGATGTTATCTCTTGCCACTTCAGCCATGTTGATAGATTTAAATTTCTCTACAGAAAACATTATATAAGATGGGGTGAAAAGATTGTAAGAGCCAAAACATCAGGGAGTTTCTTGTGAGATTATATATCCTTGTAACTTCATAATCTCTATATATGTAAAGTTTTACCAAGAGGACAAACCAAATGTGAGGTGAACAGGGTGAACACCTATGAAAGTGGCTAAATGAATGAAGAAAAGCACATAAACCCATGAGGGATCAAGCCTGAAAAAAGAATTCTGCACAACTAAATAAAGCAGGTATGGGAGAGGTAGTCCTCCTCAGGGAAGAACACAGCAACTGGTTTTCTGGTGCCCCACAGTCAGCACTGAAAATATATATACACATGAAGCAAAGTATGGATGCAAAAGATTATATTAATATATATATTATATATATTACATATATGTATATATATTTGCAATAACAGTGAATAAAGAGACCATGAATTTGAAGGGGCCCCAGGAGGAGTATTTAGAGGATTTTGGGGGAGGAATGGTAATGGATGAATATAATTAAATTACCAAACCAACAACAAATCTTTAGGTCCTTCCACACTTAGCTTCTTTTGTCCTGGTATTATAGACGTGGACTACCATCATCATAGTAGTGATTTTTTTAAACTTGTAGACTAAAGTTATTTCCTATTAAATCTCATTGTCTCTAGTGCTAGAGGTCCAGGTATAAGTATTATGCTCATATTGTGTTTAGTAGCTATAGAAACTACTTTTATATATCACAAGAGTTTAGAGAGATTGAAATCTTAGATATATCATCTTCCATCATTTTTGTAGTGAGAATATTAAGAATAAAATAATTGTTTTTCAAAGTGAAGTGGTTAAGGTCAAACTTTGTATAGATTTTTTATTATGTGATGATTTTATATTTATGCATATAACCAATATTAAGACACATTATAAGTGTCAATGCTCAAAAATAAGTGTAAGAAACATAAGCACATAAAGATTTCTTCTAAGAAATTGAGAAATCTATTTCCAGTAAAGAAAATGGTGAGTAATTAAGATACAAAATATGTAGCCATGGGGCATCAGAAGTCAATATTGAATTGGAATTAGAAATACTACACTCTACATTGCTAAGTGCACAGAACATGTTTGTCTTATACAGGGTAGCACTGTTACTGAAAATACTTCCCTCATTATCCTCAGTGCTGGCTAGACCTTTATTAGAAAAAATATCTTCAAATCTAAGCTCAGGAGAAAAATGGAGATGTGGTCAAATTGAAGTGTGCACAATTGAGAGCCACAGAGATAATTAAAGTGCTGTGAAATTTGACCTCTGAGGATAGGTTAGGGTAACTTGGATTATTGAGACTAAATCAAAAGTGCATGAGAGAAGATTGCATAATAGTTGCCAAGTATAAAAATGGTTCTATTTTAAGGGAGAGGAGCCAGCTGCTGGTTTTTCCAGAGGGATTAAGAAGCTTGGTCAATGATAGTTCTCTGCAGAATAGTGAAATTAGGTTAACTTTAATGAAACCTTTCTTTAAATGGGAGAACTATTAAGTGAGATGTCTCTGTAAAAAACGTACTTTCTGTATGGTATTCTAACACTTTCCAAAGTCCTAACCATATTCAAGATTATAATTGCCCATTGTTAAGTGGACAATAAGGTAACAAAGTGAAGTCAGCCTCTGTTCATTTCATTTTAGCCTCTCAATAATTGCTGCAATTGTTCTTAAAAATGAAATTGTATTATTTAATTGCAATGTAATTTGACAGGAAATGGTTACTTTTACTGAATCAAATTTAATACCAATATGATATTTCAATTAAATGTTTTATAAGACTCCCCTATCACTAACATGTGAATGACAGGTAGTAGTGTGTATAGTCATTCTTGCTTTATCTGCTCCTGTAGCCCAAGTCTTTTATGGCAAACCACATTCTACATTCTGGTAGAAAGATTAATTCTTTCTCACACAACTCTGTTATTCTAATTTTTCCTTAAATGTAGCAAGTATGAATTAACTAAATGAAATTCTGTTTGGATAAGAGAAGGCTCATATGCTTGCCTCAAGCCTGTCATAAGGCATTATCTTCTGTTAGACATTGCTTTCCTTTGATAAGCTGTCTTGTATATTATCCTACAATTGTTTTTCTTAACAAAATTTTATAGACAGCATTCCAGTTTCGTCTCATTTTGCTTTATTTGTGTGTGTGCGTGTGTGTGTTTGTTTGTTTGTTTGAGGCAGGGTTTCTCTGTGTAGCCTTGGCTGTCCTAGACTCTTTTTGTAGACCAAGTTGGCCTGGAACATACAGAAATCCACTTGCCTCTGCCTCCCAAGTGCTGGGATTACAGACAACATTCTGAATGATCATAAAAATCCATGTTTTCACTGTTCATTTATTTCTTGTTTTCAGAGGCTTTTGATATAACCCTTAAGAGTACTAACTTAAAACCCATTGCTGTGTGAAGGGCTATCCCATAGAATGTGATTAACATTCCTGGAGAGCCATACCCTGGAGTACAGTCAATGAGCCAGTGTCACATCCTTAAAAATAAAGTAAAAGAAAGATAAAATTCATGGTGGGTAAAGAGGTGGGGTCTGTCATGTAGGACTTGATTTCTACGGGCTGAAAATGTACAAAACTACTGTAGTAAATTCTCAAAGACCTAACAAAAATATATTTAAGAAGACAAACAATAGAACCTCATCTTATCCAGATGTTCTTAGTGTATGCATATTTGTAGCCATTTTGAATTTTTTGTTTAAAATCTTACTTCTGTTCCTCAGAATGTTTTAATGAATGTTTATGAACTTGAGAACAATGTAGAGCTCTAAGTAGCCTATCTGAGGTGCTCACATTCTTAATATTAGTTATTGATAAACTGAGAGTAGATTCTAGTGATGCTTCAGTGAGCGAAAAAAAAGGGAGAAAATAATTCTGAGTATGTTGGCCAACTTATATAAATTTATATGAGAATGGACACCCAAATGGCATTGTTTAGATACCATATATATTAAAAGCTATGCAATTTTTAAGTGCTGTGTTCTGAAATTACGTAAGTGGTAGCCAAGTTTCATAAGTTGTATTCTAAAAGTATCAAATAGGACAGGAGAATTCCTTTTTGATTAGTTAGTATAATGCTTGATTCAGAAAGACATCTAGAAATTATTGTTTTTATTACTTTATTTTTAATCTTTTATTGCAGCAGGTAACAGTCTAAGGAGACAGAACCTATGACCAGTATTTTGAAAATAGTTAGATAATGATATAAGTAACAATTGATATATATCTTTGGGGCTGTATTTGGGAGGCAATGTAGAAATGTAATGCAGTAGAAACTTCCTAGAATCTACCAAAGTGAATCTCCAAAGTCTCCCTCTAAGTGGAAATATACAACCCAAACTGGTCATTTTCTATAACCAAGCAAAAGATCAAAGTAGTGGTAATTGGCCATCAATACAGTCACCAACTCTTCAACCTAAAATCTGTTCTGCCTGCAAAATGTTCTTGGCTAATGGTGGTGCAGATCTTGTGTGAATGTTCAATCAGTGACTGGTTCAACCTGAATCCCTAGAAAGGATGCATGGGAATGCCCTTGCATGGATGTCCAGGAACTTGCATGGATAGCCCAGAGACCCAGGATAGCACCAAACATGACTGGCAAAAGTAAAAAAGTCAATAAAATTATT
The DNA here is from genome assembly GCA_907169655.1 of Acomys percivali. Taxonomy (NCBI): domain Eukaryota; kingdom Metazoa; phylum Chordata; class Mammalia; order Rodentia; family Muridae; genus Acomys; species Acomys percivali. Next base: position 140,079,454 of record OU015743.1, on the reverse strand, counting down.
CCTAATGTTATTATGCTTTACTCATAGAATTGTGTCTAGTCAAATTGACATTAGAGAGAATTCACTGAGCACTTTATGGGAGCAGGTACAGAGACCCACAGACAAACTACCCCAAAGAAGAAGTACAGGAAGGATTGGAGAAGCCAGAGGGGTCAGGGAAACCAGGAGAATGTAGCTTACAGAGTCAAATAAGCAGGGCTCATAGAGTATCACAGAGATTTCAGACGCAATAACAGATCATGCACGGGTCAGAGCTAGGTCCTTTGAATAGATTTTATGATTGTGTAGCTTGGTGATCTTGTAGGAGACATAACGATGGAAGGCAGGGAAATATCTGACTGTTTTGCTTATGCTTGCGATCCTACTCCCCCCTAATGGATTGTCTTGTCCTGCCTTGACTAGTTTTGTTGTGATTTGTTATGCCATGTTCAGTTGATATCCCTTGCGATGCCTAGCATTTCTTTGCGTGAGGAAGGAGGAGAAGGAGGAGTGACTCTGTGGAGAGAGGAGGTTAGGGGGGTAGGAAGCCTGTAGGAAAGAGAAATTGCAATTGAGAGATAATGTATGAGATTATAATAATTAAAGAAAAAGATAAATCTCCTTAAGGATCAAGAAATACCAAAGGCATGACAAAACAAATTTATTCATTCTGTCTTCATCATTCTAGTTCAATTTCCAGTACAGATGACAAGCCATGAAAGTCACACTCGTGGGAAAGGTATGGCTTATTTTTAAACTCTGGAGTCCAGCGTTAGTGTCAAGTTATTACTAGTGACCTGTGCTGCCTCTTAACCACAAGGGAACCACAATTCTACATAAGAACCGCACAAGGAGCATGGAGTTAAAAATGGTACAATATGGTTGAAAATTGAAAGAATATTTCCTTCACGTAAGTCCAGCTCATGATTAAAATATATAAAGAATGTAAAAGATTGAGTAAATGAGCATAGGAACCACTATATCCACGGTATGAATGATGTGTTTGTGACGGTAGAATTTATTTTTTATAGTTTATTTCCCGCTTTTATTAGAGTCTTTTCTCATATAATATAATCTAAATACAATTTCCTGTCCCTCTACTCCTCCCAGTTACACTCCACCACGTCACGCATCTGAATCTGCTTCCTTTCTGTCTCTCTTTAGAAAAGAACAGGTTATTAAGACAAAAACAATGAATTCAAGGCTTTTCTGTATCCAGGAGGGCTGTACAAACTAATATACCAACAAAGGACAATGCATGCTGTGAACATAGACCTCTTATTCAAAGCAGCCAATGGACAGCACATTCTCCACAGTTGTGTGGAGAGCGGGAAGTGTCTCTGACATGAACTTTGGTGCCCTTTATTTGATCACTTCCCCTTGGTGGGGAGGCCTTGTGGAAAGGTAAGCTTAGAGGAAAGGTAAACAGGCTACCAGGATGAGACCTGATAGGCTATGATCATATGGTGGGAGAGGAGGTGCCCTTCTGTCACAAGCCTAGGGTAGGGGAATAGGGGGAAAAGAAGGAGAGAGGGGAGAATGGGGAGACACAAGTGAGGGCATACCAATTGAGATGTAATCTGAATAAATTATTCAAATAAAAAAAATTTTAAAGAATCAGACTAAAAGAAAGAGACAAAAAATAACAGAATAAAATATGAGAAGTTAAAACTAAAGCCATAATATAAAAGTACTAAAAGACAAAAAAAAAAAGTACTATAAGACAGACTAATAGGGAAAAAAAAGCCATCAAGAAAATTTTCAAGAATCAGAGTCACAATTGTTCTTTATTTTTTTTTTAGGTACTTGATTTATTTTTTTTTAATTTATTTATTTATTTATTTTTAATTAATTTATTCTTGTTACATCTCTATGGTTATCCCATCCCTTGTATCCTCCCATTCTCCCCTCCCTCCCTATTGTTCTTTAAAACATAACGAAATCCAATAAAATTGCTAAACAGAAAGCTATAGTATATATGCCTGAGGAGCTGATGAAAATGTCTGTAGGCCCTTTTGCTTTCTTCCCTGGTCTCTATGAAATCATATGAGCTTTGCTCAGTTGTTTCCCAGGGTGTATCCTGCTGTTGTATTCTGGCCCTCTGCCTCCTCCACTACTTCTGTCCCCTCTTCTATGGAGTTCCATGAGCTCAGAAGGGAGGAATTTGAGGGAGATATTTCATTTTGAAATATTCTGAAGTTCTCTTTCTACAAAATGTCTTGGTGTGGGTCTCTGTTATTTGTTCCCACCTGCTACAGAAGAAAGCTTTTCTGGTGATGACTAAATAAGACACCAGTCTATGAGTTTAGCAAAATATCATTAGAAATCAATTTATTGTTACTTAAAAAAAGATCAATTATATTTGGTTTTACCTTAAGCCTCTGAGGCATATAGATGCTGAATCTTGGTCACCAAAGCAGTGTAAGTTACATATTCCATCACATGGAATGGGCCTTAAGTCAAATCAGACATTTGTTGATTACTTCCAAAACCTTTGTGCTACCATTGACTTAACACATTTTCCAGGCACAGATGATTGTAGATCAAAAGTTTTGTGGTAGGGTGGTTGATTAATTTTCACTTTTAGAAACCTTCAGAATACCTTTCCATGTCATGGGCACTAGAACACGGGGGTGAACACATTGTGTAGGCACTAATTCAACCTTTCCACTTTTAAATAATTGTGTGGGTGCTGTCTTTAGCAATGGAACTTAGCTGTAAGTTTGTGAAGTGCCTATTATATTGACAACATCATGAGTTGTTGAGGGATTTGGTTGTGCACATAGGGCCAATATCTCAAATGGATGAAGTCTAGTCCTGGTATTGGTAACAAGAGATGGCCAGTAGATGTTCTCTGGCCCTCATTATTTCGAGACTTCATAAGGATTGCCTTCATACGTTACAGAAAATTTTGACTGGACTAGGTTTCCATAAGCCTTTCAAATGCTCTACAATTCCAGCCACCTCTTCACTTCTAGCTGTATAATTCTTCCCTCTGCCCATCCCATATGTTCCCTTCCCTCATGATCTTCCATTCTTGTCACACTCAAGATCCCTTCCACCTATACAATCTCTTCTATTTCCTCCTCTCAGAATGATCCATGTTTTGCTCCTAGTCTGTAAGGTGGAATTTACTTATGATTAAATAATTAATATAATAAGCTACATAAAAGCATCATATTGGTTTGCATTTCTGCAACTATCAATTTATATTTTCTTGTGCTTATCTTTATTTTTATAATTTCCCAGGTTGACTATTGTCTAGTATTGTGTAATATCTGATATATCATTATTTAAAGGGATACTATCTCTCAGGAGTAAAACAATATCATATTATTAGACAAAGACCTTATTTTGTATGTATTTGCTTTGCATGGGTTATTCTGACCTTTTTATTCTCTCATCAGAAAGAAAACAATTCTACATTATAAATGTGCTCACACATGCTCTGTCTGCTGCATGGTGTGTGCTTCCGAAGAGAAGTAGTTTTAAACAGTGAGTATATTCCAGACTCTATATTTTAACTGAAAAAGTTAAAATTAAAGTTGGGGGCCATCTTATATGCTGGAAAATATGACACTTACTTTTGGAAACCTGATTTGGGGTGGCAAGGGAATAAAGGCACTGAATATACACAGCCAATTGCAGGAAAGCTGGTATCAGTTGATTGAGATTGATCTGATGAAGAAGCACCAAATACCTTATAACCAAACTCCAACTTGCTTATTATGCACATCACAGAGGAGAAGAGTAACTATTTTTGGCAGGAGGTCATGTAGAAATGCAGCCTTAGGTTGTATTAACTTTTGAGGAGGTTCCTAGTTGACTATGTCCCCTGGCGGGGGAGACCTAGTGGCACTCAGAGGAAGGACAGCAGGTCACCAAGAAGAGACTTGATACCCTATGTGCATATACAGAGGGAGGTAATCCCTCTGAGGAACAGTCATAGAGGAGGGGAGTAAGGGGGAAATGGGAGGGAGGGGATGATGGGAGGATACAAGGGATGGGATAACCGTAGAGATGTAACAAGAATAAATTAATAAAAAAAAATATACATTAAAAAAAAACAATGTGTTTTAAATGATCATACTTTTATACACTGCCAAAAGCCAGACTTGTGTAACAAGAAGTCTTTTCCATCCTTCTAAGACACACACTGGAGAAACTTTGGTAATTCCCATGGGCCTCTGGAATTATGTCCTTGCCAGGTCTAAGCCCATGTCAACATACATACATTTACTCAGAGCTTCTTCATAATCTACCACAAATATTGAAGAAGCATATATAACACCCAATAAAAGAGACATCAGTTTAAACAATGTGTGTGTTGTTTCTGTTTCTACTATTCTATACCATTTACTAACAAACACATTTAAACCATTTTTAGTAATTACATTCCCTAAAACTAGAAACCTGATCAAATATTAGTTTAGCAACCTGAGCATAAGCATTGAAAAAAAAATCTGTACTGTAAGTTCATTTCAGTTCCTCAGATGCCTAGCCAACTTCTCCTTCTCCTATGGAAACAGGCAGAAATGATATGCCCAGATCCAGCCATAGATGCTCATAGAAAAACATAATTCTGTAGTACCACAAGCTTTTTAATATAGTTTTTTTTTACTTTTTAAACTTTTTTTTATTAATTTATTCTTGTTACATCTCAATGGTTATCTCATCCCTTGTATCCTTCCATTCTTCCCTCCCTCCCATTTTCTCCTTACTCCCCTCCCCTATGACCGTACCTGAGGGAGATTACCTACCCCTTTATATGCTCATAGGGTATCAGGTCTCTTCTCGGTAACCTGCTGTCCTTCCTCTGAGTGCCACTAGGTCTCCCCCTCCAGGGGACATGATCAAATGTGAGGCACCAGAGTACATGTGAAAGTCAGACCCCACTCTCCACTTATCTATACTAAAATGAACGACAAAGAGAAACATGGCCTCAAGTCCCATGAGAGCCATGTTTTGTAATGTTTCCATTAGAAACAAACTCTGCCTTCAATTCCCTGTAGCAGCATTATGAACATGACTTTATGTAGATAAATTGCTAATATGTTTCCCTTTAGCACTACTGTAGTTTAAATATTCCTATGTGGCCTGCACTATTGATATTGTCAACCTATATACTATTACTACTATGGAAAAATAAATTTTGTGTCTATTTTGGAAATATTTTACAAAAGTGTTTTTATGGAAATTATACATAAATGATATGATAAAATATTTAATTACTCAGGACTTAAATCTTATCTACTACTACTTTGAGTCAGAAATGCTATTTTATTTTCAATAGTTTCCTCAATGGATATATATCAACATAATAATTGTCTATTAAAGTGTTCCCCCAATATGTTAGGCTAAACTATAAAATTTACAGAATTTGACCACTTTGAATTATGAAAACAACAACCAGTAGCATGCAATTTGATGCATAAATATACATGGTTTCAACTCTCTATCTTTTGTGTTAGCAGCTGATGTCTTTTTTCCACTGTATAATATATAATCACATTTCTTTACTTTGAATATTCTGATAAACTTCATTTGCACTTAACATTATTTATATAGGATATTTTATAATAATCAGATATATTGTAGTTTTGTATCACGAAAGTATTACATATATGTAAGACCTATTGTACAAAATATAAAAGGGGTTTCCTGCCCTCTAACCCAGTGAGAAGAGTGTCTAGATTGCCTGTCTTCCTGGAAGGTAGACACACCTACAAAATCCAGTGCAGAATATTCAGGAGACTTCAGCCCTGCCCATCTCTTTGGGGAGAACAGTGCACTTGTTCATTTCCAGATCAGACGATTTCCTCAGTGAACTCAATTCATTTTGCTAAGCTTCAGCTCCACTGGAAAATCTGTGAGGATTCAGTGTTTAGTGGGATGTTCCAGTCTGGTGCATAGCATTGATGAAAATAGTATATCAGTCAGGCTTTAATCATTCCTGGTTCTGTAAGGCCTTCTGTGTATCATATACCTGTAGCTGTTGGGTCTATGGGCAATAGGACTACCCTGTCTTATCTGTGGATAAGCGCTTTCTCAGATGGTGAATAGCATTTAGGAAATTCAGAAAGAATGAAATTCAGGGTGGTAAAAATAAGCACAGAGAATATTGGAATTGATCCTTCAGAGCCTGTTACCTTTTTAGAACAGGAAAACAGTGCCACAACTCTACAATAACCTAGTCTCTCTTGAAAAGTATAACCATGATACAGACATTTCTGTGTTCTCCTTGGTGTAGTATTTCTACAGGAAATAGGGGAATATCTGTGGAGCTGTTGACCAAGGTCAAGACAGCCATGTTTGTCCTCAGATCAAGTCAAGCAAGCTGAAGTTGTGAATGTGGCCACTGGTGTTGGCTTTGTTTCTTATCAATTAGACTTAATTATACAACTCAGCTATTCTACACAAGAGGGAAAAAAGGTTAAAGGCAAACAAGAGTAAACCTTCCGGTATCTGTTCCATGGGACGGATCCCTATGTATCTCTGGCCTGCACATTGGTCTGGTCTATACACTGGTCCTTTCCTGAATCCACATGGATGTGTGCTCCGAACCTGCAGCCTTCTCCTCTCCTCTCCATCTGCATCTCTCACAGGCAATGGCTTGTCTCCTCTCAGGATCCCTCCTCCCATCATTGTTCTATTAAAACACACTAGCCCAGCCGGAGTCCCCTGTTTCCTGAATCCAGACCCAGGATGGTTCCACACAGCCTATTACAAAGTCAATCTCAGAGGAGTATTTGTGGTGTTTCCAAGAGCCTTCACCTGGGATAATGCCTACAATCCTTTCCACACACTGGTGCTGACAAGTATCATATACTGCATATACGTATATTATAACAAGAACAAAATGGACGACACCTAAGAAATGATCTAGGGGAAGGCTAGAAAAAGCAAGACTTTTTTTTTTTTTTTGTTAGCAAACTTTTGTCCCTTTTTTTGAGAGAAAACTGCTCTCAAACTGGGATATTTGAACCTATTCCTTATTCATTGACCATAGTGACTTCAGCCTAGGAAAGGGTTATTCCCAAAATACAATAAAGACAAACTTATCACCTGTAAAATAACATTCTTATATACTGGAATATGAAAGAACATGTGGAATAGTGGTTAATGAAAGCCTTGAGCATCTCCAACGTCAACCCCTTCCACATTGATAGTTCTTGAAGAAGCCTGAACTGAAACATAAACCAATAACTAATCCTATCTACTACAATTCATACTTCACTCAGGACAAAAAGATCTTGTATGGCCACTCCATGGTGCTCACTTATACACTCTACAGTCTATGGCCTCTCCATGTAGACACTGAGACAACCAGAGGTCACTTCACTACTTGAAGATTCCAAGAATAGCAATATTGCTACAAAGCATCAGAAGACTTGATCCAGAGTTCTGATTTTTCTGATTCAATTACATGTATAGAGGGATATTATGGTGATATTGTGTCTGTAACACCAGCACGAATGCATGAGGACTTTCATGTCTTTGACATGAAGTTGAATGAAAAGGAGATGACCACCACTTTTAGCTTCTACAGAACCCAGAGGGCCATCCTACTTTCCACAACAATACATGAGGATAGACATCCATACAGCTCAGCACAATGAAGCTGAATCTATCAAGATGGTGAATATGGGAAAACATCATTACAGTGTTCCAATCAAAAGGTAACCAGCTGAGGCTGCCTGGTACCAAGCCTCTTTTCAGGCCTGCAACTGAACCATCCCAAGAACTACTCTAGCCAAGCTCATCTGACATCAGGCAATGATAGCTTTAATGTAGGACATAATCTGGTCAATGCTGTATTGAAATCTATGTCTTGAATCAGATACCAACGTTTACAGAGAACTCTATCTAGGAAAAGCTAAAGGATATTTCTTTCACTAATTAGATATGAACAAATGCTTCTCATATACCAAGAATTCTAATAACACTGAGGACAAGCTTGATACTCTTGCTACTTTTATTAAGCACTACAAAAAGTGCTAACACTTTTTCTAAAATTAAAAAGATGAAATAAAATAAATAAAAAATTAATGAAATAAAATATTAAATAATCATCTAACTCCAGGTGCACAAGTCGCAAGAACAAAGCACAAATGACACAACAATGAACTCCTTCAATAATTAAGAACTCTTCCATGGTATTGCGGAGACTGATGCACCAACCATGTATGGTGTGGACCTAGACCCTCTGCTTAGAAGTAGTAGATATGCAGCACAGACTACTTGTGGCTCCAATATTGGGAGTAGAGACTACGTCTGACATGAACTCTGGCCCCAATCATGGATCACTTCCCCCGGCAGGTATGTGTGTGTCCTGTCAGACCACAAAGGAAGAGCATACATGCAATCCAAATGAGACTTGATAGGTTGAAGTCAGATGTTAGGGTAGGTAAGGTGGGAGGGGCATGAGGGAAGGAGAATGGGACCAGGAGGAGAAGAGAGAGGGGGGCTACAATTGGGATATAAATTTAACAAGTGAAAAATTAATAAATAAATAAAAAGAAAAGAAAATTACATAGCCAAAAAAAAAACCTTCCATAATACTCTCCATTGAGAGTGCAATATATAAAATCACAGAAACGGGTCTCAAAAGAATGATTATATGCTCAAAAAACTGAAAGAAAAAAAACAGTGTGAATCAATCCTGAGAACATGGACAATTGCATGAAACAAGGAAGAAAATTTCAAAAAAAGTGATAGAAGAAACAAACAAACTAAAAACTAAACTTAAAGAGTAGAATTAAAACTATAACACACCAAACAAAATGTTCTGTGAAAATCTTTGCAGAAGAATAGATGAAGGAGAGGGCTGAAGGTACAAGAAGATGAATGGAAGGAAATAAAATAAGAGCAGAAATTAATAATTTGAAATGAAGAAAATAATAAAAATTAAGATAAATAATTAATTATTTAAAAGAATATAAAATTAGCAAATCTTTAGCCAGAATACTGTATGAAATACACTGAAAACCAAAAGTAGTGACATTAGTGATGAGACAGATACCAGTGATTTTCAGAAAATGCACTAGAATATACCTCAAAAACATATGTTCCACAGTATTGGAATATCTAAAAGAAATGGATGAGTTTTAAATACTTATGATATACCAAAATTAAACTAAAATGAAATGAGTAATTTAAATAAATCTGAAATGAATTGAAACTGCAATTTAAAAAAATCTTCTAACTAAAAGAAGCCCAGGTCCAGATGGATTCACTGCTGAATCTACCAGGGTTTCATAAAATAATTATGCACAATGCTTCTTAAATAGTTTAATAATTATGAAAGTAAGAAATGCTACAAAACTCTTTTTTTTCACAAATCTAGCATTATCTTGACCCAACCCATTTAAATATAGAGCAAAAAGGAAAAAAATACATCAATATACTAGAAAATCATAGATGTGAAATGACTCAAAAAGCAATTCCAGACTGAATTTCTAAAAGAAATAAAAAATATCAAGTTAACATGATTCCAGAGAAACAGAGATGGATCAACATACATAAGTCAATAATTATAGTTTACCACACAAATGAATTTAAAGACATAAATCACAGGCTCATCTTAATAGACCCAGAAATGATATTTGATAAAAACCTAAGTTTTAGCCGGGCAATGGTGGTGTACGCCTTTAATCCCAGCACTTGGGCGGCAAAGGCAGGTGGATCACTGTGAGTTCAAGACCAGCCTGGTCTACAAAGTGAGTCTAGGACAGCCAAGGCTACACAGAGAGACCCTGTCTTGAAAAACCAAAAACAAACAAACAAACAAACAAAAAACAAAAACAAAAAAAAAACCTAAGTTTCTAAAAGCTCAGAAGGAGCCTATCATACCATAATAAAGGCTATATATGAAACCTATATCTAATATTATATTAAATGGGAAAATATAAATAAGCATTTCTGCTAAGATCAGAAAAAAGCAGGAGTGCCCACTACTTTATTTTTTCAAACTGACACTCAATGTAGTCTTAGATACTATTAGTCTTAGATAAAGTAGTAAGACAAAAAAAAAAAAAAAAAAAGCAAATAAAAGGGACCCATATAAGAGAAAAATATGTGAAAATATTTTTATTTTCATATGAAGTAAGTAATTCTACACTTAAGAGACTTTTTATATTCTACCATGAATCGTTGAACTGAGAAACTGGCAATATACATATTATCATACAAAGATTAGTAGCCTTTCTATAAACTAATAACAAACATGACAGGAGTTAAATCATGAAATAATATCACTCAAAATTTCCTTAAAAGAAACAAAACCTGGAATAAACTTAGCTAAGGCACTGAATGAATGTGACCTCTTTAATGAAAACTTGAAAACACAAGAGAGAAAATTGAAGAGGACATTAGAAAATGGAAAACCCTCTCATACTCAGGAAGTGGCAGAATCAATATCATGAAAATGCCACTCTTACCTAAAGCAATCTACAGACTCAATAAAATCCCCATCAAAATTCAAGTGTTACTTTTCACAAAATAGTAAACAAAATCATGTAATCTTAAAATTCATTTGAGGGGGAAAAAGTCCTGGATAACCACAGGAATTATAAATAAAAAGTAAGGAAAGAAGCATACTTACATCTGATTTTAAGTTATATTATGGAGCCATGGGATGGGGATTTCCTGGCACTGGAGTACTGACACAGAGACGAATATATAAATTCACAGAATAGAAGACCAGGCACAAATCCAGAACATTAACCCAACCAACGTTTGGCAAATATGGCAAAAATAAACATTTCTCTAGAGAAAAGACAGCTTCTTTCTCAGTGTGAAAACTATGCATTCACATTTAGAATAATGAAAATAGATCTCATCTCTTCATATAATGATAAAATAAAAGCATCAGTTGTTAGTCTAGGGAAGAAGCTGGCAAATAATTCCCCCAGGTATGAAGTTCATTGGAATGAATTCGCTTCCATGCTGTAGTCAAGTCTTGAGGTGGATAGAGTACATTTTCCAGAAACACTACAGACCCCTCTGACAGAGCTCATTGTTTGCAATGTTTTGAGACAGAATATTTGTACTTCTCTTCTCTTGAAAGCTGCAAAGAATAATGAAGATGTGGCTATCATAGCCATGTGGTATCTTGACAAACAGCTAAAGCCCCATGTGAGTAACAGCATCCTATGTAAAGGGGGTTCTGGTTGACCACCCACGAACTTAGATGAGTGGTCTGATGAAAGTTCTGGCCTTGCAAATATCCTTCTGCTCGACTAGGCTAAGATCTCCACTGTTCTTAGTTTGTGTATAAAACTCTCTGTTGTCCCTGCAAAAGACACTGCGATCTGGAGGTTCCCAGGCTGATTGGAGAGAAGGAAGAAAATGTAAAGAGTGCTAACTGTAGGGAATTAACTGAGAGAATATGGATTAACTTTAGGGGCTGGGTTACATCTGAATCACTGTAACAGTGAGTCCATGAAGAAAGTACCTTAGCTTGCTTCTAAAAGATATTTGAGAGTTTTCTCATCTATGTCACTATAGCACTAAAATGACTAGACCTGAGAAGCTCTTGTGAATTTGAAGAATCTCTGGGCCAGGTACTAGAAAAACTACTGTCTGTAACAGGTATGGGGTCCTAGAAACATACAAGAAGAACATTATGATGGACAGATCTGGTCCAAGGGGTTCTGCTCAAATTATGGCACCAGCCAAGGACAATACGTGCAGTAAGCGTAACCTCTACCCAGATCTAGCCGATGGACAGGACATTCTCCACAGTGGAGTGGAGAGTGGGGACTGACTCTCACAGGAACTCTGGTGCCCCCTATGAGCATATACAGGGAGACCAGGTACCCCTCAGTCACAGACATAGGGGTGGGGAGTAGGGGGAAAGTGGGAGGGAGGGAGGAATGGGAGGATATAAGGGATGGGATAACAATTGAGATATAATATAAATAAATTAATAAAATATTTAAAAAAAAAAAAAACAGGTGGAGGGAAAGAAGCATCAGCCACCTTGGATGGGAGGACAGAGATGGGTGTTCAGCTGGGTCTTAATGCCTATTCTCTCTACACATTACCACCAATTCTGTTTGTTCTAAGGGACATAAAATATTCTCCTTTCCCGTTGGCTGATTTCTTCTCTCAACAGTCCTTGAACATCCCAAAATTTGTCCTTATTTTCCAGTTGCTGTAAAATAAACAAGCAAAGACATAAACTGCAACAGGTATATATAATTAATTATTTATTACTTTGGGTGCTATCAAGCTTACTTACAGATTATAAACAAAAGGAAAAAATGAGTTAAAGGAAACATTCCTCCAGATTTTTTTGAATGATGGATAATATAATGGCAAGATAAAATTGACATTTAAGATTTCATTACTTTTGCCGGGCGGTGGTGGCGCACGCCTTTAATCCCAGCACTTGGGAGGCAGAGGCAGGCAGATCGCTGTGAGTTCGAGGCCAGCCTGGTCTACAAAGTGATTCTAGGACAGCCAAGGCTACACAGAGAGACCCTGTCTCGAAAAACCAAAAAAAAAAAAAAAAAAAAAAAAAAAAAAAAAAAAAAAAAAAAAAAGATTTCATTACTTTCAAAAGGTATTAAAGAGTCATGTTGGAAAGAGCAAATAACTGGACAGGCCTCTTTTCCATGGTTGCTAATGAGGAAGGCATGAATACAGATGGTAATGTCCCCATCAGTAAAGGAACAAATACATTTTTGGATAAAGGTGAAAGAGAGACAGAGACAGAGACAGAGAGAGAGACAGAGACAGAGACAGAGAGAGAGCAAGAGAGATAGAGACAGACAGGGAGAGACAGAGAGAGACAGAGAGACATATACAGACAGAGAGACAGAAAGACAGAGAAATGGAGAGATGGAGAGACAGAGGCAGAGACAGAGATAGATATACAGACAGAGACATAGAAGAATCTGGAAGATGTCCTGATATGGATCCTATTGTCTTACAGAAAAGGTGTTCCAAAATATATCACCATGTGGCTCTTCTTAATACATAGACTTCAAAAAAAAGAATGATTGATATTTTTCTATGTGCCTAAATATAAACCAGAGGATTAAAAAGTGGCCTGTGATAAGAAATATCATTTAAGTACCAACAGAATAGAAAGGATAACAGCTTTGAACAGATCTTAATGTGGATTGCAAGCTAGACACAATGTTTGGTTTGGTTTTTCTTGGTTTGGTTGGGTTGGGTGAATTTCAATAGGTTATGAGTTCCCCATGTTTCCTAAACACTACAAGAATTTCCAATGAAGAAATCCTCTAGAAGAAACAGAGGGTTATACTACACAAAAACCCTTCACTGTTGTGTTAGGAGAAAAGTGGGTCAAGTGCTAGAATCTGAAGTCAGAAGATCATATTCTGAATACATGTACTTTTCCTTTTATTTATCACTTCCCATGGTTACAAAGTAAGAGTATGGCATCTTAATTGTGCCTGGGTTTAGATACCATGGGCAGTATATCTTTCAGTTAGAAGGTGTAGTTACTGTAGCTACCCAGAGTGTCTTTCCAAATGTCTTCCACTTGTACAGTAGATTCTTCTATTGTGATGATACATGGGACTATGGTGACGTTTGTTGTTAATTAGATACCTATCTTTCCACCATGTTTATATTTTGATTTTTCTGTGTTGAAGATACACCCTCTACATAATGGCTGCTTCCTATGTCACAGCAGCTACCCTGAGTCCTTGGACTCATGGCTTTGTTAGTGAGGTGTAATGTAGAAACTAGATATGAATGGCCAGTTCTGTTGAAACATACACAGAACAATGGACACATAGTATCTTGAAATTCTGAAATGTGCAGGCTAAATCTTAGCAGTCGAATGAGCTGGTTATAACATATTTCCTATGGGTGGCACTAGACCGAGGAAAAAGTAACAGACATGAAGCCTGAATTACCAGGATTTGTCTCCCCCAAAGGCCTCCATTTGTCTCAACTGAGGAAAACATACAAATATGATAGGCTTCATGGGCTTTGAGGAGGACCAGCACTGCCTTTCAATTGTGACTGCTAATAAGTATAGAATTCTAGTGTTATCACTGAGATTTTGTAAATGAATAACATTCAGAAAATTTATGAACTGGTAGGTGAATGGGTCAAAAAATGAGTCAGAAGTCAAGTTATAGACTTCTTGGGGAGAATTTAACCATGATGAATCTTGGCTTTTGACTTCTTTCTAGTATACTTTTAGGTGCTTGTACAGTGGGATAATGGGCTACAAACCTCTTTGTTTCAACTAGCTTCTTCTCCAGGTGTATAAACTTGGGTGAGTTACTCATCATTGGAAATGTCTTGACCTTGAATTTTGGGATTATGTGAGTCTAAATCCCATCACACAGCTTGCCTATCACATAGTATTTGTTCAGTGAATGTGGTAAAACGGACCTCCTGGAATGTCACTGAGCTCATTTTTTTTTTGTGAAAAATTTTTCCTTTTCCTTAATTTTTTTTTTTTTTTGGAATGGCCACCTCAGATACCATGGATACAAATGCGAGTATATGGTATTGTGTGCCAAGTGCCTGGGAGAAGGACCAGAGGATGATAGGGCAGTAATAAAGACTAAAGGAAGCAGGGATTGCAGGGGACTGAGACATGGGTAAGTGTGGAAATCTCAGTACTCTTCTTGGGACAGAATACACCACATTAGTGCTCCCTATTAACAGGTTTGAGACGGCCCTTCAGGTAGACGAGAAAACATGGGTTGAAAAGTACAGCATTGATCCAAGACTTCTATATCACTCCTCCTCCATCTACTTGAACAGCAACCCAACTAGTATCAGTTTTCCTACAAAGTTAGCATTGTCTGCTTTTGCAAACACTGGACAGCATTAGACCACCAGAAATTCAAAGAAAAAAACCTGATTTGCCCATTGGCTAGATCTGGGTAGGGGTTTAAAGTTTACCGCCTGTATTGTCCTTGGCTGTTGCCTTAGTTGGAGCGGGACCCCTGGACCCAAATGTGCCTATCATAATGTTCTACTTGTAGGTTTCTAGGACCCACTGGATCCTTCTACTTTGCTATTCTCACATGGTTCTCTCATCTAGAGTCCCAATAGGACGTTCTCCCCTCTGTCCCAGTTTTCTGGTAAGTGAAGGCTTTCATGAGACATGCCCCTTGGGCTAGTATGCAGATATAAGTGAGTATATACCATTTGAGTCTTTCTGCATCACATTTGACTATGTCCCCTGGAGCGGGAGACCTGGTGGCACTCAGAGGAATGACAGCAGGTCACCGAGAAGAGACTTGATACCCTATGAGCATATACAGGGGGAGGTAATCCCTCTCAGTCACAGTCATAGGGGAGGGTAATAAGTGGAAAATGGGAGGGAGGGGAGAATGGGAGGAACAAGGGATGGGATAACCATTGAGATGTAACAAGAATAAATTAATAAAAGTTAAAAAAAAAAAACCACCTGATTTGCTTTTGTCAGGAGCCATTACTACAGAATCCCTTGAGTTGGTTCCCTTGAAGGGGATGGTGGGGAAATTCAGACACACCTATAGTCACAGAAGCTTCTTGTTAGCAGAGTCTAAAGAAAAAACAGATGATATTAATTTTGTTAGTTTGTCTACCTCAGATTCTAGACACAAACAAATTGTGGGTAGATGCTTCTAAACAGCTGGTCATCCCACACTATCAAGGGAGTGTCTCAGATACTGGTGAAGGGCAGATACTTCTTGATAATGGATGCTCACTGATATCTGTGGCTTTATAGAGTACAAAGATTCTATTTGTTTATTTTTAAATTTAATTTTAAAATCATACACTCACATAAAAATAGAAAATATTTTTGCATACATTTCAATCACAGTTTCCTTTCTTTTGTCTCCTCCCAGATACTCCCTACCTTACCAACATCCCAACCCTACAAAAAACAAGCAGACAAAAAAAAAATGTAAACTGGAAAATAAAGATCCATAAAAACACAAACTCAGAAACCATTATACATGGGAATAAAACCATTAAGACAAAAGCTAAAACAAAGCAATATGAAACCAAAAGTCTACAGAAACACCATTCAGAGGTTTCATCCAGCAACTGATAGAAACAAATGCGTAGACTCAGAGCCAAACAGTAGACTGAGCTCCTGAAGTCTTGTGGAAGACTGGGAGGAAGGAGTGAAGAACTGGAGGGGTCAAAGACACCGTAAGAAGACCTACAGAGTAAACTAACCTGTGCCATGGGGGTTCACAGAAACTGAACCTCCAATCAAAGAGAATATAGTAGATGTGCAGCTTGATCATCATGTGGGTCCCCTAACAGTGGGACTAGGTCCTGTCTCTCAGTCTGTTGCCTGCATTGGACACTTTCTCCCTAACTGGGCTGCCTTGTCTAGCATTAATGGGAGAAGATGTGCTTTGTCTTTCTGTAACTTGTGGTGCCAGGATGGGTTGGCATTCCTTGGGGCCTTCCCATTCTCTGAGAAGGAGAGGGAGAAATGGAAAGAGGGAACATGAGGTTGGGACTGGGAGGGAAGGTGGGAAGGAGCTGGGATCAGACTAAAATAAAAAAATAATAAAAGACACAGAAATTACAAAATAAAAGAAAGGTAAACTATTTTAATAAGCCACAAAGGTTTGAGCAAGTAACATTAGGTATGTGAAGTCAAAGATGATTTCATTGATATCAATGAACAGATATCATTGATGTCAAAGCTCTGCCCTACAACATTTATAAAGACTGTCATAAAAACAGCAGTTTCTCATTAATTAACTTCTCACTAATAAGACATGTGTTGCTTAGACATTGGACATGTTCCTACTTTGCCTTTCTTCTGTTATCATATAACACTAACAAAAGTAAGTTGAGGGAGAAATAAAAGGTCTATTTGTCTTAGACTTCTACATTATAGTATATCATTGAGGAAAGTCAAGGCAACACAAGTGGAAGCAGAAGCAAGAGCCATGGAGGAAAATTGCTTACTGGATTGGCTTACTTTTCATATGCTTCCTGGGTCCATCTGCCCAGGCTTGACAACATCCACAGTGAACATGTTCCTACTATATCAATCAGTAATAAAGAAAATTCTATGCCACTATGCCTTTAGGCAAATCTGATGGAAGTAATTCTTTAACTGAAGTTCCTTCCTCCCAGGAGATTTTAGTTTGTGTGAAAAGATAGAAAAGTTGTTTTTCAACCCTTGCCACTTGGTACCTTCTGAGATGGCCTCATGGCTGTTCTATACTTTCAACAACCACACCCTCACACCTGTCCTGAACACCTGACAGCACATGATGTCCCAATCTGGGCTCCTACCCCCTCCGGGATAAAATAACTAGTAATCAATCATTTTAAAGTCATTCATAAGAACCAATCATGGGCAACAACTCTACTTAGCAGCCATTTCTGCTTCTGTAAGGGTATAAAATGACCCAAGCTTTGCTTATTCAGGTTCTTCAGCTCAATAGAACTTGGTAGACCCTGTCACAATGGATCAATAAACCATTCTTTGCTATTTGCATCGGACTGGACTCGCTTGTCTCACTGTGCTCGGGGGAGTAGGACCTAGCCTAGCCTCCAGGTCTTACAGTCTCAAGTTGATGCCCAGGGGTCCTGCTCAAACTATGGCACCAGCTAATGACAATACATGCTGTAAACTTCAAACCCCTACCGATATCCAGCCAATGGACAGGATATTCTCCGTAGTTGAGTGGAGAGTGGGGTCTGACTTTCACATGAACTCTGGTGCCCCATATTTGACCATGCCCCTTGGATGGGGAAAACTGGTGTCAATCAGAGGAAGGATAGCAGGCTACCAAGAAGAAACTTGATTCCTATGAGCATATACAGGGTGAGGAGGTCCTCTTCAGTCACAGTCAAGGGGGAGGGGAGTAAGGGGAAAATAGGAGGGAAGGAGGAATGGGAGGATACAAGGGCTGGGATAACCATTGAGATGAAATATGAATAAATTAATAAAATACAAAAGTAAACTACCAAAAAAAACAAACAAACATACACACACACACAAACACACACAAACACACATCATGACCTTGTCTCAATTCACCACTACACAACCCACCAGCAAACAAGAGAGTCAAGAACACTATTATTTTACCCTAAAAACCAAATGATAGTTAATTTTCTTCCACCCCTCTTTTTTGAAAAGCCACTTGGGAAGGAACTTACACAGATATCAAAGTTCCTGAAATCAAAGTGAAAATATTTGCCTTTTTCTCTATAGAACTTACATTCTTTTCTGGCTAGAAAGTTGGAAAGAAATTAATTTCCCTATCTCATCAGACACTCTACAGAGTAACAGGTTTTGAAGCAAGGTTGGATATGGAAGTGATCAATCTGTTAGGTCTTCATCCAAAGAGTGTTCATCACTCTTAAGACAGCTCTTGGAGACCAAAGGTACCTTTCTACAGAGATTAAAGAGACAATCCATGTCACAAGACATGACAAGTCATTTGAGTATCCTATTCCAGAACTAAGAAACAGCCCGCATTTATTTGGACAGGTCTTGTCCCAGGATCTAATCAATTTGTCAAGTCCCCACCCAACCTTTCTTCAAGACCTTTTATTCTGTGGGGTGTCTGATGAGACTGTATTAGAGAACTGAATTTATTTCCAACTTTCTAGTGAGAAAGAAACATAAGTTCAGCAGAGAAAAGGCCAAACTGTCCATTTTCAGGAACATTCTTGAGAATGAAATGTGCAATTTGAGCTCTGGACTGACCCAGGCTGTTCTTCAAAATGTGGGATCACAGCCCTCTGGACCAGCACCAGGAAGCCTGGCCCTCCCTTAGAGCAACAGCCTCCAAGCTGTGTCCTCTCAATACTAAGCAGAGTAAGTGTTCACCAATTCCATCTTTTATAACAGTTGTTGTAAGTCTCTGAGGGATGAAACAGAGGAAGAGTAACTGAGAAGGTCTCACACAGATTAGGAAGTGAAGCAGGCATTTGAGAAGCAGGTTTTCTTAGAAAATACTGTAAGAAAAAAATGATTGGAAAGCACAGGGGCAGTTATATATATAGGACAAATAGGTAAAAAAGGAAGACTATGGGATCTTTCACAACCTTCAACACAGTCTGTTTAGTAGATTCCCAGCTTTAAGCTCCCTCCTATCCTAACCAGGAAAAACTGTGACTTTTTTTTTTTTTAATGACAAAGCTTTGTCTTATGAGAAAGCCTCATTCTGTACAGGACCAATGTCACATCCATTGTGTGAAATTTTTTGTGGGGTGGGCGGGTGGCTGAAAGAGATTCAGATCTTACATACATAACAAAGAGCATGGATGAGCCATGTAAGGACCATAAAATAGGGGATGTCCTGGACTGCCTTTGCAGACCTGGCTGGTGTTGATCTCAGAGATCTGCCTGCCTCTGCCACCCTGAGTGCTGGGATAACAGGCATGCACCACTACCACATTTGGCTCAGGTAAAGACTGTCTGAGCAGATTGCCAGCACTGGAGTAAAGAAGTGCATTAAATAGGACCTCGTGATGTTCAAAACCTTCCTTACAGCAAAGGAAATGATTAACTAAACATGATAAAATATTAACAAATGAGTAGACATTCTACTAAACTGAAAAATATTTTTAACAGCTGTGAACTATCTGACAGAGAATTCATATCTAGAAAAATAGTCACAAGAAGTAAACAAGAAATATCTCAATTAAAAATATGAAATAGCAAAGCAGTGGTGGTACCCACCTTTAATCCCAGAATAGGCAGGCAGATTTCTATGAGGTAGAGGGAATTCCAGGACAGCCATGGCTACACAAAGAAACACTGTCTAGAACCACTGTCTGCCCCTCTTCCCCCCCAAAACAAACAAACAAACAAGCAAGCAAACAAACAAATATACAAACAAAAACCTTACAAAAACATTGTTAGTTACAATGACTGTATATTTCAAGTACCCAGCACAGTACCATTTGAAATCCTGAGAGACTCCTGAAACTTTTTAGTCCAAGATAAGATAGAGGATAACGTACAAGGGCATACTACCCCAGCTAGGGTCTAGAGATCTGCCAGCTTTCTACAAAGTCAGCAGTGTGAATCCAAATTGAAGACTGAAGAAACTTTATCTGAAGTATGAAGACGAAATTGGCAGAATACAGGCACATCTTCAGGAAGAGGAAATTTTCCCCTCACTGCCTGGCTTTTCTTCCCCCTTCCCTCCATTCATGAGCTAACTCCATCAGGCAAGTCTTTTTTTTTAAACTCCCATGCTTTCTCCCATGTAATTCTTCTCCATAAAAGCCCTCACAGCTTTACTTGTACCTGAAACCTCTTTGCAGGCATTCAAATAGATAATCATGATTAATTATCTCAATACCTGAATTCTGTACATATTAGCAGGCATTCTCAAGTTTATACCAAATCCACAGGTATCACCAGGAAATATTTTTAATTATCTAAACTTTCATGTAAGTGGAATATTTTGTAGATTTTTTTCTTTTACTTGGAATAATGTTTTAAAAACTTACATATTATTGCATTGCTATAAATGCTTCTCAGTTCATCACAATTTATATCTCAATAAACCTATTATAAATTGAAAATATGATGACAAAATGTAATTAATACAGCTAAAATAGAAAAGAAAATAGTTCAAGTCTTCAAGTCTCTCTCTCTCTCTCTCTCTCTCTCTCTCTCTCTCTCTCTCTCTGTTTTTTTTTGTTTTTGTTTTTGTTTTTTTTGTTTTTGTTTTTGTTTTTTAGACAGGATTTCTCTGTGTAGGCTTAGCTGGTCTGGACTTACTCTGTAAACCAGGCTGCTTTCAAATTCACAGTGATCCGACTGCCTCTGCCACCCAACTGCTAGGATTAAAGGCATGCACCACCATGCCAGGGTCAATTTTAACCATGCAATCCTGTGTCTTAGTACAAACTGCTGCTCCAAGCCACCACAAAGCACTCTAAGAGTATTTCACTGTATACTGCTAGGTCAGACAATGGTCATACTTGAAAGACAACCATTATGCTCTGTTGCATGACTATACTTTTGCATCACTACTCAATTAGTAAATTCATTGTGACTCAGGGACTGTATTTTACATTTTATGACTTGTTTTGTTTTATGGTTGAAGTTAGTTTTCATGTACATATGGAAAATAGTCACAGCATAGTCCTGCACATAAATGCTTTTTTTTTTTTTGAATTTGGGAACTCTCAGCCTTCCAATATTGTTCTTTGTTTTTAAGGTTACTTTTGTTTCATGTCTTCGCAAACTTCATGTTTACAATTTAGTTGGGATGTTTGTGTCATTTTTCCTAACTAACTGCCTAGATAGAATTATTAAACAAATGTTTTATATAATTATTAATAACATTTAGACTGGGCATATTGTTTTGTATTGACAATGATGGTAGCTACTTTGTTTGTGAATGCATTTTATTAGGTTGAACAATCTCCCACTTATCACTACTGATTACAGAAATTAAGTATGATATTCCTCCTACCATTCTTTGTTTCTTTCCCTGATGTTAAACCAAACTTTTATTCTGGGATAAAGTTTATATAGTGAGGGTGCCTGATCATTTACACTTGATGCCATATGTTGTTTCTTAGCATTTTATTGAACATGTCTCAGTTGACTTATGAGACAGGAAGTTTTCCTTTCTCAAGTATTTGTCTGATTTGGGTAGTTGAGTGACATTCACTGTATATAAAGACATAGCACTAGCCTATGTTTTATTTTTAAATAAGAGTTTATGACTTATTAATAGCAGTTCCTCCTTAATGTTTGTGTGACTTTATCACTGAAGCAATGGGCTCCTGATTTTTCTTGCTTATAAATTTAATTACTTTAGACTTTTAACTTACTCTTACATTTTTAAAATTTTGTTCACTTCACAGCTCAATGGTAGCCTTCTCCCTCCTTGTCTCCTGGTCCACCTTCCCTCCCTCATACCCTCTGCCCTCTCCCCTAATCCTTAGAAAGAGGAAGCCCTCCTCCCCTATCATCTCACCTCAGCCTATCAAGATTCATCTGTACTGCCTTTATCTTCTCCCTCTGTGGCCTGTTTTGAGTATCTTTCAATTGGCTTCATCCCAGAAAATAATAATTTCAGATATGTTATCTTATTGTTTTTATAGAACTTGTACATAAAATTTCTTTTATTTCTGAAGTGTTAGTAGCAATAATTGTTCAATCCTTTTAAGGTTCACATTTCTTCTTCTTTTTCTCCTTCTTTTGGATGACACATGGGTTTTTATTACTACAAAAAATACCTTTGTTATTTTAAATGATTTCCACAATGATGGTAAACAGAAATAAAAGTTATATACATATTTTATTTCTTTAGTTAACTTTCTCAATTATAGATGATTATTCTCTGTCAAAACATCAATATTTCATGAAAAGTTAGCTTTCACTCTCAGTCATTAATTCATGACTTAGGGACACTGAGGTACATGTCTGCATTTGACTATTGAAAGCAATAGTATGTTCTAAGATAGTTCTGTTTTTTTTTTGGATGCACATAGATTAGTAAGTCAAAATAATGACAGAACTGAGGATCATCAGTCTTAAATAACTGAAAGTTTATGACATTCAAACCAACATTTTCAAATTTCTTGAGGTAGAAAAAAATAACAAGAAAAAACAATATATTGTGGATTAAAGCTGATATACATATAAGTTGAAAAGAACTTAAATAAACTAAGTAACTATATGATATACCACTTTCACTGGAATTTTCCCCAGTGCATTGTAAACATTTTCAAACTATTTTCTTTTGAAGATATCTAAGATAATACATCAAAAAAGGCAAGAGGAGATTATGAATTAGAAAACTTAAATCATACCCAATTTTCTTGAGTAAGGTTCACATTCTTTTTTTTTGTTTTGTTTTGTTTTGGTTTTTTTGTTTTTTTGTTTTTTTGTTTTTTTTTTTTTTTTTTGAAATGTTGCTAACACTTTCTTTCTATGAAACCCATTTTCAGTAATTCAAAGAAGACAGCTTACAAATGTGGGGACAAAGGAACAATAAATACAGCCAAGTAACATTCTTAATAATATCACTGGATTTTTAAAAACAAATTACACTATATTTTCTCTATATCACATAGTTTTCTTGTTTCATTGTTTCTTTGTTCCTACAGTTGTTTTATCATATTGAAAGAATATTTTGCGCTTGTAACATTGTGGTCTCTTTAATAACTTTCATCAATATTTTGGTGTTAATTTTAGAAATTCCTGAGCGCACACACAGTATAAGTTATCAGACTACCCCATGGATTAATACAAGATTAATTCCAGGAAGCCTGCACAAACTTTCCATCCATATTGCTCTGTTCACTCTCTCCAATTTCGTGCTGTTTATTATAAATATCTCTTCAATATGTACAAAATCTAGTGATATATTAATGAAATCAGTGTATTATGTAATCCCGAGTTTTTTTTTATGAACTTTAAACAGAAAAATAGGGATTTTTGTTATATATTTGGTTATAGTTTCAGTATTATTTAACATTTCTGCTTCTTTTCATATAATCCAATGTATTCAAGTTGAATATCTGATGTCATTTCTTTATTGTAATACTGATTTGTTTCCACCCAGCCTCTTTGTGGTGTTGTGTAATTATATACACATTATTTTCTGTAATTGCTTTTTAATCAGTTGAAAAGAAAGTAGCAGAAATAGGCAATTATAATATCTTTGTAAATGACTTACTAATTACCTTTACCAGTGATTCTATTTTTCTCATGTGGATTTGAAATACTCTTTGTATCACTTTATATTAACTGTAAAAGTTTCTTTAACATCTCTTGCAAATCTGTTCCACTAGGAACAGAATCTTCCTCTTACTTTCCTCTCTGTTACTATCATTTAGGAATGTCTTAATTTTTCTTTAATTTCATAAGTTCAGTATTTTAGTTGCATAATTTTAGGTTTATATGTAATTGCTTTTTAGTCCAGATTTGCCAGAGCAAAAGAACCAATAATATATAAAATTATGAGAACATTTGTTAGCATAAATGATCAGGGAGAGCAATCCCATGGTGTCTCTGTGCAAACTGAAAAAATTGGAGCTACACTAAAGCTCAGTATCCAATGCAGAATCCTCAGAACAAGAGGCAGTGCTGATTTGCTCCAATCTGAGTTTGAATTCTCCAGACTTCTCTGCTGTGTGATCACAGTCAAAGACTGAGGAATCTGGAATCCCATGTCCATGAGAAGAAAAGCAGCAACAGTCATACCTTGTTAAGTGTGTACATAGGTGAGATTCACACTTCCAATTTGACAAGCCATCCGAGACACCAGCCCATTAGAAAGTACCTCCATGCCCTAAGTGGCTTACCCCTTCCACTTACTGAATATTTTGCCAACTGTCTTTTGAAACACACCAGACTGACACACTAGAAATATCCTTGCCACTTGCCATGGAACTTTTGTGCAAAGTGAAATTGACCTCCAATGTTATCAATTGAAAATTGTAAGAAATGACACAAATTTTACTTTCTCTTTATCCTCCTCCTTTCAGTGATAGCCACTTACAAAACTGTGGTAAAATAGCAAACTTAGATATTGACTGTGTCACTACCAATATACACACTATTCATTTTATTGTAAGATTTTCTCATGTTGTCCTTAAAACAATTTACTCAAACTTCATAGCCTTGCCTGTATGGAACTTTTACACATTTATATACTTTCATCATTTTAAGAATGGTATGTTAAAAAAAAAGAATGGTATGTTAATGAAGTTACATGTTATGAAATTGCTAAAGAATGCTCTGACATTGGTCATTTTCTCTAAGGAAAATATTATGGGAGTTTTTCCAGGTTCTTTTTTTTTTTTTTTTATTAATTTATTCTTGTTACATCTCTATGGTTATCCCATCCCTTGTATCCTCCCATTCTTCCCTCCCTCCCATTTTCCCCTTATTCCCCTCCCCTATGACTCTTCCTGAGAGGGATTACCTCCCTCTGTATATGCTCATAGGGCATCAAGTCTCTTCTCTGTGACCTGCTGTCCTTCCTCTGAGTGCCACCAGGTCTCCCCCTCCAGGGGACATAGTCAAATGTGAGGTACCAGAGTACATGAGAAAGTAATATCCCTCTCTCCACTCAAGTGTGGAGACTGTCCTGTCCAGGTTCTTTATTTCATCAAAAGTCTTTAAGATTATAATTTAATAGTAACTAGGTACAGATGTACCACAGTTTGTAGTACCATTTAAAGCTGAACTATCTCTGGGTTATTTCCAGTTTATAATTATGAGAATAAAATTTTTTAAATTTTGTTATTTTATTATAATCTATTTGCATAAAATTCAGTTTGTAATCCCCTCGCTATTATTTTCCTGTTCCCACCCTCATTCCATCTTCTGCCCAATTCTCTTTCCCTAGGCCTCAGACAGGTACGTTCCTCCTCCCCCACACACTGACCAGAGTCTACTAGGTCTCATCTGGATAGCCTCTATCCTTTTCCTCTGTGTTCCAACATGGCGTCTCCACCAAAGAGGAACGATCAAATCTCAGGCACCAGAGTTTCTGCCAGAGAGAGTCCCTTTCTTATGTGGATAATGAGCTGGCCAACAGCCACATCTGAATAGGGGGTCTAGGTTCTCTGCTTGCAATGTCCTTGGTTGGACCATCAGTTTGTGAAGGCATACCCCTGGGTCCAGCGCCACCAGATTTAATAGTCTCATAATGAAGTTTCTGACAACCTCCATGCCATCTTCCCCATCATTCCATCCCCCAGCTCTTCCAGAAAACTCTCAGCTCTTCACCCCAAGTCATGCTGTGAGTCCCAGTATCTGTCACAATGCTCTGTTTGGTAGAGTCTCCCAGAGGATATCTATGTTGGGCTGATATCCAATATAGTTGAGTCTATACCATACATGTCTTTCTGAGTCTAGGTTACCATACTCAGGAGGGTCTGTTCTAGTTCCATCCATTTGCCTGCAAATTTCAATTTTTCCTTGTTTTTGATAGCTGAATAGTATTCCATTGTTTAAATATACCACAGTTTCTCTATCCATTCTTCTGTTGAGGGACTTCTAGGTTGTTTCTAAGTTCTGGGTATTGCAAAGAAAGGTGCCATGAATATAGTTGACCAAATATCCTTGTATACTGGATCATCTTCCGGGTATATGCCCAGGAATGGTATAGCTGGGTTTTGAGGCAGCACTATTCATAAGTATCTGAAAAAGTGCCAGATTTATTTCCAAAGTTGTTCTACAAGTTTGCACTCTCACCAACAATGGAGGAGAGCTCTGCTTTCTCCACATCCTCAACAAGCATGCACTGTCACTTCAGTTTAAGTCATTCAGATAGGTGTAAAATAGAATTTCAGAGTTGTTTTGATATCCATTTCCCTGATAACTAGGGACTTGAGCATTTCTTTAAGTGTTTTTCAGCCATTTGATATTCCCATGTTGAGAATTATCTGTTTAATTCTGAGCCCCATTCCTTAATTGAGTTATTTGGTTTGGTGGTGTTTAATTTCTTGAGCTCTTTATATATTTTAGATATTAGACCTTTGTGAAATGTAGGGTTGGTGAAGATTTTTCTCAATCTGTGGGATGTCACTTTGTTCTGTTGACTGTGTCTTCTACATTACAGAAGATTCTCAGCCTCATGAGGTCCTATTAATTAATTATTGACCATAAGGCCTGAGATGTTGGAGTTCTGTTCAGGAAGTTGTCTGCTGTGCCAATGTTTCCTAGCCTCTCCCCTACTTTTTCTTCTAACAGATTTAGTATCCCTGGGTTTATGTTGAGGTCTTGGACTTGAGTTTTGTGCATGGTGATAAATATGAGTCTAGTTGCATTTTTCTGCATGCAGTTAGACCAACACCATTTGTTGAAGACGTTATTCTTTTTCTATTGAATACATTTGGCTTGTCAAAAATTCAGTCTTCATATGTGTGTGGATTTATTTCTGGGTTTTTGATTTGATTCCATTGATCAACCATCCAATTGCTAGGACAGCACCATGTTGCTTTAATTACTGTTGCTCTGTAGTACAGCTTGAGATAATGTATGATGATTCCTCCGTAGGCTCTTTTATTGTAGATGATTGACTTGGCTATTCTGTTTTTTTGTTTTTGTTTTTGTTTTTTCCATATGAAGTTGAGAATCAATCTTTCAATGTCTTTAAAAAATTGTGTAGGTATTTTGATAGGGGTTGCATTGAATTTGAAGATTGCTTTTAGTAAGATGGCCATTTTTACTGTTAATTCTCCTGAACCAAGAACAAGGGAGATATTTCCATCTTCTGATGTCATCTTCAATCTCCTTCTTCAGAGATTTGATTTTTTTTCAAACAAGTCTTTCACTTGCTTGGTTAGAGTTAATCCTATATATTTTATATTGTTTGTGGCTATCGTGAAGGGTATAGTTCCTGTAATTTCTTTCTCTGCACGATTGTCATTTGTATATAGGAAGGCAATTGATATTTTTTAGTTAATTTTGTATCCAGACATTTTGCTGAAGGTGTTTATCAACTGTAAGAGTTCCCTGGTCGAATATTGGGGGTCACTTATATATACTATCATATCATCAGTGAGTAGGGATAATTTGACTTCCTCTTTTTCCCATTTGGATCCCCTTGATTTCTTTTTGTTTTCTTATTGGTCTAGCTAGAACTTCAAGAAGTATATTGAAGAGCTGTGGAGAAAGTGGGCAAAAAAGACAGTGTTTGGTGTCCTAGAAATGGTGTTATAGGTGGTTATGGGTCACATGACATGGGTACTGGGTAGGAAACCTCGGGGCTCTACACAACAATACCTGGTCTTAACCATGTCACTCTCTATCCATTTCCCCATGATAACATATTTATCTATTTTTCATTACTTATTTTACATGTATGGGTGTTTTGCCTGCTTGTGTGTCTCTGTACCATGTTCCTGCCTAACGCCTTTGAAAGCCAGAATCAGGTAATAGGTCTCCTGTAAATGGTGTTGCAGACTATTTGAACCTGGGAATTTGCAAGAGGAACTGGTGCTCTTAATGACTGAGCCATCTCTCCAGTTGCAGCTAATATTTTCAAAGCAGTTATAGCATTCTGGAGACAGTATAAAGAACTGAACAGAAGAAATATATAGTCGTTGAGGGACTGGTGTGGCTGAAAAATTGGAAAAGAGAAAAAAATAATTTTTCATATGTGTACTAGCCATTTACTCTACATATTTGAAGATTACACTCATCTCAAAAGCTTATAGGTTCATTGGGTGTTTGGAGTCTGGGTGTATATTTTTATTTCATTTCATTTTTTAAGTTCTTTGTACATTCTGGATATTAACTATCTGTTTGATATACTGCTGAAAATGTTTTCTTCTCTAAGAAATTTTTTTTTCATCCTGATAATAACCCAACATTTTCTTTCATAACTGCTGGTTAGCCTGAAAAAAAAAAAAGTCCTCCTGTAAGCAGTGCTTGAAGAAAGGCTCTTCTATCATCGTACTCAGTTCATCTCATCTAAACAACTCTGTACAGCCCCTTTCTTCCAGAAGGACACATTTTTGCACATAGAAATCTGAGTTGGCAGATAATTTTTCTTATTATATTAAAGATAAGTGACCTCTGTTTACTTATCCAGAATTTCTGATGAGAATCGGTGGCTGTTGGAGGTGACATTTCTCTGGATTTGATGTATTATTTTTTAAAGTGTTCAAGTGTTATCCTTTTCTTTACTTCTTTTTTAGCATTTAGTGGCTCAAGGGAGGATTGATTATTGTACTTGTGCATGACTTACTTTCTGAAAGACACATCTACTCTGGGGTCAGATGTGTGCAAACTTTAGGGGCAAGTGTGAGACAGGTGGGGGTTGACCCTCAAATATCCTGATAAAGGATTGTTTATCACTCTGTCAGCTACATAAAAAACATTTTAAATGTAAAACAAATTTTAAATGTTCATTAAAAATATTTTTAATGTACAGTTTTCCATTTTTATCTTATATTGAATATTCCTTTTAAGCCAGGCTCATTAAATTAGAAAAAAATTCAATAAAACTACTGTGCCTTTTCAGCTGAAAAAAAAGAAAAGAATAGGTTATGTGTATTTGTGGCTGCCTAAAAATTTCTAGGAACTTCCCTATTATATCAGACCAAATTGCAAGCTCTGATTTCTCATAACTACTTATGTCAGATATCAGGCCACCATCAGGCATAAACGACTCTAAGGATTCAGGATAAGCAATTGGAGGTGGGAAATTTGGACTAAAACAGAAGGAAGAAACATTATTTTAAGAAAGATGCAGAGAAATGTGACTTATAACAAAGTTTTTAAATCATTTCTAGAAAAAAATTCTTGTTAATGACTACTGTTATTTGAGCCAAATAAGGGTCAATACTATTGTATAAACATAGGCTTTAACTCAAATGATAAAGGTCTGGGATAACTGACTCCTATGCAAATATGAGAGTTGGAGTTTGCATCTCCAGAAACTCATGCTTCCTTGGTATGTGACCATTTCATTCTGAGTATGCAGAGACTGTGAGCTGACTAACATGAGTGGCCACAGAAACAGGTTCTGTGTTTTGTTTAATGACACTGCCTCAATGAATAGGGCAGAAAAGCCAACAAATCTAATTCCCAATATCAAATTTTCATTCCACATTCATGCATACAAAATTGTACCAACTAGCACATGTGTGCACACATACATACACACACACAAACACACAACACACACAAAACCACCACCAACAACAACAACTGCAAAAATGATTAAAACAAATTTTGCTTGTCTGATATAAATGTAAGACTTGTATTTTTTCGTTTCCATAATCTATAAATATTCTTTCTGTCATTTAAAACATATATAATTTTGAGGGAGATGTACCATTTCAGTAAATTTTTATTTGTAAATTTTCCTAAAATAATCTAGATATTTTTGATTAAATAGAGAATGTAAGACATTAATTGAAAATGTAGATTTAAAGAGACCAAAGGTCAACCCAAAGCCTCATTTGGGATTATTTGATACTGTGGTTTTAAAGTCAAGAGCTTACGTGTGCACATGAATATTAAGATGCTTGCAAAACACAAGTAAATTATTGTGAATATTTTAAACACAGTGAACAAGACAGGAAAATCACAGCAGGACCATATTTTAGAAGTTACCATTAAAATGGATACAAATAAACTAAAGAGAAATATGGATGTACTGGGTTCAAGACACTTAGAAATAAATAATATAACATTAACACAAGAACTAAATACCAAGGGATGTGTCAAAAATGGTTGAAGGAGAGGAGGCTCAGATCATCACCTGAGAACTGCATTTCCTGAGCCTACTCAGGTTTCTGATTTCTTACCCTGAAAGAGATAAAACAGATAGTACGCTCATCAAGTGCTGAATTCTAAAGCACTTCTACTCATTCTTTAAATACAGAATGGTAATGATCAGATCATTATTCTACACAGAGTTGACTGGAAGTGTGGCTTTTGTACAAAGATATTAGTTTCTTTTATGGCAATGGAAGAGAAAAAGAAATAGAGAGCAATATATTTGTCTCTCAGAAAATAACATCTAAACTACCTGACTGATTTTAATTGTCAGAAGATGAACATATATCTCTTAATGATCAAAATATTTTAAATTCTTTACAAGCTGGATCTAATGGATTTTGGATACAAAAATGAATGTCTAGTAATATACAAAAATAATCTAAATATACTTTTCTCAACAGAAATAAATAGCAACATACACTGCTTCTAAGAACATGTGGTTCAACTTCTGTAAAAAACCATTTGCTTTGTATTAAAATTAAGGACAACTTAGTTGTGATTTAGGAAAGAAATTGCAGCTATTTCCCATACCAGAAATTGTACATGATTATTCAGAGTTGACTTATTTGTTTATGTTTCGTTTTTTTCTGTTCTGTGGATTGGTCATTCTAGGAAGCTTACTTGTAATATGTTAAAAAAAAACTGAAAAGATCATAGGAGCATAGCAATCATTAAAAGAACACAATATTATGATGTTCTGATATAATGTAATGTACATCAATAATAAATATAGACCATGGTTGCTTGAAATCAATGAAAAGAAAAATATAGATAACATGTTTTACCAAATATGTAATTATTGACTTTTTATCTTTTTGTTTACTAATTATTTTTTTCATGTGTGTTTCTGCATGTGGCCATGTAAATAACAGTATGTGCGAGTAGTAAAAATCAAAGAACAAGTCAAGGTCACAGCTTTTTATTGTCCACCATCGTCATCCTAGACATCAAATTCAGATAATCAGGCATATCATCAGGTGCTTTGTGTATTGAGTTCCCAAACACAAGTAATAGCATTTTATTCTAACACATAGAAACTATAATAATTATGTAACTGTTTTCCAGATTTGGAGTGAGGAAAAGAACCTGTTATAAATTGGTATAAGAAAATTGTAAAAGATAGTAGAAATATTTGCTGTCTTGACTAAAAATATATTTTTCAAACATATAACTTTTATAACATGTTTTTTTTTAATTCTGAGTTTAGAAGTTAAAATACCATAGTATTTTCTTCATTAAGCTTTACAAGTGCGCAGCACATGGGAAGATCAGATGGATACCTATGACTTTTGTTGGATTGTTAAGATGCTCTTAAAGTAACCTATCTTGTGGGCTCCTTATAGTAGTTGATAGTAGGTAGGTGTGTGAAAGGAAAGAGGAGAGAAAATTAAAAAGTTAAATAAAATGGCTATATTTTACTATTTATTTCCTTTTCCCTATGAGATCAACAAGTTGCACATAGAAGTGATAAGTCCTCAGTACAAATGGAGCTCTGCATCTTGTGTGTAATAGCACCTGTTTTTCTGAGTCCTCGAAACTGCTTGTCTTCTCACAATTATCTGGTCCTCTAAGGTTGTCCTCCACTGGGAGAAGCCACCTGCTGCCAATATCTAAGCGCTTTCCCCCTCATTACCAGCATTAGAGCTAAGATTCCATTTTGTGAGTGAATAAATGGCACCCTAATCAGCACATTTGGAAAATAGTACAAAGAGCTTAGGGCCATTTTCCACACATGCTTGGAAATCACCAGATTTATCTAATTTGGCTTAAGTACTTTGTTCCTTTGGTCCGATGTTATAAAATGTAAGATTAAATTATGATACTGTTTGTTACATAATTTTTTATAGGAGACAGGAGAACTGGAGGGTTCATTTTCTGCATTCTGTTAAATGTGTGCCATGACTTACAAAGATGGAAGTCTACAGGGAAAGAGCTTTTGTCTTTTGGTTAGTTGTTATACACAATCCTAGTCTTGAGATTCATAAATGAACTGGGTTTCTGCCCAAATATATTTCATTCGAAAATAATTGAGTTTTTAGTTCCCCATGCTACACAAATTATGTCTTTGAATAGAAATTTATGTGAACGTAGACACGCATTGTTATTGTACTCTAAAAACTTAAAATTGTGCTGTTCCATTAAGCTATGGTACTAAACAGAGAAAGTATCACCCTCATATGTGGTTATGAATACTGTTCAATGTTAATGAATGCATGTATTATAAAAGTAAAAAAAAATAAATGATAGATTTCCAAATGACAAGCATTATTGGGAATAATGTTCTGCTCAGTGACAAACTACAGGTTCAGTGTGATTTATACACAAATGCCTCTAGCAGCACTGATGAGCTGAATAAACAAGCATCATAAAGAATCCCAAATATATTTCTGTACTATATGAATGGTTGTGTCATTTTTCTTGTCTATTTTTTTTTTTACAGAACATCTCCTTTTAAATTTCCACAAAGATGGGTCATATGAGTTCAACAGTGTATTGTAATTATATGAACTATGAGCTCAAAGAAGTAAATTAATAAACACTGTGATTTACAAGACTGTAACCTTTCCAAAGATGCAAAATGAGGCCTAACAATGTAATCATTCCATCCAATTCATTCCAAATACCATGAAATAGTCAAGGCGTTCAGTATCTCATAAGGCAAAATGTCCATAGCTAATCAGAGCTAGGAACTACACGTGCTGAAGAACCCAAAATTAATGTCGCTGTGTTTCTAAGTGAGCCTTAACAGTTTCTGAGTTTGAGTAATTTTGGACAAAACAAGTGCAAGCAGTAACTAAACTGTGTTCTAGAAGGTGGTTAATCATATCTATTAGCAAGTGGTTGCATGGAATCAACTATTTTCATGGTTCTCTTCTCTTCTTAAATCATATTCTTCTAAATTACATTTAGCAACTGCTTTATCCAGTTGACGTTTTCTAATTGGAGTATGAACTGGAAGCCATTGAAAACTGCCAATGACCCACAAATTATTCCACAGTTTCCTGTATCTTGTGCTGAGCTTTCAGTAATGTCAAAGGCTCTGGGTAAAAAGAAGTTCATAAGGAAGACAAAGGAAGGACAAGAAAAAGCTACTACAAAGCAACAGAATCATCACTAGGACCCAGTAAGAGCTCCCATGAAAAATTGTCATGCTTTATACTAGATGTTTTGGGCAGCTGCACTCTCCCTGACCTAGCATGGAAAGAAATGAAAATATGATATTCTGAAAGAAAGAGTCAGGAGCTGGTAGGACTGAGTATCTCAAGTTACCCAGACTTACAGCACATTTAATGGAAAGTATTAAAGATTGGAAACTCGTACAAAGTTCCCCTCAGTATTCTTCTGAATCAACTTGATTGTCCAAAAGGGCAAGAAAAAGACTTGACACCTACTTGACAAACAGTATTTCAGGTCTTTTTTTTTTTGGGGGGGGGGTGGCATGATTATGTTGAAATATAGTCCTAATTAATCTACAAGTAATTGTGAGGGGAATTTGTAAGTGAATTTAGTAAACTTCTCAGATAAAAACTTGTGCAAAATTAATTTATAATGGCTAAGAATAATGAGAAGCATATTTATAATATTCATATATTATTAAAACACAAATTACTAAATGACTTAGGATACATTTAACCTAATACACATTTAACATTTTCTCTGTGTACACATAGAGAAAATTATTAACTGAACATGAATAAAGCTAACATGAATGAGCAAGGAGATTATCTATGGTTATGGGTAGAAAGAATAGCTGGATACTTTGAGGATGTTATCTATGATCAAACTTATAAGTAGACTTAATGTGGTCAAAACTCAACTTCTCAGCAAATTTTGTGTATATCTTAGCAATTTAATTTTTGCATGAAAGTGGAACGACAGAAAAGCAAAAATAAAAGAAAAGACAATGACAAAATTGAATGAACTATATTTATTGAGATAAAACAAAAGTGAAAACAATATTACCTTAGAATAAGAATGGATATTTGACTAGTAAAATTTAGTATAAATACAGAAATATTCAAGCATAGATTGTCTTCGCATGGCATTAAGGGGTTTAGGGTTTAGCAAATTATATTTGAGCAACTTGGTATTGGTATAGAGAATAATGTGATTTTTTAAAACTAGTCTACTTCAGGTACTAATTTAATTTAAGATAGATCATAGTTCTAAATAGCTGAGTTAAGAGGAAATAAGGTATTGCTTAATTTAAGCAAGGTGAGCCTTTAATCCACACAAAAGTACTAGGGACCATAAAATATAATAAATTTTATAAAAGTTAATGATGACTGACCAAGAAAAATTATTGTAAAGAGTGTTCAGTGTAAGAGTAAATGTTTATAATTCATATTTATCCACAGATAAGCTGGCACCAAACTATTTAAGACACCCGGCAAACTGAAAATTTAGAAAACTAATATAGTTAATGAAAAACTTGATTTGTTTCTTCTTTAATGCATTCTTTCACTTCTCAGTTATAATAGCACATATATCCGAATTTGGAAAGCATTTGATTATATTTACCAGACATCAAAGATATCTAGGATATTTCTTGAATGACACTAGTTTTCACTAAACCTCATTTTTGAACATCTGTGGATAGCAGTTAACAGTCTGTTGTACAGTACAATAATTCTGAGTTTCACAGTATTATTTAATGCATTGGTTCTGGCTCCTTCTACCCATAGATCTTATCAGATAAATGGATAAGGTACAAGAGGAAAAAATAAAAGTACGATTTAAAATATTGCTTTATTTTTAAAGTAATTCAGTTTATGACAATCTCATTCAACACTCTGGTCAACTTGGATAAAGGGGTTAATAAAGGCCTCCATATCCTGCCTAAGCCAAAATTGCCTTTTAAATGGCTATTTGAACCAGGACAGCAGAACAATGAGAAATGGTACAGATCTGTAGACATTATACCTTTAAGTTAGTGATAAAAATATATAGAAGGTAAGGCAGGGTAGATATCTCAAGGGATAGAAGTTTGATTACCTGCGTTAGATCTCTAGAACTCATACGGTAGAAGGAGAGAACCAGCTCTTGCAAGCGATCATCGGACCTTCATTCACTTGCCATGTATGTACACCTAAACCTCTCTCTTTAAGAAATAGAATGATGTCAAGAGGGTTAAGCATGCAGGGCACACTAAACTACTCCTTTATTTTTAGTGGCAAGCAAATGGAATGTCAAAGGCTTAACAACATTTCAGGTAAGTGAAGTCTAGGCTGAAGCCACTACATGGAGTGAAGGGAAAACTGAAATGGCATCATCAAATACAGTGAAACATATAATTTGAGGAGTCATGCTGGCATGGCTCTATGACACAAACTTATATTTACTCAGAGAAACTAAATAGAAAAGGTAACAAGCTGTAAAATATGCAAACCTCTTTTGATTGAGAAGTTTCTAAATTTTCTTCAATTATGCTAATATTTTAATAAAATAAATAAAAACTTTTCATTGAACAAGTTGATTAATATAATATTTAAGTGTTTACATTTGATGTACATTCTCTGCACATATATTAATGCTACAGTATAATAATTCACTGGATGTGCAATTCACAATGATCAAATCAGGATATCAGTTACTTTTCTCTATGAACATTGACAATTTGTATGTATTTAGAAGTTTTGAGGTCTTTTCTATATATTTTGAGGTACATTGTAGATTGTTAAACAACATAGTCACCCAAGTAAACTACAGAGCAGCATCTCTAATTCCTCCATGTAATTTTCTCTTCCTTTCTATTATTGGATCTCTTGACAATCTTAACACTTCTTATTCTTGGTTTCACTTTTAGCATTTCATTCTTCTAGAAGTTTCCCCAAACACCTTTTAAAGAGCTACACAGGCTGTTTACTACAAAAAAACCACACTAATCTAACTTCCAACAAAATGTGTGTGAAAATTCACTTTCTCTACATCCATACTCTTCTCTATATAATGCCCTTGTTTTGGTGTATAGGTGCAGGAGACAATGCTCCTTACTATCACATTAATCAACCTTCAGGGTTCTCAGGGAATTTTAGAACACAAGTTGGAACACACCAGTACTGGTGGCTTTGAGTCAAAAAAGAATTTCAAGAATTCCCAGTTTGAAAAGCTGAGTTGGAGATTTTTATTAAATCTTCTACTACAGGCTAAAGCATGAAGACCAGGACAAAAAAAGATATGCTCTTAGGAAATCAAGGTGCATTCTCTATAGATGTGGTCCAAAGAGAGAGGCAGAGCTCACAGTTCTTACAATAGTCATATATGGGTTAGGAGTCCTTATCAGTGACTGGTTCCTGAAGAACACTTGAGAGGATGCCAATCCATAGGATTAAAGTCTAACAAAAAGAGATACAGGAATGTGAGATGCCTTTACTATTAACAGATGCTCAGGAAATGTTTGGTAAATGATGGTCTACTCAAGGTCCCAAGGTCTTACAGATTGAGGTCTTAAGTTTGTGTCATTAACATATATATGTATGTATGTATGTATATATATATGTGTGTGTGTGTGTGTGTATTTGTATATGTATGTGTATAATGTGTGTGTGTGTATATATATATATATATATATGTATATATATATATATGAATCTATAACAGCAATCTTTACACCTTACAGCAAATGATGATTGCCATTGCTTCTCAGTTGTTGAAAGATGATAGGATGTGACAATGGAAAGATGCATCCTTTCTCTGTCTTTCTACCCTTCTTCAGCTGACAACAACTGTATCAATATGATGACCAGGCAGTGAGGTCTTTGTTTACTTTCTATCAGTTCTCCTCCTCTAGAAAAACCCAACTTGCACAAATTAAGACATAAATCTATTAAATCATCAGTTTTTATATAAAGTCTTAATTATTGATTTCATCTCATCACTCATTATAGCCTATTGAAAGGTTTTTCTTCCAATTCTTGTGTAGTTGTTTTGAGGATGAGAAAGATATTAGAATAAATGAATTGATAGTATATAAGTATTTGCTATTAAACAGTACAAATATGTTTGCCTCCTTTTTAAATATTTATTATTTATCATAATGATTCTGGTTTTAAAATGCAATGTTTATTTTACTAAGATATTTTAGCATGTAAACACTTGTGACCAGAATACTCAGTGATCAGAAATTGAGTACCAAAGAAGGTACAGCAGCCCATTGCATATTAAAAGACTTTCCCCAAAGATGAAAGTTGAGATTCTTAGGAAATAGTCAGTCATGATTTTTCCCATCAAAATTATACAAGACACTACACATCTTCAACAAAAATGAAAAAATAGCTAATACAATTAAAATATAAAAATATAAAACCTAAATTTAAAAATAGATGAGGATTATGTGAATTAAGATAAAAGGAAAAGAAGAATGCAGGCATTCGAAGGAAATAGCCATTCCTATGCAAGAAGAGGGAGTCGATATTAAAAGCAATATTCTAAGATGACACAGGCTACCCAGGCATTACGATACAGAACATTTTTTTTCTTATTTTTGTCTGTGCAATTGTTTCTTATTTATACTCTACAGACTTATCTAATCTTTTAAGACATCAGCTCAAGCTCAAGAAAGCTCTCTTGGTTGTATTATCATTTTCTCATTACATTTTTATAGATTCTGTCCTACACAGATGCTATGTTCTTATTAATTATACATGAATTCAGAAGGCATAGCTGAGGTAAATTGCTATTAATTTATTCCTGTTGAACCTTTCCAAGTTCTTGGCAGTGGCAATGAGCTGACTGTGAGAAGGAACCCATTCACTCAGAAGGGTTGTATGCAATCAATTTAGTATTTATCTAGGAAATTTCCTGTTGGAAAATACGCTTTTCTTTTTTTTTAATTTTAAAATTTTAATTTATTATAATTTAGTCATGTTTCATCTGGAATGTTATATCAGATCTCAACCAGATAGCCTGCTTCCCCTTCTGTGTGTACCGCCAGGCCTCCCCACCAAGAGGAAGTGATCAAATCCCAGGCATCAGAGTTCATGTCAAAGGCAGTCCATGCTCTCCCCAACAACAGTGGAGAACGAGCTATCCATTGGCTAATTCTGCATTAGGGGTGGCTGAGTTTAGATCTGCGTGTATTTTGTAGGCAAGCAAGTTAGATTTTTATATATATTTTTGGAAACAGGCCTTGTTTTTTGTTGTTACATTTTTTTTTCATACAATTCAAAATACAGGATGTAGAGTAACAATTTTGTCATCAATCTTGAATTATCATTCTTAAATCATAAGCTTGGTATCAGTATGCATGTTCCCTCTTTATAAAAGGTCAATGTTTTCTCATTATGCCAAACATTTGTGTGTCAAGACAGTTTTTTTTAAGCTCTTTTTGTCACTATCTGGAGCTTTCTTAAACACTTTATTTGTAAGTCATAACATAAACTGTGATTAATTCTTAACAATGTTTTTATTAACAAGTGGAGTGGAACTTCTGAAATTGCCTGAATGACCCTTGGCTATAGTCCCAAGTTAGGATGTCTCATAGCAACAGATTTATGTTTGAAAAGTTCTGTTTTAGGAGAAAATAAAACAAAGACAGGATGTTTCAAAATAAGAAGACTGTAATCAATTACTCCTGACAGGAACATCAGACCCATTTCAGGAGGCTCTCCCTGGGTAGGGGTCTTTGCAGCGGATTGTGTAGTATCATTTGTCACACAGACTCCACTGGAGGGGTCATGATACCTGCCCATCCCCCCGTTCTTCCATATTACTCTCAGAGCTCCATCTGCAGTCCAGCAGCTTAACCAAAGAATGGAAAAAGAAACTGTGATACATTTACACCATGGAATACTACTCAGCTATTTTCTTCTCAGCTATTTTTTAAGCAATTCCACAAAATTAAATTTATTCTCCAGTGGGGGATACACAAAAGGAGTGGTTTAAAAACAAGAAAATCTTGACATTTGCATGCAAATGGATGGAACTAGGAAAGATAATACTGAGTGAGTTAACCCAGACCCAGAGATATATGTATGATAAATACTCACTTATATGTGGATATTAGTCCAACATGACTCCATCCAACAGGGAAAATACTCTTTTGAAATTAAATGTAGCAATGGTTAACATTTGCTGATGATGCATTTGCCCACTCATAGGCATAGTCTAGGAATCTAAGATAGGTAAATAATTTAGTTCAATGTTGTGATAAAGTAGCCAGCAACTGCTTTGGATTAAATAGTATACCACCTAGGCATGAAGACCACATGAAGTTATGTATAACTTGAGCAAGTATAGTCAAAAGTGGCCTGAATGGTGGAGGTGCTCACCAGTAAATAATGTGACCTGCACAAAATGGAAAACAGTAGCCTGGGGAAAGGGGAGCTTGACAAAGTTACTGAGGATGTGCTTCAGCAAGGGTCAAAGAGGTTAAGAAAGCTAAACTTAAATATGTTCCATGAACAGTCAAGAAAATGGATAAATATCTGCAGAGAATAACTCATTGTTTATGTAACATGGTGGATTTTAAAGAAACAAAAAAAGACACAAAACTTCTGTCAAAAGAAATTTGTAGAGACTTTTTAATGTTTATGTAAACTAATTCTGCCACAAAGTTTATAGAATATCAACATCATGAACTCTTGTCAAAGAAACAACCATTAGCCAATTCCACACCTACATGTTTGGATTCACGGCTTTCTTTGCATGATACTTTCATAAAACTCATTTAGCGGAGCTCTTCCTAAACAGGAGTGACTTTCTAACTCATTCACATGATCTTGCATAACACATTCTCTTCTGTTATGTTTTCTAACTTCAGACGAGAATAGTTCAAAATGCATTTTGTTGTTGCTGTAGGCATTTTCTTATATAGTGTCCGTTGTAACTAAGCTGTCCTAGTAGAGCTCACTATTCAGGTCAGGCTCATTTCAATTCACTGAGATCATACAGACTAAGCATTGTAAGTGCTATAACCACCACACACATAATGGGCTACCCCAGCCCTTAAAGGAAATTTAAAAGACCACAAGAAAGTTTGAAGATTATTACCTCTCTGAAAGTCCTATGTTGTTTTATGGCCCTTGACACTCAAGAGTTTGCTACAATACATCTTTTCCTTACCTTCTATTCCTCTGTTGCCATATATCTATTACTATGAGGAGAATGGATACTATTGCACACTCATTGCCTAAGATCTATGTGAGTAGTAGGATGGATGGCTAGAGGTGTGTGTCTAGTTTTCATTCCTGATAAGCAACTGACGTTCCCCTCGAATGTTTGAATCTGAGAGCTGAATTGTAATAGGAATGTGGCAGCAATGTCCCAGCACACAGGACTACATGATGGCTGTGTAGAGAAGGAAACAAAATATGCAGAATCTATTTATTTGTCTTTGCTCTCAGAATCAATTCTGAACCATAAAACGCTTTGGTAATCATGGGCAAAGGAAATAGAGGGCCCCTGTCACTCCTCACCCACTATACATTTCCCTCTATTATTAGATTCCAGAGATGCCTACAGTCCTTTCAGATTCTTCTCACAATTTTAGATGTCTCTTTGCTTGTTGTTGCATTCCCTAGAAGAAAGGTGCAGCTTGTGTTGTATACATTACATACTCCAGCCAGAGTCCTAAAAATTAGCCAGCCAGTTACTTTTAGCAGCACTGATTATACCCACAGTCTGGTATACACCCTCCCTGTTCTGCCCAGAGAAACACTAAAACAACTTTCCTTACATGACCTGAGCTATGGAGGGCTTAAGAATCTGATGAGCATTGTCAGCAACTGTGACTCAGCAAACTGACCAGGCCATCAAATTAGAGAAGGTCAGCTCTAACATTTCTAAAGTATAAATGTATAAAGGGTAAAGAAAATAGTAAAGCAAAGTAGTCATCTCTGAATATTTCCATAATTAACCTCCTTCCTGGTAACAGTCATTATAAAGTTTAAAATCAAGGGAAACATATTTTCTATAAGCAATTTCATGTTTTTTGTAAAACGTATGCACATAAATGCCAGCCTCTATCTCTGTGTGCCTGTGCATGTGTGTAAGTGTGTGTATGTATGTATGTTTGCTTGTATGTATGTATGTATGTTTGTAGGTATGTATTCATGTACAGGCATATCTATACAGACACAAGTATATAGATATGTGGTGTGTATGTACCTATGCACTAGGAATTCCTAAGAATATGTATGAAATCTGCTTAGGATGTGCTCCATGTACCCGGTCTCCCCAACACACATCTATGAATGGGATGTAACTAAATCTTATAGACTGCTAATTCTTTGTAAGATGTGTTCTGAGATCTTTGTTATACTGCATATTTTTGCCTTTAGAATTATTTGTAAGTATTTTTGGGAAGAAGTCAGTATCATGGTGCTTCATCCTACTGATCATCATATTAATAAATAATTTAAAATTTCACTTTCTAAATAAACTTCAAGTTTAATATATTATAGGTTCAAATTTAAAGACAGATTAGGTTTATTTTACCAATTTTGCTATAAGTGGTATATCGGTGATATGTCATGTTTTCTGAAACAAAATCTAGAAAAATTATTTTATTTTGTTTACAATTATACATTTCAACAGTTTTTTCTGAGTCGTAATGAAGTTAACTCTTTTAAAGTAATATACAATAAGTTCCTCGAAGTAAAAATGGAAAATCCTTATAGAGAAAGAGTTTTGGCATACTGAGAAAGATCAGATTGTTACCAAGATCTGAGGAATCCAGTGGCTTGAAATAGGTTCTGTTTGTGTGACTACTAAAAATTAAACTGAATCACAATACTATAGAGATTGAAAAGGGCTTATAATATTCTTCATGATTAAATTTTATCGAAATGCAATACAACCCATAAAAATAAAGGGTTTAATGAAATATGGAGTTTCTATTTCATAGTGCATATTTTCTTCTATCTACTATTATTAAAGCTGAAAGATACCACATCATGTAGGATACAGTATAGACAGCAGGAATAATGGAGGTGTACAGGAGAGAAGGGTCTGGAAGAAAATTAGGTTTTAGCTCAGTGCATTATTTGCCTGAGTTCTGTTTAATATTGTATTCATTTTGAAGACTCTTTGCTATATTAATTGGTGGTATTTGTTATAGTTTCCTTAAGAATGACTATATTTCCTACATTAGAGATTTTCATACTGAGTGAGTTAACCCAGAAAGAGAAAGACTGACATGGTATATACTCACTTATAATGGGGCACTAGCCCATAAGGCATGTCCCACAAAAATACTCACCAAGAGATTGGGATAGATGTGCGGATATCCTACTGAAACTCTAGGTAAGAAAAATATAGGAGATAGGGAAACAGAAGGATCCAGAGGTTCCTAGAAACCTATAAGAAGAACATCATGATGGGTGGATTGGGGCCCAAGGGGGTCTGTAGAATCTATTGCACTAACCAAGGACAATACAATAGTAAATATTGAACCCCTACTCTGA
This sequence comes from Acomys percivali, assembly GCA_907169655.1. Classification (NCBI taxonomy): domain Eukaryota; kingdom Metazoa; phylum Chordata; class Mammalia; order Rodentia; family Muridae; genus Acomys; species Acomys percivali. Next base: position 140,036,872 of record OU015743.1, on the reverse strand, counting down.
TCTACCCAATGGACAATATATTCTCCACAATTTTGTGGAGAGTGGGAACTGACTTTGACATGAAATCTGGTGCCCCATATTTGACCACTTCCCCTTGGTGGGGAGACCTGGTGGCACTCAAAGAAAGATTAAGCAGATGACCAAGATGAGACTTGATAGCCTATGACCATATAGTGGGGGAAGAGGTCCCCCTCAGTCATAGACCTAGGGGAGGGGAATAGGGTGAAAGCAGGAGGGAGGAAAGAATGGGAAGATACAAGTGATGGGATAAAAATTTAGTTGTAATCTGAATAAATTAATATTTTTTTTTAAAAAAAAGAATGAATATTCCATCTGCACTTCCACTCTGTTCAAAGAAAGTCTCTAGAATCCCCTAAGGACCAGAACATATATTTCTGTTAAACAAAATTGAGTCCCTATGGTAGCACTTTACAGGCCTTTGGGTGGCAATGAATGCATCATTTACCTGAAGACATTCTTGGTTTGTTTTGCTTCATAATACAAATGGGAAAATCAGAACTGTATTGCAACTGGTAATTGAATATCAGTACACTAGAAGATAGTGGAGCTTACATTGTAAAGAGATTCCTGTAAAAGTCAGAAAATATTTGCACTCAAGAACCTTCTTTTTCCAAATTACATAGTTTTAATGATTGTTCAACTTTTAATTAAAGGTTTAAGCAACTTATTCTCAATAAAATTATAACATTAAGATTAACTATAATTTTAATAGCTTTTAAATTAACAAGGTCTTTCATTTAACAAATCTTTGTGCAGTAGGGCAAAAAGTAATTACACTTTATTTCTCTTAAATGTGTTAGTAATTAACATTTCTAAATTTGTATGTGAAATAAATGCTTTGGTTTAAAATATAAAAAAAATGAAGACTAAATTTTATAATTTAAACTCAAATCTGAAGTAATACTTATTCATGTGTTAGCATTTAATTTTCCCCTGAGTATTTTGACCCTACATTATTGTACATTTTTGAAGTTGATTGGACACTCAACAAAAACACCCCTAGAGAATACATTAAAAATCTGATATGTAAAATTCTGAAACACCTCCATAGAATATATTAAGAGTCTGATGTGTGAAAGTCTGACACAAAGTAAACTAAAGTTCAACATTACAAGTAATGGTCCCATGTACGGAGATTTGGACAAGTTCAAAGTATGCTTTATACCAATGACCTGGACACTGTATCTTCTTTAGAAAATGGAATATTGATCAATGTGCCTAGACTTATTTTAGGTAGTATATCTCCCATAAGAATTACAGACTAGCTCCACATCCTGTTACTAGCAAGGGTAAAGTATCACTAAGTGTCTTCTTGGGGTTTTAGCACATAACTGACAGTAAAATATTATGCATAACATGGTATCAAAATAATTCTTTATATAATGATACTATTTTAAAAGTTACTTATTTACTAAAAGAATAAAATATATATTCATCTAAGTACAAAAAGATGTAATAAGTAAAGGAACAAAATTAAAATTACATGTTTCATCTATTCCTTACTATGGCAATTTAGTGACTCACTGAAAAAGCCCAAATTAAAGTGTATAAGTTCCTAACTTTAGTAAGTACTTAAATGTCTAAGTAACTTCTTCACATGTCAAAGAAATATGCAGAATTTCTGATTTAAAAATTCAAATTGATGATACTAATTTTTTAGACTTTTTATTATTTTTTTCTACTTAGATTATACTTAAAACAATAGACATTTATATAACATACTTAAAAATTCAAAGTTATTTTATATTCTTGTTTTTAAATCTGGCCAAATTGTTTCATTTCTACAGATTAAGCATCATTTAAAAATATGAAACCCATTTCTTTTTTATAACTTTTGGAAAATAATTTAAATAGAACCTAGACTCAGAGTGGAAATGTCATTCTTGTCAACATTTGGCTCATAGGCATACACTATATCTTTCCAAAGACTATATATCTTGTCTATTGGCAACTGAAGAAGAAAGTTTAAATATAAAGACATGAAATACTTATTATACATAGGCCACCATGGAGGGAGGTACTAATATATTGGCTTCCACTGTCTATAATTTAAGTAATTATTTTTTTCTTTACTAAGATTTACTTTTATTATTTATAATTATGATGATGTGTCACTGGACAGGGGCATATAATTATGCATGTGCCCAAAGAGGCCAGAGGCATTGGATTTTCCTGGAGCTAGAAATTACAGGCAATTGAAACCCACCAAATGTTGGTGCTGTAACGAACCTCACTTGGGACTCCAATAGGAGCAGCTTACTCGTAAGTGCTGAGACATCTCTCTGACCTCCTAAGTAATTCTCTTAATGTTTCATTCCATCAGGTCTCTCTTATACCAACAATGCATTAAGAAAATTAATTAAAACTAATGGGTTATAATATTTTATCACATTTTCCATGAAAGAAATTTAAAAGTTCTACTTTTAATGTGGGAAAAAAACTTTAAGTGACAAAAAAAATCACTTCTGATTTTTTTAACCTTTTGTTTCATCATAATGGACATAAAACATTCAACTACATGTGAAATAATCCAGACCCAAAAGGTAACACATAGTATATACTTACTTATAAGTGAATATTAGCCTAACATAGATGTCCTTTGAGAGTCTTCACTCAGCAGGGGATCAGGACAGATACTAGCAATTGCTGCTGGACTCCACCTGAGAGTTGTATGGAAGAATGGAAGGACTGAAGGACACATACTGTCCAGGAGACCCACAAGAAGACCATTAAGGCTCGTGGATCTGGACCCAGGGGGCCTGCACAAACTTCTGTATCAACCAAGAACAATGCTGCAATAAACTTAGATGCCCTGTTCAGATCTATCCAATGGGCAGCTCATTCTCTGTGGGGAGAGCAGGGAGTGCCTCTGACATGAACACTAGTGTTTCCAATTTGATCATTTCCCCCTGGTGGGGATGATGAGAGGCACCCAGAATGGGGAAACAGGCTATCCAGATGATAGGATAGGCTGTGGTCATATGGTAGGGAAGGAGGTCTCCTTCTGTTAGAGGTCTAGGAGAAAGGAAGAGTGTGAAAGAAGGAGAGAGGGTTGGAAGGGGATGATACAAGTCAAGGGTTAATTAGAATGTAATCTGAATAAAATATAATTTAAAAATACCTGCAAAATTCATTACAGCCCTAAAAGATCAATTCTCAAATTCATATAGAAAAACAGAATAATAAAATATCTGCATGAATCTCCATCCTGGATCTCAAGATGTACTATGGAAAAACAGTAATATAAACAGCATGGTACTGGCATAGAAATAAGCTAGTTGATCAATCAAATCAAATCAAAGGCCCAGAAATGAACCCACATAATTATGGAGACTTGATTTTTTATGAAAAAGCAAAAGCTATATAATGGGAAAAAGATAGCAGCTTCAGAAAATGGTAGTGGTTAAATTGGATGTCCACATGTAGAAAAACACAAATAGATCTATTTTTATCACCCTGTATAAAATCAAGTCCAAGTATATTGAAGACCTTAACATAAAACCAGATACACTAAATCTATTAGAAAAAAAAGTGGGAAGAGCCTTGAATTCACTGGCATATTGGTGTTTAACAGAACACCAATAGCTCAAGCTTTAATATAAACAATTAATAAATGGTAGCTCATGAAACTTAAAAGCTTCTGTAAGGCAAAGGACACTGTCAACAGAAAAGTACAGCCTACAGGCTGTGAAAAGATCTTTACCAACACTACATCCAACAAAAGGCTAATATCCAAAATATATTAAGAACCAAGAAATTAAACACCACCAAACCATATATTCCAATTTTTAAAAATGGGGTACAGAGCTAAAAAGAAAATTCTCAACAGAGGAATATCAAATGGCTGAGAAGCACTTAAAAAAATGCTCAATGTCCTTAGTCATCAGAGAAAAGGAATTCAAAACAACTGAGATTCCATCTTCCATCCATCAGAATGTCTAAGATAAAAAATTTCAAGTGACAGCACAATGCTGGGAGGATGTGGAGAAAGAGGAATATTCCTCCATTGCTGGTGGGATTGCAGACTTGTACAACCACTTTGGAAATCAATCTCATGCTTTCTTAGAAATTGAGAATAGCTTTATCCCAAGACCCTGCTATACTACTCCCTGGCATACCATAAAACGAACTTTACCTAACTATGTTCATATAAGCTTAGCCATAATAGCCAGAATCTGGAAAGCAACCTGGATGCCCCTCAACAGAAGAATAGATAATGGAACCATGGTACATTTACACAATGGCCTTGTAGGCACACAGAGGAAGGGGATGCTTGCTATCTTGATGAGACCTGATGGACTGTGGTCAGGTAGTATGAGAAGAGCCCCACCCCTGTCAGAGGTCCAATGGCCTTGTAGGCATGCAGAGGAAGGGGATGCTAGCTACCTTGATGGGACCTGATGGGCTGTGGACAGCAGGAGGGGGAAGACGCCACCAACCCTGACAGAGGTCTAGGGAGGAGAACAGGATGGTAAAAGGTGGGAGGGTGGGAATGGGAAGATAGGAGTGAAGGGTTAATAATGGAATGGAATGGAATGTGAATAAATTATTATAAATAAGTATTTAAAAGAAGATAAACTCCAAAAATTAAAAAAAAAAAAACAGTTCTCTAACACCGTGAATTCCATCAGCCTCCCAAGGACTAATTAAAAACTTCTTAAAATCAACAGCATAGAAGCCAGTGGGGTGCTCCATACTCTATACAACCCTGCCTCCAGTGAAAGAGCTCTAATCTCTCTCTCTGGACTGGACTCTTCTTTCCTTCACTTATTAAACTTTTCCTTAAACTGTGTCTCTCTGCCGGGTTATTTCCTTTGAGAAAAGAATAACCAGGACAAATCTTTAATTAGTATAAGACACCCAAACTACTTCTAAAAATTTTTGTGAATAGTTATAGGATGAAACAAATGAATATTTTATGATGTCAGTGTCAAACAGGTTTACATGGGAAAAAGAGAGAGAGAAATTAATGGGAAGAGCAACAGCTCCTGGGATAGTTTCAGACCGATTTCTTAAAATCCCAGGCTCATATAGCTTACGACTGAATAAACATTTTGACAATCTTCACAGTGCCTAATACCGAACACCTTTGAAACTCTAAGAATCTATACTATTAAAAATGTGTTATTTGGGTGATTATCTCAACATAATATTCTGGATATATCAGGGTACTTACTTGACTGTTTCTAAATGAGTCTGAACAACTAAGGAAAGTCATCAAAGCAAACACATAGATATAATATATTAATAAAAAGAGCCCGTATCAATTTTGAGGATAAGGCTAGTGGGTGCTCTTTCAGACGACCTAATGTTGGTTCCCAGCCACCACATGGAAGCTTATAGATGTCTGTAACTCTGGTTAGGCATCCAAAGCCCTCCTCTTTTGATCATGAAAACTAGGCACACATGTAATATACATACATGCAGGCAGGTAATCATATGCAAAATTAAAAAAAAGAAATTAAAAGAAAACTCACTTTCATTGCATTTGTTTTACTGAATATACTGAATATTCATTGATATATAGATATATTCATTGTATTAGTGTTGTTTTGTTATAATACACTTGTTCTGGTGTTTGCTTAATGAGCCAACATTCTAAGTACCTGACCCAGTCATCAAAGTGAGGTAAAATTAACAAATAGAAAACTGGAACCTGAATAAAACTTTTATATTGAAATACTTTTGAGGCTTTTCAATGGTTTCAGATATGAAGAAAGTAAAAGAATCTCTTAAAAGTTTGAGGAAAGTTCCAACTCAAGTGGCTAATATGCTGACACAGGTGCCTGATCCCACACACTTTCCAAAAGCTCTCCATCTCCACTAAAACCTCATTGTTCTGCCAGTCACAGAGTGCCTCTCTGCTCTCTCAGATATGCTCACACTTAATTTCTTACACTGCTTCCTCATTAAAAACACTGTGTGCTACACAAAATGTTGAGCTTTGCACATATTTTTCATTCTACAGTAAAAATCAAGGGCACGTTCCTTTGTTGGTTAAACATGTGCCCCTTTTTCCTGAATTTCCAATATTTGACATTTTTCACATCTGACCTTTTCAGATGCAAACATGGCCTCTTTCCTACTTGATCTGAGCAGAGTAGAACCTTCATTTTCTTCAAGTTCTATGTGAGGAAAGTGGCAGACCTGACCATTGTTCTCATAGGCATCAAGAGTCCTCATAAGCTTCTTTGCTCTTTTGTATATCAAAATAACTTCCCTATTTGATACATGTCCTCCTCTGTATTTATGTCTTTCTGTTACTTTAACATTATTTGACAAAGTGATACTGAAAATCTTTATCTCAATAGAAAATGAACTAGCAGTGCTTCATCAGTTTTGTCTTGCTGATGGTGGAGTTGCTTTATGTTTATTAGATGCCTGTCGTCACTTTGTTGTCATTACCTTGATGGTTCACTTCATTCTAATCATTCATCTACATATGCTTATAAAATACATGTATATAGGGTTTAACTGTCTTGATATCCAGGTATTAAATAACCTTGCATTTTCACAACCTTAGGACTTGTGATTTGATATATTTTATATATCTTCTTTTATTAATATTGATGATGGATTTTCTTGAATTTTCTCATCAGTTTCAAATCTAGTGATCCAGAATAATGAAGTAATCTGTAAAGTCTGTTTCTAGTTTCTAATAGGTCTTGAATAAGTTGTCATAAAACTATGTTTTAATAATATCTGTGTAACTTCACATTATGAATTTCTAAATCTAGTTTTTATATGTTAATTATTTCACCAAATATACAACTTATATAAGAAAAATGACACTTTCCCCTACTTTTTAAAATATCTATTGTATTTTAAAATACATATTATTTAAAATCCCATTTTATTGAAAATACAATTTTTTTCTCACACAACACAGCCACTCCACAGGTTCCCCTCCCTCCATTCCTCTTAGCTCCCCCTGCCAACTTTCTTCTTCCCCAGAACCAACTGTCTTTCATTTTCTCTTCAGAAAGAGCAGGTCCGACTCTCAGAGATCACAGCAATGCAGGACAAAACAATATACAATAAAACAAGACCAAAATTCTCATATCAAGACTGCACAAGGCAATCCAATAGGAGAAAAAGAGTCTCAAAAGCGGGCAAAAGATTCAGAAATAGACACACTCCCAATGTTAGGAATTCTGTAAATAACACCAAGCTAACAGTCATAACATATACACAGAAGACATGATGCAGACCCATTAGAAGATAGGGCTCAAAAAACCAGACATTGGTTGGCCACTCTCTTGCATTTTAAACCATAATTGCCTCATCACATCTTTTGTGGTAGAACAGATTGTAGGTGAAGGGTTTTGTGGTTGGGTTGATCTCCAGGTTTCTCTTTCCATAGCTTCTCCCATCTTCTCCACCCAAAGAGACTAGGGGTAAAAGGTCCAAGCCTGCTCCATCTCTACTTCTCTAAGTTCAATAGATAAATGGGAGTTGTCTTCAGCAATGAGGTCCATCTGGCAGATTTCATAGGACAATCTTCTGTCCTAGCACCAGTTTCTGTTGTTTAGGGACCTTCACAGGGCTGCCTTGGCAAACAACTCAACCAAATGTTATCCAGTCCCACAAATAGAAACCTTGCCTGGCTACAGAAGATGGCCTATTCAGACTCTTTACCCTCCATTACTAGGAGTCCTAACTAAAGTCACCCTCATTGATTCCCAGAAGTTTGTATTACACTAGGTTCCACACTGCTCCTCAAGTGGCCCTTAATTCTAGCTGTGTCTCCTGAAATCTCTCTCTCTTATCCCTCAAATTGACCCCTCCTGCCTGTGTCCCCAAACAATCCCCAGTCCATCTGCAGAATCTAGTTTGCTTCCCCATTCCATACTAATCAGTGCTTTCCCACAATAAATCTCTTTGCCTAACCACTCAGCGTCTGTGGATTTTAGTTTGATAATCATTTACTTATCATCTAATATCTACTTATAAGTGGTATTTGTTTCTAGGTCTGGGTTATCTAACAGGATGATTTTTTTAATATTTGCATTCATTTGCCTACAAGTTTCAGGAAGTCTATTTTCTAACTGCTGAATAATACTCCACTGTGCAAATGATTAACAATTTCTTTACATATTTTTCAATTGAGGGACATCTAGTTGAGGTCTGTTCTGCTTATAATGTTTAAGTGAACATAGCTGAGCAAGGTCCCTTTTGGTCAGGTGGAATATCCTTTGATAATATGCCCAAGAGGGGTACTCTTGAAGTAGATAGCTTCCCAGTTTTTGAATAACCTCCATATCAATTTAAATAGTGGTTGTACAAGTTTTCACTCCCAGCAGCAATAGAGGAGTGTTCTCCTCGCTCTACATCCTTGCCAGCACGCTCTGTAACTTGTTACTTATCTTAACCATTCTGACAGGTATAAGATGGAATTTCAAAGTAGTTTGATTTCATTTCCTGGATGGCTAAGGATATTGAACATTCTTTGTTTCTCAGCCATTTGAGATTCCTCTATCAAAAATTCTATGTTTAGATCTGTACCCCATTTTAATTGCATTATTTGGTCTTGTAACATCTAATTTCTTCAGTTCTTATATTTTAGATATTAGACTTCTATCAGATGCAGAGTTGGCAAAATTTTCTTTCCTATTTTATAGGCTATGTTTTTGTACTGTTGGTGTTTCCATTGCCTTACACAAACTTTTCAGTTTCATGAGATCCTATTTATTAATTGTTGATGTTCATGCCTACACTATTCCTGTTCTGTTCAGAAAGTTGTCTCCTAGGTTCAAAGCTGTTTCCCATTCTTGATTCTACCAGGTTCACATGTCTGGTTTTATATTGAGATTTTTGATCCATTTGGACTTGAGTACTATCATCTAGTTTGACTAGCTCTATTTGTTGAAGAAGTTTTCTTTTCCAGTGTGTATTTCCAGCTACTTCATTAAAATATCAGGTGTCCACAGGTGTATGGATTTATATCTGGGTCTTCATTTCTATTCCATTTGATGAATGTCTGTTTTTATGCACAATACCATTATACTTTGTTTTGTTTTGTTTTTGTTTTTGTCTTGTTTTGTAAAGTATTGCTCTGTAGTACACCATAAAATCAAGGATGGTGATACCTTCAGGTGTCATTTTATTGTTCAGAATTTTTTTTTTTTTTTTTTGCTTTATTATGTTTAGGTATGTCCCTTGTATCCCTAAGGGGTGTTGGACTTTTGTCAAAGGATTTCCTGGCATCTAATGAGATTATCATGTATTTTTTATTTAAGTTTATTTATTTGATAGATTACACTGGCTTATTTTTATTTTTATTTTTGTATGTTGAATCATCACTACATCTCTGAGATGAAGCCTGCTTGACAATGGGTGAAGACAATTCTGATGCTTTCTTGGAATCAGTTTGTGAGCATTTTATTGAGTATTTTTGCCTCTGTGTTCATAAGGAAAATTGGTTTGTAATTCTCTTTGTTTGTTGTGCTTTTATGTGGATCCAGTATCAGAGTAATTGTGCCCTCATAAAATAAGTTTGACATTGTTCCTTTGTTTCTATTTTGTGGAATTAACTGTTCCTTGTAATTCTGGCAAAATTCTGTGCTACAACTATCTGGCCTTGGGGTTTTTTAATTGAGAAACTTTTGATAACTACTAAGGGATATAAGTTTGTTTAAATTGTTTCTGTTATGTTAATTTAGCTTTAGTAAGTAGTACGTTTCAAAATAATTACCCTTTTTTTTTTTTTTTTTTTTAGAATCTTGAATTTGGTGGAGTACAAGTTTTGAAAGTGTGTCCTTATGATTCTTTTGATTTCCTTGGTGTTTATTGTTTTGTCCCTCTTTTATGTCTAATTATATTAATTTGGACATTCTCTTTGTGTTATTTAATTAGGTTACATAAATGTGTATATTGCTGATTTTCTTAAAATAAAAAACAAAAAAACCCTAAATTTCTGTTTCATTGATTAGTTGTATTGTTCTCTGTTTCTATTTTATTGGTTTCAACCTTCAATTTTATAAATATTAACTTTACTCCTTTTGCTATGCTTATTTCTTTTTCTCTAGAACTTTCAGTTGTACTGTTATAGAACTAGTATGAGATAGTTCTAATTTTTTATGTAGGCACTTAATAAGATGCTGTGGCACTGGGGGTGCTCCCTCAGAACCCTGGATTAGGCAGAGACCACACCCAACCACGAATTTCCAATGCAAAGTGATGTTTTATTCAGCAAGACAAAGAGACAAGATGGCTCAATCTGCATCAGGCAGAAGGAGTAGCAAATAGCTTTGCAGGTATATTTTAAAAGGAAGAAAGTAGGGGTTTAAATTTTACCGCCTGTATTGTCCTTGGCTAGTGCCTTAGTTTGAGCGGGACCCCTTGACCCAAATCTGCCCATCATAACTAGTGGCACTCAGAGGAAGGACAGCAGGTCACCAAGAAGAGACTTGATACCCTATGAGCATATACAGAGGGAGGTAATCCCTCTGAGGAACAGTCATAGGGGAGGGGAATAAGGGGAAAATGGGAGGGAGGGGAGAATGGGAGGATATAAGGGATGGGATAACCATAGAGATGTAACAAGAATAAATTAATAAAAATAAATTAATTAATTAAATTAAATTAAATTTTAAAAAAGGAAGAAAGTAGAGGTCTGCAATAACACTTTCATAGTATTGGAAGTAAAACTTGTATTATAAATGAGTCATGAGGGTACAATCAATACCTCATATTAGAGTAGAAATATATATATGTGTGTGTGTGTGTGTGTGTGTGTGTGTAATATCTTTGAAGAATAATCTTACACTTGAACTATATACCATTGTATCTACAATGAAAATTATTTTACATCTATATACAAAATCTATACCAGTGAAATAAAAAACCATGTGGGTGACAATTGAGGTACTAAGTTGAAGAGTAGATGCACTAATCTACTTTTTGTTCTTTCTTCCCTATATATTTCTATATTCACCTTTCCTTCTTTTCAACCCCTATCTCCAAACTTAAGAATGTAGGATAAAGTAAAAGAGAGACATCACTATGTCTAACCTTGTTTTTTCTCTAAATAAGGACGATGTGTAGGATAAATAACTGTTAGTTAACTGTTAGTTGACAAAAATCATGGTCATGTCAATTACTAGTCTACTTTTATCACAAGAATATACATCTTAGATGCGGCAGATAGATATAATTCTATAGAAAGGTAAGGTTGGATAGTTAGATAAGATCTTCAAAGACCTCAGAGACATGCATAATACGGCATTTCAAAATATTTTTATTTTAAATATTCACTGACAATGAGACAGGTTATCTCCTGGCAACACCTACCCTACCTCAAAAAGGATGTTAAACATCAAAGAACCTCCTTATGGAGATGGCTTCAAATGTGGTAAATCAGTCACTGGGCAAAATGTCTTAATTTCTACTACAGACAGAATTCTGGCTAAAAAAGGGCCAGCCTGGACACAGGCCGAATTGACAGCCAAACTCTGCCAAGACAGTGTAAGCAAGTCTGCAATAGTTCCTGCCTCACAAATATGTCTGTTAGATATATTGAGCCAGAAGGCTGACGATGATGCTCCAATGTTATAGAGAGTTTTGGGTGACTATTCAGGTAACAAACTGTCTGTCATCTTGACATTTGGAAAGCTATTCAGATAATCAAGTTTATTCTTACTCAAGTCTCTGATGGAGTGGAAGACTAGGTAGCGTAGTTGTTTAGGAGTTAAGATTGTTTTACCTCTAGAGAGATATTTTAAGTTGATAATGACAAGATGTGATGGAGATTGATTTATATTCAGAATTTTAGATGCACCTAGATAAGAAAGATGTTTTCTTCAACGTTGTCAAATACAAATAGCCAAAACACTAAGAATTTTACATTTATATAGTTCCTGATTGTGTCATGGTTCTTCTTGCTATAGGTAGTTTATTGTATATATGTATAATACTATAAATGTATATGCAAATATAAAACATTTTTAATTATAATAAAGAAATAGACAAAAAAGAAAGAAAGTAGAGGTCTGTATTAGAATGAGCTCTGATAGGTTGATAAATTCTGATTGGTTAATTTAATTAGTGTAGTCATATGGGGAATTGGTTAGTTTTTAATAACTGGATTAATAAATTTAATATTTGACAATAATTAATAAATTAAAAACTTTTAATCTAGGAATGAAAAGGACAGCTCTTCATTAAAAAATAGATATTGCTATTACAATTAATACACAAAGGTCTGAAGCAAATTAAATCCTATGAAAACTGAGAACAAAATAAAAATAGCAGAAGAATGGGAAAATAACTGAATACTTCCTTTAACAATGTCCTCAAGGCTGCTATAAGCCTTTTATCAAATATTTATCACAAAGAATGTTTCCATTTAACATGGGAAAAAGACAAAATTCACCATTATGTTTTAAAATATTATTTTGAAACTTCCGTTATTGTCTAAAGAGAAAGATAAATATTAATTACTGGATTGTTTATTTTACCTGGGATAGCCCTGTGGGGATTTTTTTATTGCTAGTCCTTGAAGTTTTTATAGTTGGACTTTGGTGATCAGCCTGAGGAATGAGTCTGGCATAAAAACATGGACAAATAAGGGGCTAGCCCTTCATACCTAGCTTAGGATGCAATTTAAAGTTACCAAGGCATACGGAAGAGATAAGGCAAGACTTGCTAGCATCATATTTGGATGCTTGGGCCTCTTAAAGCCTTCACTTAGTGCTATGAAATGTTCTTTTTCTACAACCTTCACTGTGTCCCATGATTTTGAGTATGTTGTGTATTCATTTTCATTGAATTCTATAGTCTTTCATTTCTCTACTTATGTATTGACACATTTCTCATTTTGTAGAATTTTCTTCAATTTCCATGAGACTGTAAGCTTTCTGTTATTGCTGTTGTAGATGTTCAACTTTAATCCATCATGGTCTGATAAAATCTAGTGGGGTTTTAAATTTTCTTGTTTATATTGAGTCATCCTTAGTGTCCAAGAATGTGATCAACTTTAAGAAAGTTCATTTAGTGGCTGATAAGAAGGTAAATTCTGTTTTATTGTTGTTAGATTTTTTGTTTTGTTTTGTATTTTAAATGTTGCCAACTAATTACATTTTTACTGGGATAAAACATAGCACCAAGTTTAAATTTCAACAGATGCAATTGTACTTGCCTGTATAATACCAGCATAAAACAACCAGTAGTTTCCGGCTAGCCTGAGCTACAGAATGAATTTGGGGCCATCTTTTTTTTTTATTATTAATTTATTTGTATTACATCTCGATTGTTAGCCCTTCCCCTGTTTCCTCCCATTCTTCCCTCCATCCCACTTCCCCCCTTCTCCCCTCCCCTATGTCTGTGATTGAGGGAGACCTCCTCCCCCTATATATGCTCGTAGGATATCGAGTCTCTTCTTGGTAACTTGCTATCCCTCCTCTAAGTGCCGCCAGGCCTCCTCATCCAGGGGACATTGTCAGAAAAGGGGCACCAGAGTTCGTGTGAGAGTCAGATCTCACTCTCCACTCAACGGTGGAGACTATCATGTTCGTCAGCAAGGTCTTGGTAGGGTTCGAAGTTTACTGCCTATATTCTACTTGGTTGGTGGTGCCTTAGTTTGAGGAGGACCCCAGGACCCAGATCTGCCTGTCATAAAGTTATTCTTGTAGGTTTCCAGGACCCTGTGGATCCTACTATTTCCCCATTCTTCCATGTTATTCTCGCCTAAAGTCTCAATAGGATGACCTCTCCTCTGACCCACTTTCCTGGTAAGTAAAATTTTTCATGGTACGTATCCCTTGGACTAGTGTTTTGATATAAGTGAGTATATACCGTTTGTCTCTTTTTGCTTCTGGGTGAACTCACTCATTATGATAACTTCTAGATCAATCCATTTGTCCACAAATTTCGGGAATTCCTTGTTTTTAATAGCTGAGTAGTATTCCATATTGTAAATGTACCACAGTTTCTTAGTCCATTCTTCTACTGAGGGACAATCTTGGGATATATGAGACCATGTTCTCCACCAATACCTCCAGAAGAAATAAACAAGAATTTTATCATTTCAAGGGCTTTTAAATATATACTTCAGTAGCATTAAAATCATTTATTATTTGTGCAATCATCACCACTATCAATCTCCAGAAAGATATTTTTTAATCAATTATCCAATTTCTTCCTGTAATTCCTTCTATGTAATATATGTGTCTATGGTAAACTTGTGCTATTACAAGTATCACTGCCTCATTTCTTTATATTTCTGAGTAGCACATCATGCAAATATAATTTTTCTGTCCATTTTTTATTGGTAGACCATTGAATTATTACATTTATCCATTCATCCTTTTTAAGGTAAGGGCTTTCCAAATTCTTTAGTGTTTCGGTGAAATGTTCTATAGATATATGTTAGGTCCAGTTAAGCAATAACATCTCTTAGTTGCATTATTTCTCTCTCTCTCTCTCTCTTTTTTTTTTTTTTTTTTTGTTCTGGATGGTCTGTTCATTGGTGAGAATGGAGAGTTGCAGTCTCCAACTTTCAGTGTGTGATGACCAACATGCAATTATTAAATCACATACTGTAGTAGTGTTTCTTTAACAAAGGTGGGTTCATTTGTGTTTGAGGTATAGATGTTACCTGAAATTTCATTTTTCAGGCACCCTGGGTCCAGATGCACCTGCCTAAATGGTCTTCCTATGGGGTTCCTGAACCCTCCAAGACCTTCCATCCCCCACTCTTCTATACACCTATCATTGCTCAACCCAAATTCCTGGTGTAAGTCTCAGCATTTGTACAAACCTCCGGCTGGGTGAAGTCTCTCAAAAACATCTAAGTCATGCTAATATCTACTTATAAGTGAGTATATACTGCACAACTTGATGCACAACCAAGGACAATGCATGCACAGAACCTAAAACCCCTGTTCAAAATATAGTCAATGAACTGTTCATTCTCCACAGTTGGAGGAAGTAAGCAGAGGCTACCTCTGGCATGAACTCTCGTACCCACTATATGATCTACTCCCTTTGCAGGATGGCCCTGTTGGTACACAAAGGAAGCAAATGCAGGCTGGATAGGCTGTGTTCAGAAGGTAGATAAGGAGTCCCCTGCATCAGAGTTCTAGGAGAGAGGAATAGGGCACAGGGAGGGAGGGTGAGAATGGAAAGACACAAACTAGGCGATAACAAGTGGGATGTAATATGAATAAATTATAATAAATTTTAAAAATGAAGAAAACTGAAATTTTATCTCAGTAGATTTCTCCTTTGATAAGTATGTAGTATCCTTCTGATCTTCTTTGATTGATTGTGGTTTGAAGTCTATTTGTTAGATATTAAAATGGCTACACAATACTTTTTCTAACACTGTACCCTGAGGTAATGTGTATCCTTGGTGATAAAGTGTATTTCTTGTACATTCTGTTAATCTGAATCTTTTTATTGAGGAATTGAGGACATGGATATTGAGAGATAATTCTTAATTTCTGTTATGTTGTTGTTGTTGTTGTTAGTAGTGGTGGTGATGGTGGTGGTGGTGTGTGTGTGTGTGTGTGTGTTTTCCCTCATTTGTTTTTTGCCATTATGAGATTACTTTTATTTTCTGTATTTTCATGTGTGTAGTTAACCTCCTTTGTTTGGAGGTTTTCTTCTAGTATCTACTGAAGGGCTAGATTTTTAGATAGATATTATTTAAATTTGACTTTATCATGGAATATCTTATTTTCTTCATTTGTGGTAATTGAAAGTTGTGCCTGGTGTAGTACTCTGCTGGCATCGGTGTTCTCTTAGAGTCAGCAGCACATCCATCTTATAGAGAGTGGGGAAGGTCTGTGAACAGCCTACTTGGATTTCTCAGAAACTTATATCTTTTACTATATAAACATTATTTATGTTAGTCTGGAGTTTTACATTTCATGGCTTAAATTACAGAATGGAGCTACCTAGTTTTTCCTAATTATTTTCTGCCTTTATTTTTCCATGTTTTTCACTAACTTATCAACATTAATCTATGCAACAAAATGCAGCTTATATATATTGATTTTCGTATCTTTATACTTCTTATGATTTATTATCTTCCTTTGTTATTCTATATATTAAAACTCCTTTCAATAAAATAAATAGTTTTCTCTCAAAATGTCTTAAATTTCATACAGTTTATATTTCTATTGTAAATTCTATTTTAAAGTTATGCTTCCTATGTATGTATACGGAAGTACAGTCAAGTACAAAACAGTACAGACTAAAATTAGAAACATGAAAATATTAACTCAGGTCTGCAACAAAATGCAACACCCGACGTTATCTCTCTCTTCCTGGTGAGGAAATAGACAGATCTGGTGTTTACCCTGAATTCTAGCCATCAAGATACTGCTACATTTTTCATACATGCGTTCTGTTATCATGTTGCTCTGCCCTTCCATAACCAGGGTGCAAGGACTGAGACTCTCTCACCTTAAGATCCCTTTCTGCTGTTGTTTCCATGTTCAGCTTGAGGTCAGTTTCTCCGTCAGATTATTTCATCACACACTGCATTCCAAAATGCTCTTTAACTATTTTGATGGAGCCCTTGTTTCATTGATCAAAAGCAGGAATGGGCATGAAAAACAATGAGTTTGGTAATTTCTCAACTTTACTGTCCCTGCTACTTGTCTGCATCTGTGTGTGTGATGTTCTCCTCAGTAAGTTGATTTAAGGATGTTGAATGGA
Source organism: Acomys percivali (assembly GCA_907169655.1). Classification (NCBI taxonomy): domain Eukaryota; kingdom Metazoa; phylum Chordata; class Mammalia; order Rodentia; family Muridae; genus Acomys; species Acomys percivali. The sequence continues at coordinate 140,020,186 of OU015743.1, read as the reverse complement.
TACAGCCTTTGTTAAACTTTTCCCACTGTCTATTCAATTATTTGCCTTTCTATAAATGGTAGCAGGAAGGCAATGACAGACACTAATAGTTCCTTAATTTCAGATTCCTGCATTTTCTCTCACATTTTCATGATCTTCCTATGCTTTGCTGTGGTCCACTTTTGGTTTGGGTTTCTGGCAGTGTGTACTTCTTCGCTCCACCTGTCTGCCAGAATTGAGCACAATATGTACAGCTTCATCCCTTTGTTTCTCCCCTCTGTTTATTGATTTGGTTTTGTCTTCTGGAAGCCAATAATTTTTTTTAAAAAAAATCAATAACATCTCATTTTAAATGAAAACACAGAAGAGGTAAATTGATACTCCAAATATAGTTATTGTCCTTTTGAAAAATAATTTCACTGAAATTGAGTTTGTTCAAAGCTGCATTTGATATCTTGTAAGAAAGCTAGCTTGTTTCTTGTGTTCTTTTGTGTTTTAATACAGCAGGAGCTGACGTGTGTGTGTGTGTGTGTGTGTGTGTGTGTGTGTGTAAGCATACATATATGAATATTCAAGTCCAGTCACATATTCACTGTAGAATGAGCTCTACGTATACTGCTGTATTTCTAATAATCACCTTGGTACCCTGAAAGCTTGAAGTATCCTACCCTACTAGTTACCATTTTATCCGGCTTTGAATCCTATCATAGAAATACTACTTAGAAAGAAGTAAAGACCTTAGGTTGAAAGGAAGTTCAAGTTTACATCAATTCATTTTTTCCTCCAACATATCTGTGTTTCGGTAGCAAAGAAAAAATTTGTCTTGATGCATGCCCCCAAGGAATTATGGTAATTTTCACTTCTGCTTATTAGAAGTGACCATAATTTACTGCATTACTAATTTCTCTCTTCAAAATGGTGAGTTATTTGGAGGCTTAACCTGGAAAAATATGTGTTGATGTAAATTATTCTTTTCTGTTCTCCTTGTGATTCTTCTCATTCAAGCTCTATTTGTTTCAGGGTTTTCAAAGAGATGCAACATTTTTTAGTTGTTCTCAATTGCATATATAAAAATTAAAATATATTCTAATTCTTTTCTTATGTTAAGCATATATACTCTTTTGTTTTAAGATACACATATATGCACATATATGTTCATTAATTTCATGTTGCATTTCTATCTCTTTATATGTTTACACCTTAATGTTTGTAGCATCCACATTACAGGACACTTTTCTTTTTTATTTTCTTTATTTGGTTTTTCAAGACAGGGTATCTCTATGTAGGCTTTGCAGATCAGGCTGGCCTCAAACTCACAGAGAATCACCTACCTCTGCCTCCTGGGTGCTGGAATTACAGGCATGCACCACTGCGACATGTTTATAGAATACTTTTTAATGTGTATAGTCCTTAACACATAAATAGGAAATACGTCCTAGAAAAATAAAACAAATCATTTAGCTGTTAGTTAATGCAAATGAATAATAATTTTTACAAGAATATTGTCCTTTGGCAATGGACTATTTGCACCATTCCCATACTGATACTTTGAAAACTTTATTTTATAATAATAAAAATGTTTCTATTATATATCGATAGTAAAAATTGAAATGTGTATGCTGCCTCTTGCTTGGGAGTATACTCATTTTCTTCATACTACTATTTTATGGAGAAATCATAAATGAGGAATCAGGAAGCATCCTTGCTTTGTGGTTACTTGTGAGGTATGCTCGTTTGTGCACTTTGTCAAAGATGGACAGAAGAAAGAGCATAGTGCTGCGCATTTTATTTTTGAGTCAGGGTGACTAGAGGGAAGGTTGATGCAATAGCAGATAATAAAAATAACTTTTGATTTGATAAAAAAGGAAAGAAAATAATGTCAACCTTGCCGTCCCCACAATGGTTATTTCTTCTATCAAATATGAACAATATTCTCAGTTCACACTTTATAGTATCTAGCTTTTATTTTTATTTCATAACATTTCAGCTATTTATGTAACTCCAGGATTATTCTGGAAAAATCCAATATGTCACAAGTTACTTAGTTACACCTAGAATCATCTCACTTTCAGTGATCTGATTATTTTTTAATTTAGCATTTTTAAAATTGTTTTACATACACATTTATATTATTACACATATATACAATAAACTACATATGACAAGAAAAACCACGAAACAAAAAGGAATTATATTACTGTTCCATTCATAGGGTTTTGCCTATTTGTATTTGGCAACCTTGAAGAAAACATCTTTCCTATCTTGGTGATTCTAAAGTTCTGATTAGAAATCAATATCTATCATGTCTTTTATCTATCAACTTAAAAACATCTATCTAGACCTAAAAACATTTTAATCTCTAAACAACTAAGCTTAATTGTAAAACTAAACTGTCTGATCTTCAACCCCATCAGACTTGAGAAAGAGTAAAATTAATTACCTGAGTAAACATGAAGTGCAGGTTAGTAGCTTCTAAAATGAAAAAAATGACAGAGATAGTTTGGTGATCTGATTCTTGATGGTTGTGTTTTATTTACCACAGTTCCAGCATTCCTGCTTAGCACAGCATTTTGTGTTGCATGTATGGGAATGTTTCTGGTGAATAAAGACTGCTGCAGACAGATTATATTTAAGTCATATTATTGTCTCTGTGTTGTTCTTACTCCTTTTGAAGGTCAAATCTGATTTTTAAATATGACAGATGATTAATCTGTGGCCCATTAAAGGACAAAAAATTTATATAATTATATGTGTGATGAATATGTAATGGCACCATAAACCATGGAAGAATCAATAGTATCAAATGTGAGCATAGAATATATTGGCAAATAAATTGGTTTAAAATAACAATACCAGAAATATATGCATTCAGAAATGCAAATCTTGAATTCAACTTGTAAATTTTTGATATAGTGAAAATCTGAGTGTAACACCTGCATAAGATAGCTAGCACATAAAATTTTACTACAACTTCCAATAGAGTGAAGTATTGCTTAAATATTGTTCTTACCAAATGCATACTTGAATTACAAACGTTTCTGCAGTAAACCTTGACTCAGGAAATCACTGTGTAACATATTGTGTTGGTTATCAAATGAGTACATATATTTACTCTTTCTTGATCTCTGTCATGCACCTACAGCCACAGAGATGCACATCATATACAGCTTCATTTATTGGAACTTTTCAAGACAAAAGAGTACCCAGTTTATAAGGAAGATCCATATTTTCATTTGTTTTCTAAACTCTGAAATGATTCTTTCCACAAACCTCCTCTTTTGTTTTACATGAGCTAAGCAACAAGCTCTCATGATACCACATCAAATTTAAAACATTTCATTAAAAATTAAAGAAGACAGAACTGAAAAACAATATATCATAGACACAATAAAACTGAAAATTAGTAGAATTTATAATTCTACTCCAATCATCTCATTCTACTGAAAATAGAAAGCGATGAAGAAGTCTTTTCTTTAATTAAGTTCCCATAAAAACATAAAAATGGGTAAGAAAAGAGGATATTTGCCACTTTTCACTTCACATTTTTTATAGTCCTCAGCTAACTTCAGGGATTACATGAAAATGGCAGACTTTTCATGGCCAATCCTAAAATACATAACTAAAATCCAGTTGAAGTATTATTGTGTGCATGTGTGCTTGTAGGTGGAATTATACACATTAAATTGTTTCTAAACTGAAATAAATTATTGTAAAATATACTCCACTACCACCTGTGTAGTTACTTATGACATTTGATATTTGACTCTTTAAATTAGTGAAGTCTATTTCTGCATTGAGTTCAAATTTTCAGTAGCACTAGGAAGCTGTCAGTCATCCCTGCCTATTACTTATGTCCAGTACAATATGTATTTTACTCCAGATTAATCTTTATAGATCTTGATACATTGAATCATTATGATGATTATAACACAGACTGAAACTATTATCTGTACAAATGACCTAGGAAAATCCACAAAGCATGTATTTTGGAAGAAAGAAAGGGTGAGAAAGAGAAAAAAGAAAGAGCAATACAAAACATAATAAATGACTGAGCACTTGTTTAGACTTTAAATATATCAATATAATAAGAAATATATGCAAAGTATATATGAAAAATTGCCTATGTAGTATACATCATGAGGTAATAGAATTTTATATATTATTATTGTCCTTTTAATTATCTAAATATGTTATGTATTTATGGCAAGATTCAGTTTTTTCCTGAATAATTGATTAATGGAAAAATACATTGAACAGTGGTTTTGGAAACCTTATCCAACAGAAAAAATATTTTAGAATAGAGATTATATAACAAGATGAACCAAGATGGAACTTATAGTTTCCTTTTTTGTTTAATAGGTAAAGTCCAGGTTTAAAATATAAACTATACTGTGGATTCTTGATAAAATACCATGCAGGAGACAGACAATGCTAGAATTCATTTTTTCAAGTCCTCTGCTATACAAAACCAATGATTGTAGATGAGGAAACTTGAGGCAATAGAGAAACCCTCCAGCATTGGAAAAGTCCCATGTAGAAATTACACATATTGGAAGAGGTGGTAGAGTGACAGGCCTTATATACCATTGAAGAAAAATCTCAACATCACAAAGTGTCAACTGATTTCTAAGGTTTCTCCACCAAAGTAGCAAATAATAAGCTGGAGGATTACTCCTGATATGCTGTACCCTCCTTTAAATTAATATTCAGGTTGAGATATGCCAAGATACTTCTGAGTGTTTAAAACACACCCCAAACTTACAACACCTATACAAACTAAAAATGAAATCATATCCAGCAACAAAACACTTAAAATATACAATATCCAGTTAAATGGAAGAGTAGGCATGCAGTATTTTAAGAAAAATATTTCCCATAATTTAAACTATCATTCAATTCAAACTGTTTAAAGAAAACACCAATATTAAATTAAAACATTAAGGTAACTACATCCTATATATTCAATATAGTGGAAATATAATTTGATAAAAATAACATATAAAATAGTTCTAACAAATCCAAATTGAAACCAGAAAAGAATAAACAATGCAATGGAATAGCATGCATATTTAGTAATAAAAATAACATACTCTTTGAGAAGTGGAAGTTTAGTCAGTGATAAGGCATAGAAGATACACATTTAATCCCAAACAATTAGAGCCACAATGTTTCTGACAAAGACACCATTACACACAGTAGAGGGACACAGGCCTACTTAATAAGTGGTATTGGAAGAAAAGACTAAGTTTAAGGGTGAGTGAAATTAGACCCTTATCTCTCATGCTGCCTAAAAATAAACCCCAAGTAGATTAATGATCAACCACAAAATCTGAAATTCTGGATGTGCTAGTGGAAAAGATAGTGAGAGTGAATGCACTACAACATGTAGGCACAGATAAAGGCATTCTAAAAAGAATTTGATTTATTGAGGAATAAAGCAAACAATTGAAAACATAGAATCTCATGAAATGAAAAAGCTTCTGAATAAGAAAGAAACAATCAAGTAAAAAAGCAACCTAAAAAATATAAGAAAATGTTGGCTGGCAACATATCTGACAAAGGCTTAATATCTAGAATATATGAAGAATTCAGGGTGGATAGCATAAAGAAATTTTTTTAAATCCATTCAAAATGAATGCAGAGTTATCAAAATTTGAAAAGAATAATAAATTATTTTAAAGGGGTACAACATCTTTAGTAATCACAAGGAATTCCCAAAATTTGTGGACAAATGGATTGAGTTAGAAATGATCATAATGAGTGAGTTAACCCAGAAGCAGAAAGACTCAAATGGTATATACTCACTTATATCTGCATACTAGCCCAAGGGGCATGTCCCATGAAAGCCTTCACTTACCAGGAAACTGGGACAGAGGGGAGGACATCCTATTGGGACTCTAGATGAGAGAAGCATGGGATATTAGCAATGTAGAAGGATCCAGAGGGTCCTGGAAACCTACAAGTAGAACATTATGATAGGCAGATTTGGGCCCAAGGCTCCCGCTCAAACTAAGGCACCAGCCAAAGACAATACACGTGGTAAACTTTAAACCCCTACCCAGGTCTAGCCAATGGACAGGACAGTCTCCACACTTGAGTGGAGAGTGGGATTTGACTTTCTCATGTACTCTGGTGCCTCACATTTGACCATGTCCCCTGGAGGAGGAGACCTAGTGGCACTCAGAGGAAGGACAGCAGGTCACCAAGAAGAGACTTGATACCCTATGAGCATATACAGGGGGAGATAATCCCTCTCAGTAACAGTCATAGGGGAGGGGAATAAGGGAAAAATGGGAGGGAGGGAAGAATGGGAGGATACAAGGGATGAGATAACCATAGAGATGTAACAAGAATAAATTAATAAAAAATTTTTAAAAAAAGAAATGCAACTTAAACATACTTTAAGTCTCCTTCTTATTATAGCCAGATAACTTCTTCAAGAATTCAAATAAAAGCAAATGATGGTGAGGATGTGAAGATGTGCTCTTATTCACTGTTGATGGGATTGCAAATTGATATAGATGCCATGAAAATTGGTGTGAATATTTCTCAAACACTATAAATAAAAATAACAGTCATTACAGCTATAGTTTTCTGGGCACTCCAAAGGACTATATATTATATTGCAAATACACTTGCCCCACTATGATTATTACCATTCCATTCACTATAACTGGGATGTTGAATTAGCATAGATGTCCATAGACTGATAAATGGATAAAAAATAAAATAGTTCATAAACACATCTGTAAAAAGATGAGAATTTCTGGTAAATAAATAAAGCTGTAAATTCACATAAACAAAACATAGGGAAACAAACTCCACAGTTTTTTTTTTCACAGATGTAGACACCAGCATCTAATATATTAATTTGAATATTCTATTTAGAGTTCCTACATAAATAAAAATATATAAAAAGGCCATCAGAATGGGGATGCCTTAAGGTATGGAAGTTTGTAAAAGCAGGTACTATAATTTATAGTAGTGGAAAAGCGAGGAGGAGTGTACAATAAGGAAGAAAGTGGAGCAGTGGGAAATCAAAAGAACTATAAAAAACTTATGGAAATCTATTATCTTTTAACAATATTAAAAACCTATAATGTTTAAAAAAAATCGCTTGGAAGGGAGGTACACTGTATAGCTGGATAAAGCACTTCCTTGAAGCTATTTTGTATTGGTTAAAACCTCAGTGCCAAATATATAACATGTAGTCTTTCACTCAATAATACAGGTGCTTGCCATTTATCTTTGTTATAAATAGACAATTAAGCTCTATTCTTTAAAAGACCAAGCATATTGATTTCATAATACAGAAAAATAACGGTAGTGCTAAGAAGAAAGTCTGTTCTCTCCTGGCTAGATTAAAAAAGCAGCAATGTGCTATGTCAGATATGGGTGTAGAAAATGAATCAATGGTCCTTTCTGGAGGTGAACCTAAAAGGTATGCAACAAACTACTGGAAAATATATACACACTCCTGAAAGATGACACAATGGTGAAGGGAGTAACCAATAACTCTGTGATTGAACTTGATATTCACTTCCCAAGAGACCATTCATATCTGTTCTAAGTCACATGGTAGAAGAGGATAATGTTGCCTAGGAGAAAATATAATTCTGTTCTTTAGCTAAATTGACATAACATCAAACCACCTTCTAAATATGTCTGTTTATTCCCACAACAATTACCACTCTTAGTCATTATCAAAGAAGATTGTCTTTCTAGTGAATGATGGTACATGAAGAAACTTGGGAAAACACTTGTTGCTAAGAATGAAGGAGGTTGTGTGCTTATCACTAAACAGTATATTCATTCCATATTCTGCACGGCATGGTAATATTCCATAGGATGGTTCATAGCAATGGAAGAGACATAAGAATCCCTAGGGAATAGCATTTCCTGGGCAACAGAGAGCTGTTGTACTCAAAAACCATCAACAACTATAGATGACTCCATTGGGTCGGCCAAGGATGGGATGATCACTGTACAGGCAGCAATGAGGAATATACTCAGAAAGCCCCACAGCTCACTGCAAAGCTGTGTCCTACTGGTAGAATTAAGGAAAGGAGTTGTCATTGTCTTCAGCTGTGTACCCATCAGTGGCTACACCGGCCTCCAGTGAACGGAATCACCCAATTCAGTGGTCACACAGATGTCACCAGTTAAATCAAATGTGTGAGAAACATCAACCCAAAGGTTAAAATCTAAGAAAAGGTAGTAAAGGAATTAAAGGTTATGGGTAGAAGGGAGATAAAGCAGAGTATGGAGAGAGAGAGGCTCTGAAATGCATTATATACATGTATGATTAACTTAATAATTTGAAGAAAATAGATATTTTAATTACACATATCTCAAATAACTTAATGGTGTAACTAAATGACTTGGACAACAATAATAATTCAAATTCATATATAGTATATTATGTATAGTGAAATAACAGTAGAATAAATAAGGTGTTCATTTGTGACTGCAATAAAAGTTTGGCATTCTTTTTATTTGCTAAAAGTGAATAAGTATAATGTGTTTCTATAATTTTCTACAAGGAAAGTAAACACAAATCTCTTTTTTTCTTTGTGATACAGATGTTGCTTATGAATTAAAACAATGAATTTTTGAATCAGAAGACCTGTGTGTTCTCCAAACTAATATAGATATGTTTCACTACAGTTGACTACCTAATATATATATATATATATATATATATATATATATATATATATATAATCTCTCTATTGCCAAATATATCACATGCTTTGGCAACAGGACATAAAGAGAAAAATCTGGAATTGAGATGAAAGCCTAGTTCCTATGACTGGTCCTCCTAGTGCAAGATGGGTGCTGGGGAAGATTTGTAACAGAAACTCTCATTCAAATGTGGACCAGGCATATAATACCACCGAATAGCCAGAGAAAATGTACTCACTGGCACAAAGGTGGCAAGTATGCTATAGTGGTTATTAACCATTCTTAGATTGGAATTTATGTCTGCTTAGGGAATCCATCCCTGGTACTATAAACCTCATCAAAATCTCACTCCTGGGAAAATTATATGTTCAAGTATCAAAGCTATTAAAATTGTCATTTTGTAAATCGGTCATTGTTGAACTTTCAAATGGCCTTTTTAACAATTATGTTAGCTGCCATAGATTAGTCAGATTTAATAAAAGAAGCTTTATTGTATAGTGGAAAACAGTTACTGCAGAGATTCATATCTTTTCTAAGTACTGAAAACAAGTAATTGTTGAATGCCTAACCATCATGGGACATCCATATCACTGAAAACTCAATGATTATAAAGGAAGAGAAGATAGAAATAATATAAGACTTGTAAGATGGACTCTAATGTTATAGACAGCTGTCCTCTGTGCATAGCATTTCATTTATAATTCCAAGCAACCACAATTGATCAAGTCAATACCGAGAAAAAGAGATACGGAGATTAGATATACAAAACCCATGTTTCATCATAGAGCTATGTATTACACACTAATTTTGCTGTTGTTGTTGTTCCGTGAGCAGTGACTTTCTTTTTTTCTTTTCTTTCATTTTTTTACTTTTATGTAAAAGTAATTATCTGAGTAAACAGGAAATGAAATTCATTCAGATTACAACTCAGTTGTTATCCCATCACTTGTGTCCTCCCATTCTTCCCTTCCTCCTGCTTTCACCCTATTCCCCTCCCCTTGGTCTATGACTGATGGGGACCTCCTCCCTCACTATATAATCATAGGCTATCAAGTCTCATCTTGGTTGCCTGTTTATTCTTTCTTTGACTGTCACCAGGCCTCCCCACCAAAGGCAGGTGGTCAAACATGGAGCACCAGAGTATATGTCAGAGTCAGTCCCCACTCTCCATATAACTGTGGAGAATGTCCTGTCCATTGGGTAGATCAGAGTAAGGATTTGATGTTTACTATTGTACTGTCTTTGGTTTGTGCAATAATTTGAGCAGACCCTCCCTGGGCTCCAATACACTCATCATGATGTTCTTCTAGTAGGTTTCTAGGACCCTCTGGGTCCTTCTTTTTCCCCATATCCTATATTTCTCTTACCTAGAGTCACAGTAGGATGTCCTCACATCTATCCCAATCTCAAGAGTAAAAGAGTGGTTTTATGTTCTACATCATCAATATTTATTTGTTTGTTAGGTGAAATAGTTTCTCTAACTTGTGTAAGGTTGACTATCAATATAGTTTTGTTTTACATTATCCTGATTATAGAAGAAATTAAATTAGGAAATATCACCAATGTTTGTCAAAAAAAAACCCTAAAATTGTGAAAATGACTGGGAACCCAAAGTAACCTATACTTTAAGTCTTATAGCTATTAAAACACAAATGACATTCTTAACAGTACTAAAGAAAATAATCATGATGAATATTTTTTGAATTTTAAGGGCATTTACATAGAAGTATATATTAGATAACCTAGCCATTTTGAATTTATAATTAATTTTAAACTTTACTTATTATATACTGCTTCAGATCAATATTCGAATATACTTTAATAGTGATATTTAATTACTTCGTGTTGTTAAATATTGAGGTATTTCACAAAATCTTACTCTTAAATTTATTTCAGATAAATGGTTATAAAGAATTATTCTCACTCCTGTGGTTGTGCCTTCATTGTATTTTTCCCTTGATATGCAATATTACATTAGTAGTCATCTTATTGTTATGCTGCTTTAGCAGAATAATAGTCTTAATTTCTCCTAATTCCATGACCTATCTAGTCACATATTCTTGATTACTTAAGCAACCTATTTATATATTCTATCACATGGAGTGAATCTTAAAGCCAGTTTAAGGGGGGGAATTGTTTACTCCCATAACATTCATGTCGCTATGATAGCAATGAGCTTACCTTGTAGGCAGTTTCAGTATTTTGGTTCCTAGTGATTAAAGCAATATGAAATCGATAGTGACATTTTTACCTCCTGGAATGTATACAGAGCCGTTCAGCACTTTGTTAGCTTGTAACAGTGAGCTTTCTGTTGCGTACCACCTTGATTATTCCAAGTTCCATGGCTATCTCTTGAGTAATAGTTGTGAAGGGTAAATAATAACATTAGCAATAGTCTCAAATGCTTGTTGCTGAGTTCTATAGGACTTGGTAGTCAATTACTTAAAGAAGTGTAACCCAGTCATGGTAGTAAGAGCTTTATTTGGTTGAATACAAAAGAATATTGTCTTTTGGGGGTCTTGGTTACGTCTCTGGATGACTGTTTCTGGCTCCCTGCATTTACATGAAATTTTCATAATTTCATTTTTTCTTAATAGCTAAATAATATTTCATTGTACAAAAGAACTATATTTTCATTACCAATGGGTTGATGGCCATCTAAGTTGTTTCCAGTTTCCAGCTATTATGTATAGAACATCAATGAGTATGAAAGAGCAAGTATCTCTATGGTAAGGGGTAGTTCCCCTTCAGTGAATGTTCAAGAGTGGCATAACCATGCCTTACTGGAGATCAGTCATGAGCCTTTAAGGAAAGTCCTCACTGATCTCCATAAGAGCTGAATCAGTTTGCACTCAGACCAGCAATGAACAAGTGTTCTCATTTCTCTAAATCTTAATCAGCATCTGCTGTCATTTGTTTTATTTATCTTAACCCTACTCACTATGTTAAGTTGAAATATCAACGTAGTCTTATTTGTATTTTCCTGATGATAATGATACTGAACATTCTAAGTGTTTCTAAAGCATTTGAGTCTCACTTTTTGAGAACTCTCTGTTTATTTCTATGCCAGCTTTTTAATTGAGTGACTTGTTTTCTTGATGTTTAGATAGTATAGTTCTTTTTATATTTCAGATACTACCCTTCTGTCAGATTTATAATTGTTAAATATCTTTTACCATTCCGTAGTCTAATTGTTTGCTTAAACAATGGTGTCCTTTGTTGTGCATAAGCTTTTCAGTCTTATGAGTTCTCATTTATTAATTGTTAACATGTACACTACTAGAGTCCTGCTAAAAATTCCTGTCCTGTGCTAAAATTCTCAGGCATATTACATACTATCCCTTCTATCAGCTTCACAATACCAAGTGTTATATCAAGGTCCTTAATCTATTTTGAGTTTAATTTTGTGCAGGGTGATAAGGTAATGAATCTTTTTTTTTCTTTTTTCTTTATATAATCACTTTACAGTTTGATCCTAGCCCCATCCCTCCTCTCAGCCCTGTTCCACCCTCATGTTATTTCCTTCCTATTTCACCACTCTCTTCTTCTCAAACAAGGGTTGCCCCTTAACGGGTACCAACACACCCTGGCACCTCAAATCAGAGCTGGACTAAGTTCCTCTTCTCCCATGATACCAGACAATGCAACCAAGCTAGTGTAAATGGATACAAAGGCAGGCAACAGAGTCAGAGAAAACCCCTACTCCATTTGTTAGAGGAGCCACATGACCATGTTGCCCATCTGCTACATATGTGTCGGGGATCTAGACCTGGGCCATGCAAGCTCTCTCATTGGTGTCTCAATCTCTGTGAGCACCCAAGGGCCCAGCAGGTTAGTTTAACATGTAGGTCTTCTTATGGTGTCCTTGACCCCTCTAGCTCCCTCAATTATTCCTCTCACTCTTCCTCAAAACTGCTCAAGGGCTGATGGGAGGATGTTTTAATTTCACAAAGAAGAGGAAATAAAATAGACATCTGAAGTAAATGGAGTGAAGGAGCTGATTGAAAAACATTGTGGGTAGGGTAGCAGGGACTATGGTCAGATTTGGGGAGAACAGTGGCAAAGAGATAGGAGGAGTATCAAGAGAGAGAGTGGAAATGGTTTAGGGAGCATCTCTGGGACAGGGGAGATACCCAAGAGCCTATGGGGATGACCCTAGCTGAGAATTCTAGCAGCTGGAGTTAAGGAGCCTGAAGACATCACTCACTTCCTGTAGCCAGGTAAGATTTCCAGTGGAAGGAAGGCTACATCAACACACATATAAAACCAAAGTTTGTCTTGCCTACAAGAAGTGTAGGGATAAAGATGGAGTCAATATTGGGGGAAGTGCAAACCAATGACTGGCTCAACTTGAGACCCATACCATGGAAGAGAGACTATCCCTGACATTAATAATGATATTATATTATAATTGCAGACAAAAGCATAGCATAACTGTCTTCTGAAAGGCTTCATCCAGCTGATGAAAACATATGCAGAGATCCACAGCCAAACAACGTGGTGAACCAGGGGAGCATTCTTTTATATGCAGCAATTTAGTATGACCACTACAATATGTTGAAGATACTGATGTTTATCTAGTATTTTGGCTTCTTTGTAATATAACAGGTATCAGTAGACGAGAAAAATTGTGGCAGCATCTTAAATTATATCCTATTAATCAATGTGCAGTTTGGGGGGATTTTTGTTGTTGTTGGTGGTGTTTTTTTGGTTTATTTTGGTTTTGGTTTTGTTTGTTTGTTTGGGGTGAATTTTGTGTTTGTGTGTTTGTTTGTTTTTGTCAATACCTTGCTGTTTTTATTGAAAAAACTATGTTGAGGTCTGCCTGACAGTCTCTGTGGAAGCCGGGCTTGCCTTGAACTCATAAAGATCTAAGTGCCTTTGCCTAAGATTCCTGAAATTTAAGGCATGCACTGCCATACCTGGCCTGGCTTACTGAGTTTTTTTCATTTCTAACATCATAACAGTTAATAAGTCTTCAGCATTTCCATCTCATTATTGAATTTTAGTTTCATGTCTTAGATTGCCTCTCAAGGCATTTCATTTAGATTTATGTTTTAGTTCTCTTATACTGACTTCATTAATATATTCATTGTGTTGTTTAAACATATGTATGATTATTCTTTTCAAGTATCTGAAATTATTTCAGGTCATTCTCAACGGAAGCCATTAATATGGGATTACATTGGCACCACTTCATCTGGAGTCAGCCAATTGATTGAATTTTTCTTTTTTGTATCTCTGAATTATTTTTATTTTCATGTATGTGTATGAATACATTACCTCCAACAGGCTTGAGGCACCATATTCTCCCGAAGCTGATGCTACAGACAGTATGAGGCATATACTGTTTAAAATGAGAAACACATTCTCCTCCTCTAAAAGAATTGTATTTACTCTTAACTGTTCAGATAGTCTTTCTTTATTAATTTTGTTCTTTAAAAGTAAAGTATGTTTTCTTTGAGTGGGGTGTTTACCTTGTTCATTAAATGACTAAATAACAGACATTTAAATGTTGAAGTGTCATTTTTTTTCTGCTATGAGATTCGTATTTTTAGCTAGAGCCTCTATCCACTGTTTCTTGATGATCAGATATTGTCCTGGGCCATCAGTGACCTCATGCCTGTGCTCGCAACTTGTTTCAGAGTTCTTGAATTTCCTAAGCCTGGGAACCACATTCTAGGAAGGTTTGAGTTTCCTCCCTGAGTCCACAGCTTCTATCATGAGTTATGAAATTCCCAGCTTGCCTGTGGACTCACTTTCCTTAATCTATAGTTTCTTGTAGACTCTGAGAGTTGTGGATCTCCCATGGTCCTGCAGGCTTTATATTGGACTGAACCTTATATATTCCTCAAATTCTTTTCTTTTCCTTTTCTTTTATTTCATCTGTCTGGGTGTTCTTTTTAAACAAAATACCCAAAATTCAATTTATCAATAAGACTTGGGAGCCAGATGCTGTGGTGAAAGCCTACAAGAACTCAGCTGACCTTCCTATTCAATCAGTTTCAGAGGGAAAAGCCTCTTCTCTTTCACACTGTTTTAAGAAACCTTTAAGTTTCTAGGAAGGACAGCAGGTCACCGAGAAGAGACTTGATACCCTATGAGCATATACAGAGGGAGGTAATCCCTCTGAGGAACAGTCATAGGGGAGGGGAATAAGGGGAAAATGGGAGGGAGGGGAGAATGGGAGGATACAAGGGATGGGATAACCATAGAGATGTAACAAGAATAAATTAATTAAAAAATAAAATAAAATAAAAAAGAAACCTTTAAAACTGAACTTTCCTTCTTTCTACTTCTTGTGCATTTCTCTATATGTCCTCCAGACTACCTATTGCTCTCTATAGATTTTTTTCCTATATTCACTCCTGTCAACTGGTTGTTTGCTCTGCCTATTGGCATATGGTTCATTTTATTTAATCCTGTATACAGAAAGCTCTTGGATTAAAGGTGTGTGCTAGGACTCAGCCAAACCACAACTTCAGGCTACAAGAAACAGAAAGCTCTTGAATTAAAGGTGTGTGCTAGGGCTGAGTGACACCAGAACTAGAAATAGGTTTTCCAGTACACAATCTCAGAGTTTACAGTGTAAATAAATATTCTGCAATGTATGGGCATTTTACTTATATATCACTACACCATGTACATAATATGTCCACTGAGGCCAGGGGAGAGTGTCACATCTCACCACCTAATGCAGAGTTAATGATAGTTGTGAGTCACAATGTAGGTATGCAGAATTGAACCCATGTCCTCAGAAAGACCAACTCTTAATTGCTGAGCTATTTCTCTGGTCACAGCATTTTTAAATATTAATTTTTGCTATTATTTTGTGCTGTTTTATATTAGAAAACTTAGTCTATAACTTTCACAAATGTTTTAGGATTATAGTAATTATGTAGAGCTTTCTGTGTGCATATATGAAGTGTGTGTAGGCTTTTGCCATTCAAAAGCAACTATTGATAATGTTTCCTTATCATACTTTTAGAAACATAACATATGTTTTGGTTGACTAGCCTATAGCCATGAACTAGTAGTATCATGACTCTATTGTCTGAGACTGCTTCTTCAATACGTATTCCAGTTTTGCCTAATAATAGCATACCTTCTTTTATACCCTTATCGCCATTAAATTAAGCCACATAATGACATCTCTCCAGTGCTTTTGCATTCATAACTAGTTGGCTATATGTTTTCCTTAGGCAACAGCCTTTATCCAACCTGCAGTCTCCCGTTGCTTTGCTTGTCTGATATTACATTCGAGAATCTAAGTTATATGGTTGCTTGTTCTTTTGCCCTGAGTGAAATGTATTCTCCTCAGCTTATTTGCCTGGAAGGTACATAACCTCATTTCTTTTTTTTCCCTTCTTAAAGTGCCTTATTTATCTGGAGATGTGGCTCAGCACATATTACTTGATACTTTCTGTATGTAAGACCCTGAGATTAAGCCACAGGAGAAATAAAAAAAAAATCTTATTTATATTGTTCTGCTTACAATTTTTTCTACTTAGCATAATTTTTCTAGTTGATTCTCTGAGCTGTCAATTCTGAAAAAAAAAACCCATACATTTAAGGCACATCATTTCAATTTCATTTATTGGGAGATTGTTTGATACATCTGTTTTCTTTCACTTTATTGATCTACTCAGAAGATGGTTTATATCTTTTCTCTGCTACATGTGCTATCTCCTGAGTTATAAAAGGAGGTTGAATTAGATGTAAGTGGATACAAATTCTATATTAGCGATATAAGTTAGAGTAATTTTGCTTGATTTGGTTATAACTAACATTTATACTTAACATCGGATACCTTATGAGCATATACAGGGGGAGGAAGTCCCCTCAGTCACAGTCATAGGGAAGGGCAGTAAGGGGAAAATGGGAGAGAGAGAGAAATGGGAGGATACAAGGGATGGGATAACCATTGAGATGTAATATGAGTAAACTAATAAAATAAAATTAAAAGATTTAAAAAAAGAAATACGGATTTTAAAAAATATATTTTATTAATTTATTCATATTACATCTCAATTGTTATCCCATCCCTTGTATTCTTCCATTCCTTCCCCCATCCTATTTTCCCCTTTCTTCCCTCCACTATGACTGTGATAGAGGAGACCTCCTCTCCCTGTATATGTTCATAGGGTATCAAGTCTCTTCAGCAGGCTACCAAAATCTATATTTCTAAAAGGAGAAAAACATTCTCTCCTTTTGGACAAATTTTTATACAAATAGCAAGATTAACTACTTTGTGTACATACCATAAATAGACACTATGGACTCAGCAATTTACAGAGGAATTCTTTTGCTATTTGATATTTAGTTTTTAAAAAGAAGTACAAATGTGAGGCACCAGAGTACGTGAGAAAGTCATATCCCACTCTCCACTCAAGTGTGGAGACTGTCCTGACCATTGGCTAGATCTGGGTAGGGGTTTAAAGTTTACCGCCTGTATTGTCCTTGGCTATTGCCTTAGTTTGAGCGGGACCCCTTGGCCCAAATCTGCCTATCATAATGTTCTACTTGTAGGTTTCTAGGACCCACTGGATCCTTCCTCTTTGCTATTTTCACATGATTCTCTCATCTAGAGTTCCAATAGGATGTCCTCCCCTCTGTCCCCTGGTGGCACTCAGAGGAATGACAGCAGGTCACCGAGTAGAGACTTGATACCCTATGAGCATATACAGGGGGAGGTAATCCCTCTCAGGAACAGTCATAGGGGAGGGGAATAAGGGGAAAATGGGAGGGAGGGAAGAATGGGAGGATACAAGGGATGGGATAACCATTGAGATGTAACAAGAATAAATTAATAAAATTTAAAATAAATTAAAAAAATAAAAAGAAAAAGAAGTACAACAAAGCATATTTTTTCATTTCTTTCTTTTTTTGAAAACATAATATAATTGCATAATTTTTCAGTTTAATTTTCTTTCTGTCAAATCCTTACATATATACATCCTTGTTCACTTTCATATTCTTAGACTTTTTTTCAATTAATTATTGGTGTGTCTGTGTGTGTGTGTGTGTGTGTGTGTGTGTGTGTGTGTGTGTATACCAGAGAGAAATCATGCCTTGTAACAGAATCCTACCGAACTATGCAGACCTAGTGAAGTCAATGATCTTGGAGAAGATCCTACAACCCCCTTAATTTTTCTCCCTATCTTTTTAATGACATTTCACAGAAAAAAAAAATCAACTTTGAATTCCCAGACACCAGCATTTTGCAGAATGTTTGACCAATGTTCGAGTGAGTCTGGCTCCAAACTACGGAGAAGCAAGACTTGTGATTCTTAGTTACACTATTTCAAACTAAGGGACTGACTGTTTTGTTACCTAGGATTCACTTATTTTGGGAGAGGAATTACATTTTACCACCTAGTAAGCAAAAGTCACAAAAGTTTGAACAAAACAACAACAATAACAACAAAAGCAGATTCTGAGTTCACAAACCATATACACAACAATAACAAAAATGAAGTCTAAAAGTTGCATACGTTGCATATTTGTATACACATACACATTACAAAAAATGTAAGACAATAAAGAAAAAGCTATTAACTCGAAAGCCAAAGGGCATGTAAGAGTGTTGGAGGCAGGCTACTTGAAAGAAGCTGGAGGGAGGAAAGAAGGAGGAAGTGATGTAATTCCCTTTGATTTAAAATACGTTCTTAAACAGAATTCCTTCTGATGTAACACGTCTCTCAAGAATATGTGAAGTGAGGGTCTTCTCTAAAGAAAGAAACTCCAACAGAACAGACAGTCCCCAGGCTGAAGGAGGAATGACTCCAAGAAAAGTCTTGTAGAAGGAACCTTTATTGCAATGAGAACTCTATATTTAAAGATTTCCTTGGCACAAGGAGAAACAAGCTGCAGAGAGAAGATCTGCTCCTTTCTATTAGAAGCTTTGCAATGAGGGGAAATTTGAGTTCTGTCGTACATTGGGCTTTCTTAAAAATAAAACCTAAAAGGTAACACATAGGAGTTTAAAAAAAATAACTGAAACCTTAATGTACACAAAACTACTGTTATATATATATATATATATATATATATATATATATTTCCCCTGTATATGTAATGCACACAAGTTAGCATGTGTAATTTATAAACAAGGCAAATAAGGCAATTCACAGTGTTTCAAATATTTAAGATCAAATGAGCTACTTGCTCAGGCTCGGTGAGGAATAAAAAAGGTTGAGGATATGTAGTTCATCAAAATGTTCGCAATCTACTGAGGGAAATAACCTGAGTATCAGAAAAAAAAAAGTCTAAAATATAAACAGAAATGTTTCCAGCCTGAACCAGTTAGCTAGAAGCAGAGAATTGTTAGGAAAAAGCTATCACTCCTGCTGAAAGATGGAAAAAAGGAGTAACGGGGTAATGTTTTCTGCATGGCAGGGTTAGGAGTTGTCTGATGGGAAGACACCAGTGGCTCTGCTTACACTCTCTGTCACGTGCTGTTTTCGACCATAGTAGCTAATAATTTCTTTAAAATCAAAAGATTTCTACAGACTTCCCATGTTTAGTTTTTGTTCTGACAGTTTCCAAGGACCCTGGGCAACCACAGCAGCTTCAGCACCAGCAGGAATTGTCATTGAGAAAGGGCCACACATTCCAAGGCTGAACAGTTCCAAACCTCCAGGACCACAGCTGCTCAGCTCATTAAAATTTGCCATGTTGCTCCCTTACCAGTCATCCACCATTTCCCAGCTTTAAAATCATAAACCTTCAAAAATTGGTATTGGATGCATAGTTAATTTTTAAACCTTTACTTGCTCTTGTTACAAAAGGATCCCTTTTTTCTTAATAACATCTGCTTAGTTCACTGATGGTAACATGTATCTTTGAACCTCAACTGTGTGTGAGACCACTTGTAAAACACTGTGTGACAATCTGTTGTTAACCGTCCATGTAATGTCCACAGTAACTGAGCTTTAATGCCTAACTGATATGGAGACACAATTTAATGGCAACACTGAAACTTGCATCTAGGCCTATAAGAAACAGTCTAATTGGCTCCTCTCCTTTGGAGTCAGTTCTGTAGATTAAGTTTTCACCTACCTGCTTTCCTTTAACAGGTAGAAACTATAGCGAAATATTTTAGGTGCTTTAGATCACCAAGGGCCCGATAGTCTGTAGAACTGGAGCCAGAGAGTACTGAGGCTATTAGTATCATCTGGAAGAATCATACTCAGTACAAGATGTGCACACAAAAGCCTACACAGTCCTTTGGCTGGTGTGTTATTCCCAAGCTATTTTCCTGGGCAGCACCCTTCAGCTCATTGATTTATTTATTTTTATTAATTTATTCATATTACATCTCAATTGTTAGCCCATCCCTTGTATCCTCCCATTCATCCCTCCCTTCCTGCTTCCCCTCCTACTCCCCTCCCCTATGTCTGTGACTGAGGGGGACCTCCTTCCCCTGTATAAGCTCATAGGGTATGGGATCCTCCTCAAACTATGGCACCAGCCAAGGAAAATATAGGCAGTAAACTTCGAACCCCTACCCAGTCTAGCTCATTGATTTCTATCCTGATTGAGTCATGC
This sequence comes from Acomys percivali, assembly GCA_907169655.1. Lineage (NCBI taxonomy): Eukaryota > Metazoa > Chordata > Mammalia > Rodentia > Muridae > Acomys > Acomys percivali. The sequence goes on along the minus strand of OU015743.1, from coordinate 139,999,972 downwards.
AGCTCATCTGAAGTTAGGAGGTCATTTCATTTCCCTTTGGCTGATTTTTTTTTTTCTGCCTACTCAGCTCTCTTTTACACCCCATGTCACTCCCACTAATCTCAGCTGTCTACTGTCAGCAAAATGACATGCTTGTTATGCACAGGCTGTGAGACTCAGAATGGGTGGTCCTGGCCATCACTGCAGGAAACTTAAACACAGTGCTTTGACAAGTCCCGCTGTAGTCCGCACTCGTTAGGTTTCTTTCCTCTACATATTGCTTGATGTCTACTCTGTGTAGTTGCCAGTTTCATGAAGTTTCGTCGTCAGCTTCAGGGTCCTCTTCACGATTCACTGGAAGGAACAATCCTGCGATCTGAACACAGGTGATGTGGAGCACTCAGTCACAAGAGCCTCTCCTCTCACAATCTCCTGAAGTCTTTTCATTTCTTAGAAATTTTGAGTTTTGTTTTCACTGAGAATATTCAACAAATAGAAGAAATAGCTGTTTCTCTCAAGGATGACAGCATTTTGTATAATGAGTTGCAACAATTTGGATTCCTAGTGCTCAGAGTAACTTAAAAAGCACAGTTCAATATTTCCATCAAAACACTATGAAATTATGAGTAAGAAATGGCCTATACATGGAAGGCACTACTTAATTCAAGGTTATAAGTATACAAAGAAACCAATAGATAACTATACAGTTTGTTGTTTGCAAACTCTACCTACATTAACAGTTAGAATGCTGTTTTTACTCTCTGTTTAAAGTCATAAACATGCAAAGTCTATAGAATTCCTGCTTTTACTAGGATTGTTTTTCAGGTTTGTGTTAGCAAACCTTGAATTTTTTCTATCAGTTCATGATGTGATTTACTCTATATTTATATTTAATAATTGGTCATACAGCTTTCAGTTTTGAATTTATTATGCAACATTCAACAAGATTAACAGTATTAAATAGTAATCAACTCTTAATAAGAATTACAAATGCTGTCTCCAAGCTTGAGACAAGAAAAATAATCATTGCAATCAATCAGGTTGTTTAATCAATTTTGAAAATGGAACTAACCATGCATCATGTCAGAAAAAAAATTTGAATAATAGGATATTATTCCTTTGCTATAGAAGGAGATAAAATCAGTTCTAGGAAATAGGAGTAAGATATTCAGTTTCTGTATTTTCTAGTTATTGTGGTAAGTTTCTCATGGGCTGTAAGGCTTGTTCTTCAAGCAAGGGGGTTACAGCAGTGAATCAATCTCCACCTTACTCTGTATCAACTATGTAGTATTCATCTGCTTCCTATTCTGGAATAATCCATCCAATAACATAAAAAAAGAATTATTTTATTAAAAACAGCTCACTATAAGTAAAAAAAATTTTAAATTACTGAATCACATTGCAAGATGATATTTTTAAAGCAGGCTCCTTCATACAATATCTCGTTATATGAAGGTGAGATATCCAGTTTATGGGGCTTATATGGCAAGGAAGATTCTATGCCAATAGCATTTGCACATAGGTAATAAAGAAAAAATGAATTCACATACCTTAAGGAACTTAAAGTCCATTAAGGAGACAGCTTAAGTACCATAATGAAAAGCAAGTTGCTAAGGGCATTCACAGAGAGAGAACTACATGCAGATGGCAAGCTAAAAGAATGGGATTCTGGACACATTTCACAAAAGCAAAAGTATGAGTTATTATTAATCTTGCAAAATTTTAAGATCTAATTCATAATAAATAACTAATGAATGCTAGTTACTCAAGTACATATATGTACATAAAATGTATATGCATCATATGTATATGCTTCTACATAATGGATGGTCTTCCTATTTTAATTATCATTATATTAATATAAAGATGATGACATTTGAAATTTAGAAGATTGGAATAACTTCTGAAAATTACATTGCCTAACAGCCAAATATGTGATTTGTAGCGAAAAATGAGCATTCAGCCCAGAAGTCAACTAGATGTTTAACTGTTTAGCTGAGACACACTTAGATGGAAAGCTTGAGTTCTTTTCATTTGCTATTTCAACTGAATTACAAGACAATGTTGAAACATCACAAGATGTAACTTATTATTTTCAAATCTGTAAACTAGCATTCACCGTGTAATGAACATTTTGAACTAGGTTATCTGTTATCCAAAATATATACAAAGAAATTTAAATTGTCTTGACATTAATGTTGCTTACTCTATATGTATTTCAAATATGCTTTGCAGGTTTCTGCTTTTTGTAGAATTCTTTGGAAAAGGGAGATTTAAGTAAGAGAGAAAGCACTCTTGACAGAAAATCCAATAGTTTCTATCAAGTGTGCAAATACTTGACATGAAAAGCACTTGAACAAACAGTGATCACTCTTGCATGACATGAAGATACTTTTCCAAATAGCATCTGCACTGATTACTGAAAAGACTCCTCAAATCAATGAGGTATGTACAACTAAAGCCCTCAATAACCTTTTAATATTACTTTGAAATGTTTTCTGATACCATTGTTTATACAAAGAACTCTTTTACAGTGTTATTGTCACTTGGAATAGCAAAGAGACCCATAAAGAATCTTTGAGGCTGAAGAACTGATAATAAAGAACAAAAAGAATAACAATTGTGCTGTCACCTTAGAGGCAACCTTAACATCATCCGTTTAAATAATTCTTTTTTTGAGCACCAATAGAGGTTCATGGATAAGCTAGAGTAGTTCTCAGTGAAGGCATGATCTACATACACCTAAAACATATACATGATTCCATATATTAATTTCAAAATACATTGCTTTCACCACTCTTTGAAATAGGCCAGTGTACTGAGAGTTGCTATAAGTCACACTTGAGCTTCCATGTTTCTGTAATATAACCTAGAACTTCTGATTATATTCCAGAAGTGGAAGTGCTCAATGTCAACTTATCTTCTACTATGTCTTCTATCAGCCATTCATCACTGACTATTTTTATTATCTTTTTTATTAAGTAAACAGAAAAAATAAGAGATATTGTTTCATCTTTATCTAGTACCTATTTTTATCAGCACTCAAAAATTGATCTTCTATTCTCATTAGCATGGAATAATATTTCCAAATATGTTTGGTATATTGTACATCCTATGTGTGTGTGCATCTTTCTGTGTGTGTATGTGTGTGTGCAATATGAATTGTTTTCTTTCATTTCCAGTACAGACAAGAGAGAAGCAGAGATTATATTTTTTCCAATCTGGAGTTTTTCCATTAAGTTCACAGACACACTCACTATTTGTATTAATTTATTTTTTAACAAAGGTCACCACATTTTACCACAAGTTAATTTTTTAAAATCTGTCTACTGTTTTAATAAGCAACAATATTCATTACTAGTTTTTCTTCTAATCTTCTCTTGAATGAAAAGTTCAATATTGGAATTCCTCAGGACACCATGGACACGCAGGCTGTGAATGTCTGTAAGCTGTCTCCACTCATACAATATCAAACACACTCTGTTATACAGAGTTCCTAGTTTTCCCACCTCCTTATAGATGCTTTTTTCAGAATCTGAATAAAACTCTCACTTTCTTTCCTCAGTTTGGTGAAAAATGGGCTTCTCAAACTCAAGATGTCCTGAATATTAGAGGATATTAGGAACTCCTTCATAAAAGTCATCTGAGTCCTTTCTCCAGATATTCTGACAGGATGTCAGGTCCCAAATATTGACATAATATTTATAAGGTTAACATTTCAGGAAGTCTGAATATGAAGCCAGTATTACAGGGAACTGAGGCTTGCAATCACTTCTCTTTGCTTCACAAACTAACTCAAAAAGGAATGCTTATGCTTTCAAACTCAGATCCAGTTAGAGTGTCTTAAGGACACTTCTTTTGGCTTCTTTTATTTTTCTTCCACACAATTTTCTATTAGTTTGTCTTGCTCTCTCCCCGCCCCCTCCCCCTCTGTTTCCTTCTTCCTTCCTTCCTTCCTTCCTTTCTTTTTTTCTTTCTTTCTTTCTTTCTTTCTTTCTTTCTTATTTTCTAACTCTCTTTCTTAGTGACTGTCTGGCCATTTTATATAGTGGATGTAAACATGTTTTTGTTTTTATCTCAAATGTGGAAAGTGAAATAGTCTTGTGTGAGGTATGCAGAGTTTGCTTCCTGGAAACAGATTTGTGAGAGAACACATGGTGTTTGTCCACTAGAAGAAGAAATGCCTCTTGTGGGGGCATGGTCTTTGCCAACTGATAAACATCCTAGTAAAACTATGAGAGTATACAAAGAATATATGTGTGTGTGTGTGTGTGTGTGTGTGTGTGTGTGTGTGACATATATATATATATATATATATGTGCCCATATGCCCAAATGCCCAAAACAAGAAGCTTGGCTTTTTGCTTTTGGTATTGCTTCTCATCATTTGGTTGCTCATTGCTCCATTTCAAGATGCTCCTAGAAAGAAACACCCCAGAGAACTCTTTGAGGTTTTGAGTTTTGACTGCTTCTCCAAGCTCCAGCTGCTGCTATGGATTCTGGCTGCTGCAGTTGCAGTTACATTTGCTGAATTGCTGGTTTGCTGTTTAATGGCTCTGCTGGAATCGTGATGATGAAAAGTGGAATCATTCCAAGGATCTGAGGTGCAAAAGGTCTACTTCTCCTGTTCCCATTAATCTTTTTTCTCTCATATCTAGGGTAAGTGGATTGGAAGAGAACTACAAGCATTAATGAAACCCAAATAAAGGAAGTTTGAAAAAGATCAAAGCCTATAGTTTGATGGTTTTGCTAAAAACATGTTAGCTACAATGCACACTGAACTTACACTGAAAGCTAAACCCCTTTATACATGGTCTAAAACATCAAGCAAACCTGTTCTGTGTAAATCCCCATTCTCACTACTGGTCAGACCTACATCTCTACACCACATTTCACAGCAGCTCTTCAGGCTATATCGCTAATGCAATAGCCTCACAGCTATTTGCTGGTCTGCCTATACTCAGATCTACATCCAGCGTGTCTTTTATATTATCCTGCATACTCCACAGAGCCCATCCAAGCAACCCATTTGAATTGTGAATGCTGACAATGTTCTAAGCACAATGGTAAGTGATTTACAAACTATTCACAATGCATTATCAGTGTTCTCGTTTTTAGGATGGGTTAAGTGAGGTACAAAGAGCTAGAAAACTTATGTGTGAGTTATGGTAAGTAAATGTGGAGATCAACTTTGAATTTCAAACATGTGAGTTGACAACACACCCTTACAAGCACTAAATTCAAGAATCCAAATATATATATATATATATATATATATATATATATATATATATATAGTTTTACTTTTAAATTGTGCATTACTGATAAACACTAGCCATGTTGTGTATAATTTCATGAGTTTGGATATACACACATGCTATTGAAACTTTCACCACTGTAAAGAGCGTAAGGCTTCCCTCACCTTCTGAATTCTCTCCTGACCCTACATGATTTTGCTTCCATTCTTGATTTTGCATTTTCTAATAACACTGTGCAATGATCTTCTTAGAGCATTTTCATTGCACCACACATTATGATGAGCCAGTCACTCTGCTGTACACATCTTCCAATATCTTCCTGATGTGACTGGAACCATATTTCTCCTGAGCAGGATCTCCCTCTCCATCATGCAGAACCTGCAGAGCACATTTTGACCTTGCTTCTCTGGGTCTGATTTTCAGAGGCATCTTATAGGATCATATGCTGTTTGTTATTTTTCAAGTAGCTTCTTTCACTGTTGTTTAGATGCATGTGTGCTATCACACATATAAGGCTTCCTCCTTTAAAAAAAAACTACTAGCCATTTTATGCAAATACCACCTTTCCTCCCTCTAATCCATATGTGAACAGTAGGGCTGCTTTCCTGTCCAGAAATACCGCAATTTCTCAAATACTTATTTCAAAAGTGTTTTGATGTTTATCCAAAAGCAGGCTCACTGGATTGGATGGTAGCTCTGTCTTAACTATTGAGGACTTTCCACACCATTTTTCCCAGGGTTAGGAATATTCTACATCCATACAAAAACTGTCCTCTGCTTTCTACTTGTATTTATTTTGACACCACTTGTTTTGTTTGTCTTTGGTGTCTGCAGTCTTCCTAGAACATGTGTTGTAATGCTCCACCGGCATTTCAATTCTCCTTTCTTTGATGACCAGTGATAACGAACATTTTTTCAGTTGCCTCAGGGCCACTTGGAAGTCTTCTCTAAGAGAAATTACCATTTGTGGATTTTTTCCTTTTTTTTTATTAATTTATTCTTGTTACATCTCAATGGTTATCCCATCCCTTGTATCCTCCCATTCTTCCCTCCCTCCCATTTTCCCCTTACTCCCCTCCCCTATGACTGTTCCTGAGGGGGATTATCTCCCCCTTTTATGCTCATAGGGTATCAAGTCTCTTCTTGGTAACCTGCTATCCTTCCTCTGAGTGCCCCCAGGTCTCCCCCTGGGACTCTAGATGAGAGAAGCATGGGAGAATAGCAAAGTAGAAGGATCCAGAGGGTCCTAGAAACCTACAAGTAGAACATTATGATAGGCAGATTTGGGCCCAGGGGTCCCACTCAAACTAAGGCACCAGCCAAGGGCAATACAGGTGGTAAACTTTAAACCCCTACCCAGATCTAGCCATTTGTGGATTTTTATACATTTTTAAAGAGGCTAAATTATTTTAATGTGTTTTGTTTTTCATTTTGACATTGAATCATAACAGTTTAATACATTTTATAAATTAAGCCCTTCTATGTGACATTTTAAATATTTCTTTCATTCTGTAAGTTGTATTTGCATTATTTTGCTTCCTTGGCTATGAAAATATCTTTTAGTTTTATATAGTTACAGCTGTCTACTTTTGTTTTCCTGCTAATATTTGGAGAATTATATGCAATGAGTCATTGCCACTATTGGTGATTTCATCTGGAATGTTGTGTTAAATCTTGCAGGTTTTTCAAACAAGTTCATATATTAAACAGTAAAATCAAAATAAAGGATATAAAAGCAACTTTTTGTCATCAATAGTCAATAAGAGTACTCTATATATTATTACTGATTCATGGGACACATTGAATACAACACATTAATGTGTATTTTTAAGCTTCACTTTAATGTTTATCATAAGTCATTTAGAATATTCTGTTTTCTTTTTTTTCTCATCACTGTTCCACTTTCAACATGCATTCAGTAATTAACCAATAGGAGGTATTTCCCCAGGCAGCCATGGTTATCCTGTAGATTAAATTTAAATAAAAAGCTTATAGACACCTGACTTTATGATTTCCTCTATGTTTCTCTAAGCAACATCTGGTACTTACTATGTTATTTATCTTTGTGGCTCTGCCTCATTTACAACAATAATACTGAGATAGATACCATTACAAAAATCCACATTCCATCTTGTTTTGACAAAGTTATTTAAAACAATCACAAGCCCACGACTGAGAGACCAGAATCAGAATTCCCATACTTCTGTCTGAACAGCCCCCCCCTCTGATAATGTTGATCACCATGACACAAGCACAATTGTAGATTTTGCAAGTACTGAGGCTTTGGTGCATAGGTGGGAAGAGACAGGGGGAGGATAGGGAATTCATGAACACCTGAAATTGAATAGTGACACAGAGAAAATTATTCAGCTAAAGAAATCAATTTCCCAACTGGCTAAAACTCAGCTGATGTTTTTATATGTGCTGTGTAAAAGTGTTTTAAGTTTATCTTCTCTATCTAAAGGATATTTCTGGCTTAATTAAGACAAGGGGTTCTTTGTTACCTTCTATGCTCTACCATACAGCTACCAATTTACACTCAGCTACAAGAACTTAGAAAAGGCATTCATGCCATGCCCTACATGTAAACAAAACAGGAAAAGATGACTTCACATTGCAATAGTAAGAGTGAGATAAGAAACTTTCATACATAAAAATGCACTCTTATGTTTCAATTAAAATCTAACTGGAGAGATATGTACTGGTTCTTTATTAACTGAAGTTCTTGAATATATAGTGATAATTGTATTGCTAATGTATTTCTTTTTTAAAAAGAAAGCTGTGTTTTTTCTTCATTTTTTTTTGCACCTGAATTCATATAAGAAATTACATTTTGATGACTGATTCTACCGTAGTTTTCTTCTTCTATAAAATTAGGTACAGAAAGCTGATGACTAAGAATTAACGATGAATGCATTTTAAATTAGCTTTATACATTGTATGGAATAGTTTGAAATTTAAGATGTTTATAAATGCCCATAATTAAAGCTCATGTGATGATTCAATTAAAGTTTTCAAAGTCCATGTAATCAATAAGGGATGTGCCTTAAGTGAAGTCCTCTTCCTTTGCTCATCATTCTCTATGCATTATTTGATAAATTCTAGTAGGTTTGTGTTAGGATATACATATTCTCTTTCTTGACAGAGGACTATCATCTTTGAAGCCATATATGCTCTTATATCATGGGATGTATCTGTCATTCTTAACATTCCTCAAATTGGTGACTTTATATATTCAAGGAATTGTACTGATGATGCCATGATTAACACCTACACCTATGATAGCATCATGGTCAAAATGAACACCAGTCACTTGAGATACCCAAGCATGTGATTAGACATGATGCTGTTTTATATTTATAAAGTACTGTGTAGCATGAAATGATTAAGTAATTCTAATATATTCTTATTTAAAATAGAAAAAAGCCAGGTATAGTATGCACAGCTTTAATTCCAACACTCAGGGACGTAAAGGCAGGCAGATTGCTGTAAGTTCTAGAGCAGCCTGGTCTATAAAGTAAGTTGAGTATAGCCAAGGCTACACAGTGAAGCCCTATCTTGAAAAACCAAAGAAAGAGGGGTGTTATAGAAGCAATTCTAGGAGTCATACGGGATGCAGGTCACCAGTTGAATATGACCCACTGAATCAACTCAACAAGATTCATATAGGCTAATGGAGATGGAAGTTGCAAACACAGGACATGCATGGGTCTGCAGCAGATCCCCTGAATATATGTTATAGTTGCTAGCTTGGTCTCTTTTGGGACTCCTAACACTGGGAATAGGTGTGTCTCTGATTCTTTTGCCTGCTTTTGTCCTTGTTTCTTCCTATTGAACTGTCTTGAGCAGCTTCGATTTGATATGGAGGTATTTGTCTTATCTTAATGTAATTTGTTTATTCCTATTTGCTTATGGTGTCTTGAAGGACTGTTTTCTGAAGAAAGGCAGAGGAGTGGATCATGCGGAAAGATGAGGTTGGGAGACTCTGTAAGGGGGGAATGGTTGTTTGGATGTATTGTATGAAAGAAGTTTCTATTTTAAATATTAGTAATAATAATTGTACAAGTAAAAATAATATCTGAACACTCTTTAGGGTATGAAAAATGGAAGAAATTTTCCCTGTAAAAATGAGTTGGTTGCCCATGTGACTATTTTTTTAAACATGCTGCAGCTTCAACGCAACAATGCTGTTTATCCTGACAAATATTAAAATTTGGCCTGGCAGCCTAGTCATAGTTTCAGCGAAGTACACTGTTAATGATATATGCTTCTTCCAGTAGGTGATGTACCTGTTGTTATAATATTATCATTAAAACTGTGCAGCCAGTATCTAATTAATTTGAAGAAAATTTTAGACAGCACTTCTTAAGCAACATTTTTCATAGGCTGGACGATTAAACACTGTAATGCTGTTCTTAACTCATTCAGAACATAAGAAAAACAATCACTGACTTTGATTTATAGGAATTTGCTTTCAGAACAGGAACTTCCCCCAAGACAATGGTTTTCAAATACATTTCCAATTCTTATTTAGTAGGATGAATGGAAGACATCCAAAACTTATCAGCAATAAATTACCCTCCTGTTAGGCTTCTGAAAAAAAAAAGGAGCTACAGTCCTATTAAATTCCAATTATATATGCATCACATTTTTTAGATATAATTAGGACATGATAGAGGGTAAAAGGATCCATATACTACATCAAGAAACAACACAGAACATTTCTTAAAGTGGAAAAAAATAGACAATATGCCAGGTATTTTCTCCTGTAATGATACAATCTTCCTTTGTGATTGTATTTGTTACATTTTTAGCTTTCTTTTTTAGTTTCTCAGACCTTTTGGTAAATAATAACTTTGTGTTTGAACTCTGTGTTTACATTAATAAAGATATTGTCTTTTTACACTGAGGAAAACTAGACACTATAAAAATAAAACAAACCATTTTGCAACCATTAAATTTTATGATTTTTACTTCACCTTGTATCATGTACTGTGTTGCTACAGAACATTCAGTGGTCATTTTCATGGGAATATATTCACTGAGAATGAGGAGATTAGAACATGCAAGCATTAGGTGTATGTACAGCCTTTGATCTCCCTACAGTGGTTGTAACAATCTCTTTGTTGCAACCATCTCAGTGGTTTGTAGAAGTGTTTTGTACTTTTCATGTCCTGTTTACTCTAATCAAAATGTAGAGCAGTATTCTTGGACTTCACATGGGGCTGGCTACCGAAAAAGAATCCTTTTACTGTGGGGCTAAAAAGACGATTTCTAAACAGAACCACAACTGGTTCAGAATATATTTTAGTAAAGGATTGGATTGTAAACATAAGCATATTGGTACACAAATAGAATATTAAAAAGAGCCTTACTTGTACTGTCTTTAAGATGAAATATTCATATGGTGAGCATCACACTTTGGAAAATGAAACTCAATGTATTAACACTTTTATATTTTTTTGGCTTTATATGATCACTTATTTTTACTTAATAAATTGCTTAATTTCAAAATACTCTGTCTTCTTAAAAGTCTTTGTAATATTTTTCCCTAGTCCCAAGCCAAGGACAGTTCAGTCTTGATTCAGCTAACAGTCCATAACTATTTGTGTGTTCTGAATGTGAGCGATGTTGAGTGATAACTGGTTCCTCTCCTATTTTTCTAACATATGTTTCTTCCTTTGTTTTTAATTGGTATACTTCTTCTTAGTTAGATAATTCTTTAGGAAAAGAGCCATAGTTTACATGTGACTTATTCCGGCACTACTTGATCAAAGGATTCAAAATGTTTTTCTATCAATCCCATACAGATTCACCATGTAAAAAAACAAAAACAAACAAACAAAATCTATAGGTCTACCTCTCATTGCTTCTTGGGATGAAATACTTATCATGGCTACTTGATCCAGGTATTCTCTATTCAAATGTGACAAGCGTAGTGTTGGGAGGGGTAAGCCAACCATAATGTAAACCATTCCTGATTTCTCAGTTAAGAGTTAAGGGTATGAAAACATTCATCTGTTTTGATGGAATGTCTGACTTTCTTAGCCCTAATTTTACCCAGTAACCTTCACACAGTACTTTTCTGCCATATTACATTATCCTGTACTATATATATATATATATATATATATATATATATATATATATATAATTACATTTCATAAAACAAACATGTGTGAGTAAATTATCAGCAATATAATTATCAGCAGCATAACATTAAACAGGTGACAGAATTTATATGAAAAAATAATTCGAAAAGTTCCAGCAACACCAGGCTTACATTATGCCTTTTCTTAATCTCTCATGCACAATAGAGATTTTGCTTCAGATCCTATAAAAGTAAAAAATTTGAGATAGGAACATGTGAAAACATTAAACACTTTTGACATTTAAATGCACAATGTAAAATTCTAGACACTATCAAATTATAGTTTATAAAAGGTTTAATATATAAATCATATTAACTCTCATAATTCATGTGGAACTAACTTACTTTTCAGAAACAATTTATGCAATAATACTTTAACAGCTAGAATGATCCTAAACTATGCCACTGCTAATAGGATTGCAGGGAATTATTGTGGCCTAAAGACACTTAATGCTATGATATTTCAGTATTTTATGATGAAAACATTTTGTGGCATCAGAAATATGAATGAGTGAAATTGGAAAGAATTCTGGATAAGGATTTCATTCATAAAATGAAAAATAAATTACAATTTGTGTGTGCTGGCAACTTTCATATTCAAATAAAAAATAAATTTTGAAATGTATTAACATTTTATGTTATTTTTAAATGTATCCCTTATATGACATGGCTTTATTTTAAAACTATATATACTATTTTTTTAAGTTCAATTAACAAAATAAGGAACCTACTTATTTCAAAAATATTTTATGAAGAAAGTTTGATTTATATTATGTAAATATATAAAGAGAGAGATATAATGATTCATAATTCCATTCTATCCAGTTCTGATAATAACATCTTAATAATTGTTCATTATAGAAAAATATAAAGCCGGGCATGGTGGCGCATGCCTTTAATCACAGCACTCAGGAGGCAGAGGCAGGCAGATCTCTGTGAGTTCGAGGCCAGCCTGGTCTACAGAGTGAGTCCAGGACAGTCAAGGTTCCAAAGAGAAATCCTGTCTCGAAAAACCAATATATATACACATATATAATAGAAGAAATTTATTAAATATGTTGGAAATGTATTTGTACAACTTTTGATAGGTAATACATATCTTTGAGATTTGATAATGATGACACATATTTAGAGATATATTCCAAAGCCTGTGTTTTTCCCTGCTGTACTTTTTATGAAATTTTACAATTTTAAATACACTCTAAGTCAGCTGTGTTGGCACGTGCCTTTAGTCCCAGTACTCATGGAGGCATAGGCACAGCTCATGGATTGCTGTGTGTTCATAGCCAGGCTACAAAGTGATGGGGTCATTTTTACAAAGCTGTGTTTGTTTTTCTTAGTTTCTCATTTAATACAGCTATCACACATATAATTGAGACTCTTATATTTGTTCATAAAACTTTACAACACAGTCTTAAGCAGCTAAAGTCTCTTCCTAACCCTCTGTTATCCTGACTCTATCTTTGCCAAATTCCCCAAGTTACTTGCTTTTCAGTTGTCTTTGATTCAGATGAATCTTTTTAATCTCTCCTGCACCTTTACTTATGGCTGAACCCTCTTGTTTATCTCCTACTTCCTCTTACAATTCCTCCTCCCCTACCAGGCAGAAAGTAAAGCCCTATTCTCTCCCTTGCTCAATGATTGGGTATAAGTTTTTTTATTGACATGTCAGGGAACAATTGGGGAGTAGAATTTTTTTAATTAATTTATTCTTGTTACATCTCAATGGTTATCCCATCCCTTGTATCCTCCCTTCCGCTGCCTGTACCCTCTCCCACACTGGGAAGTTATTGGGTCCATAAGTGTATACTTCTCTGACCTGAAGGAGTCAGGCCAGTAAGAGTCACTTCTCAAAGAGATTTAACTTCCTGTCTTGGCTAGAAAAGTCTGGCTTCTTCAAGAGGAAGCTTGCTTGTTCAAAAGAGCTACATTATTTTCCTTAGCAGGGCTAAAAGAACTGCCTCTGTGGAATGTGTACATATCAGGTTTTGTTTTTCTGCATCCTGTTAGAGGCCTTGCAGGGAGCAGAGGTGTGTCTCATCCAGAAGCTGAGAGTTCCTTCCTTAGAAACTGTGGTTCCCCTTAAAATGAACAAAACCAAGAAACTGGTCTGTGGTTTTATTTTCTACATAAATTCTTGTTAAATAATAGTAAATTCTGCCCCACATTGGTATGCCATTTGTTGAAGTTCTTTTTATAACTTTCTGTTTCTCTTAACCCAGTTATCACACAAATAACTGAGACTCTTTTATATTTTTCATATGTTTGTTCATAACTCATAACTCTCTAAGTTATTCTAACTCCATCTTTGCCAAAATCCCCAAATTACTTGGTTTTTAGTTCTTTTATTGCTCCGGTTAAATCTTCTTCATCTCTCTTGCACTCCCCTTGTTACTGAATTCTTTGCCTGAATCCCCTACTTCCTCTCCTAACTCTTCCTCCCCTGCCTGGCAGGATTCTAGCCCTATTCTCTTCCCTGCTTAGCCATTGGCTATGAGCTGCTTTACTGACATACCAGGGGACACCTGGAGAGTAAATTTTATACAACATTGGGACAAGAGATTCTTAGAACAAGGTTTGCAGGCTGATATGGGGGTGATATAGAAATCAGCTTTTGAATTATACCTACAACAGAGTAAGTCCAGAACAGCCAAGCATACACAGAGAAACGCTATCTTGAAAAGCTAAATACATACATACATACCTTCTAAAAAGTATAAGATGAGATTAAATAAATAGTTATTGACGTGGACTCATTATATAGTAATTCATTCCTCACCTTTGTAACTTCTCTTTAGTTTGTGTTCTTAGTGAGTTAAATCAAGTGGTATATAAATATACCAAAGTTTATGTTATATATCTGGTTATTTTACTCGATTGCATTATAAAATTTTGGCTAAAAGAGAAAAAGCAATGAGAAGATTTTTAAGAAATGTATTATATTTTGGCTAAATCTTCTAAGAAAAAAAATTTAAAGTTAAATTATCAACTTGCTTTAAAACTTAGGAAATACTCTGACTGCCATCTGGTATTTGTTTTAAAAATAATAACTATTTTCTCTGTAAATTCTCTTATGGAAAGCAATGACACCTTTTCTGGGTCAAATTTATAATTTTGTTATTAATTTAATTTTAGTAAATGGAAAATATGTTTAAAGCACAGCTGTGTGATGAATAGAATATTTGCCTACTATTATGAGGCTGCGTAGGATAATAGGGATTGTTAGTATTAATTTTCAGGCAGATATTGACCTGTTCTTATCAGAGCTCATTCAACACTTAAAATGATTTATTATTTTCTCCATCTGGGAAAATTTGGAGATTATTCAACTGTTTACTCATCACTATTTAAATTTTAATATTTTTTCTTTTTATATGCATTCTGCTAAATTAAGAGTTAGGCATATCATTAAGTATTTTGTCTCCTTATAATAAAACATAGGGATATTTTCAAACAATAGTCAACTTCTCAGTGTTTACTGCTGAACTGCTCCCCAAGCTCCCCATGTCTTTTGGAATACACTCTAGAGCCATTCTTATAGAATAGACCTTCACAAGGCAGTGACATATGATGAATATTCTTCCATGAGATGATATTTTAATTTTATTTCCTTTTTCCAGGAGTTAGTCACTTTTTCATTATTCTGACAAAATGCTAGAGTAATCATTTTTAAACAAAAACATTTTACCTGGATCCCAGTTGCAGAGGTTTCAGTTCTTACTCTGTTTGCTCCCTTGTTTGGGGGTCAATAGCAAAACAATATATCATGATTAGAAATGCCGGCAGAGTAGCATTCTTGTCTCAGATAGAAAGATAAGATGTACAGGGATAGGCCCCCTTTTATCACAGACCTGCGGGAGGTGAAGGGTGAAAGAGGGAGGGAGGGAGGAACAGGAAGATAAAAGTGAGGAGATAACAATTGAGATGTAATCTGAATAAATTAATAAAATAAATTTTAAAAAAGATATACAGGGATATGTTCACATTGTTTCTAACCATGCCCAGCCTTTTAAGATGTTTACCAGTAGGTATTTTGATAAGGATTGCATTGAATCTCTAAATTGCTTTTGGTAAGATGGCCATTTTTACTATGTTAATTCTCCTGATTAATGAACAAAGGAGATCTTTCCACCTTCTGATGTCATCTTCAATCTCCTTCTTCAGAGATTTGATTTCTTTTTTCAAACAAATCTTTCACTTGCTCGCTCGCTTAGAGTTACTCTTATATACTTTATATTATTTTGGCTATCGTGAAGAGTGTAGTTTCCCTAATCTCTTTCTCAGCACATTTGTCACTTGTATATAGGAAAGCTATTGACATTTGGATTCCCTTGATCTCCTGTTTTTGTCTTGTTGCAATTTTTAAAGACATTGAAAGAGCAATTCTCAACTTCATATGGGAAAAAAAAAAAACAGAATAACTAAAACAATCTTGTACAATAAAAGATCCTCCAGAGGAATCTCTATACTTGATCTTAAGCTGTACTATGGAGCAAGAGTAATTAAAACAGCATGGTATGACACAGCAATAGGCTGGTGGATCAGTGGAATAAAATCAAAGATCCAGACATAAAGCAACACACATATGAACACTTGATTTTTGACGAAGACGCCAAATCTATTCAATGGAAAAAAGATAGCACCTTCAACAAATGGTGCTGGTCTAAGTGGATGTCTACATGTAGAAAGATGCTAGTAGATCCATATTTATCACCATGCACAAACTCAAGTCCAAGTGGATCAAAGACCTCAACATAAAACCTGAGACACTACATCAGTAAGAAGAGAAAGCGGGAAAAGCCTGGAATGCATGGGCACAGGAGACAGCTTCCTGAACAGAACACCAAAAGCCCAGGCTCTGAGGTCAACAATTGATAAATCGGACCTCATGAGGCTGAGAAGCTTCTGTAAAGCAGAAGACACTGTCAACAGAACAAAGTAACAGCCTACAGACTGGGAAAATAGCTTACCAACCTTACATCTGACAAAGGACTAATATCCAAAATATATAAAGAACTCAAGAAATTAAACACCAAACCAAATAACCCAATTGAGAAATGGAGTTCAGAACTACACAGAGAATTTTCAACAGAAATATCAAAAGGCTGAGAAACACTTAAAGAATGTTCAACGTCCTTAGTCATCAGAGTAACGCAAATCAAAACGACCCTGAGATTCCATCTTACATCCATCAGAATGGCTAAGACGAAAAACTCAAGTAACAGCATATGCAAGGATGTGGAGAAAGGGGAACACTCTTTCATTGCTGGTGGGGGTGCAAACTTGTACAACCACTTTGGAACTCAATCTGGAAATTACCAGAAAACTGGGAGTAGGGCTACCTCAAGACACAGCTATTCCACTCCTTGGAAAATAACAAAAAAAAAAAAAAAAAAAAAAAAAAACCAAAAATCTCCACCACACAACAAGGACATATGCTCAACCATGTTCACAGCAGTTTTATTCGTAATAGCCAGAATCTGGAAACAACCTAGATGTCCCTCAGTCAAAGAATAATTTTTTTAAAAGTGTGGTATCTTTACACTATGTAATACTGCTCAGCTATTAAAAACAAGGAAATCCTGAAATTTGCAGGCAAATGGATGGAAATAGAAATGATCATCCTGAGTGAATTAACTAAGACCCAGAAAGATACCCATGATACATATTTACTTATAATTGGACACTAGCCCAACCGGGATGTCACCTGAAAATCTTCACTTAGCAGGAGATTGGGATAGATGCAGGGATTCCTATTGGGACTCCAGATGAGAGAGATATGGGAGAATGGGGAAATAGAAGGATCCAGAGGGTTCTAGAATCCGACAAAAAGACCATCAAGGCTGAGGTATCTGGACCAGGGGCGGGGCAGTCTGCTCAAACTACTGTTCCAACCAAGGACAATGCATGCAGTAACCTAGAACCCCTATTCAGATTTGGCTTATTGGCAGCATGTTCTCCACAATTGTGTGGAGAGTGAGCACTGACTCTGACATGAACACTGCTGCCTCATATTTGACCACTTCCCCTTGGTGGGGAGGTCTGGTGGCACTCAAGGAAGGGTAAGCAGGCTACAAGGATGAGAGCTGAAAGGCTTTGATCATATGTCGGGGAGGAGGTCCACCTCTGTCGCAAGCCCAGGGGAGGCGAAAAAGGGGCAGAGGGGGAACAGGAAGATACAAGTGAGGGCATAGCAGTTGAGATGCAATCTGAATAAAATACTTAAATTAAAAAAAAATATTTACACCAGTTTAACTTGATCAATCTGGGAAAACAAGCTGTAGGCAATGGGCTTCATTTTGAGGTGTTCCAGATCCCAAGTACAGTATATACTCTATATATATTCACGTAGCTAGGTTCATCACTTACTAGGTGTCTTTGTTCCCACATTCTCTATAAGATTTTATGTGTTCATTTTATCGGAAATAACAGTCTACCACACACAATACTTATTCTCATTCTTAGGCTCACCTCCTTCCTTCCATCCTCCTTTCATTCTTCTCTACCCAACACTTGACACTGTGTCTTTATGTAAGCCTTCGGTTACTGCCCGTCTTCCTGACAAACTCTCTTGTGTCAGGGACTTTGAGTTTGTTTGTATCTGCATGCTTAGTGCTTACAGCATGTCTGGCATATGGTGAGTTTTAAAAAAAAAACTGTTGCAAAGATGAATATTTAGATCCGTATGTTCAAAATGATAGTTAACTCCTCTAAAGCTTAGTTTCTCATTTACAAAATTAGTATCATTGTGGCAATATCCACTCCACTGAGATTTACTGAAAGTCAAATAACATAATGTGAAAGTCCTCTGAAAATTGCAAAGGAAATTCTATTTCTCTGAGAGTATATAAATGATTTGAAACAAATTAATGTTAAATATATTAGATTTCTTACTTTATCTTATTTTAATATCCTTCTTGTTTATCATCTCTTTTGGTATTAAAATATGTCAACCTAATGAACTTCAATTAATTATAGAATATGAAGGAGACACAGTACCAATAATACATATATAATCTCATGGAAGACACACCATTCATTACAGAATAAAGATGAACAAAATGGTCTTAGATAATATTATAAAGATTTTGAAAGCAACTAATAATGACTTTGTAAAACATCTATTTGAACCAAAAAATTAATTTTACTACTAACAAAGTATTAATATTTCAAATAGATACATTACACGCATACTATTTTTGAAAGTTGTTGCTTTTATGATTTTCTAGGAATAAAAGTTAATTCTAAAGTAATAAAATGTTAAAAACTTATATTAATAACTTCATTGTTTTTTATAAATGAAGTCATTCATTTTTAACCAATTGTAACAAATGATAGACCATTTATTAATAAAACACATAATAGTTATTCCAATAGTAAAATATATAGTTTGTTCCTTAATATATCTAAAAGACGTACATGGTGAAATAATTAGTTAACACACTGGAAATCTAGCCATAATGCATACAGAGACTCGCCTTTCCTTTTCAGAGGTAAAAAGACAGTTACTTGGCTTAAATGACTTTAACTCAATGGAAATTCTTGGCAGACTGTATATTTTCTAAATCAACACATCTTACTTATCTCATATTCAATTCATATCTGGCTCCAAAATGTAAAAAGTAACTCTTATATTGATAGTTTTATATAATATTGATAATTATAGGTATGGAAATTATTTTCTAAAATTATAATAAAATTATTTGCACCCAGAAACCTATATGCATAGGTGTATATTTTTTTACAAAATCATCCAGACATTTATGAAATTTATAGCTTTTATAAATCTATTAGATTTTCACAGAGAACAATAAACACTTTAATTTATAATGAAAATAAAAGAATTACATTTGTTTCTTATGGCTGCTAATGTAATATCAATTTAAGAACATATTTCTTGTATCAATCTGAACCCATCAATTGGGTAGCCAATGTAATCTGAAACTGTAACTATGAGTTGAATTTATTTTCACTAAAATGATATATCGTAAAGCAGTTTCTTTCCTCCGAGGAATAAAATGAATGTCCCTATGTCAATCCTTAACAAAAAGGAGAGGGATTCACATATACCTGAATAATCCCAACAGAAAGTTTCCGGATAGATTTATTTCTTTTCTGTAATCATACTTTCAGTGACAAAATTAAAATGGAAAAAAATCTAATTTTAGACCCACTGAATTCCCTGTTTTTATGCTTGTGACACATTAGATAGAACTCAGATGAAATTCATAATCATATACAGCAATGTAGAAATTTAGCATAATTATTCTGTAACATAAAATGTGATAGAAAATGCTAATAAGTATAAACACTTAAATGTTAATATAATTCAAGTCCAGGCAAAGAAAAGTTGTACCATAGCATGGATGGTGCTCACTGCTCTTAGACCAATCAGTCAGTAACTTCATAAGCTTTCAACTTTCTTTTGTAATTCGTGCTCTATTTTCTCCTACACAGGGACTAGATGGACTTATCTCATATCTACTTGTCCTCATTAGTGTATAATGTCAGAAGGAAGCACTGACATTTATAGCTCAGTTATACTAAGGCTAATTGTGGGTTGTTGGTCTAAAATATAAGCTTTCCAAGTCTTCAGTTTACTCACTGAAAAGCCATACACCATAAATTTGGAAAATGATTGTGGATAACATGGAAAGTATGTCTGAAGGAGAGCCTGGATTTTTTTTATGTTTGCTGAAAGCTTTTAACTGTTCTTCTTTCTTGCTGCACATCTTGACAGATTGATAAGTAGAAAGAGGATGTTTAGTCTGAACTAAATATCATACAACATCCTAAGTTTAGTACAATTGTATTAAGTATATATAGAGAGAACATATATACAGTAGAATTTTATTATAATGTTGTTTTATATGCCAGTATAAGCTAATTGAATTTAAGCTTTTCAATGGCTGATAATGAGAATAATAAACATCTTTCTATTTTTAGGCATAGAAAACAATATAAACATTTCTAGTACTCCCATTTGACACCTGAAGATAGTTCAAACCATGTGAAAAATGGCCAGTTTCTAATCAAATAAAAAATGTTCCCAGCTACTCCGCTTATCTTGCTTTCTCAAGTCATTTTCTGACCTGCTTGAAGCCATCTGCTCGCAGCAGAAAACCTTATCATGTGAGCCATCATCACGCTTGAGAATGAACTGAGTTTACCGTTTGCAGAGAGGCTCAAAGAGCTAACTTTGTGGAGGGGCTCAGCATTCAATGCTCTTCAAGGACCAGAGCTTAAAGTACAGCACACATCATGAGCATCAACTGACCATAGGTCCAGGTCCAGGCAATAAGTTCATTAAAAGACAACAAAAATCAAAACAAAGAAACAAAAATATCCACTCCCTATGAATAACCTTGAAAAACTGGCAGACGTAAAATAGCTGTATAGTTTGTTTTTGCTTCAAAAACTAAAGGACACATTAGCAAATTATTTTAACTGTATCTAGTACAATTTCTAGGTTTTGTCCAATAACTATGTCTCAAATTTAATGAGCAATTTATTTATACTCTACATTTTGATATAAGCTCTACTATGATAAAATATGTAAGACAATTTTAACTACAGATATTTCTTGTGGTACAAATTACAATTATAATACAAGAATAACTTATTTATCTTTTGGTGACAGTGACCATCAACAAATAGCCATATGGCCAGTGTGTTTTATAAAGTCCTGTATACAAAATTCAAATTAACAAATTGAAAAATAAAACTGGTATTTTAATATATATATATATATATTTTATAAGTAAAATTTTTCATATAAACTTTGAGAGTGTTGCCGAAATACTGGTATTAAAGAAACAATGTGGCTTAAACCGAACTTCTAATGTTCTCTTGGAAAATCACTGAAATAAAACTAAAAACAATTTTGTTTTTCAAGATCATTGTATTAGTCAGAATTATTTTAGGAACCAAAATGATAAGATGAATATATGAATATATAATATAAATATGTGTATATTTAATTATGACTTCATTAGAATGGCTTACACGCTATGCCCCAGGTAGTTCAACAATAGTGTCTCAGGAAGGAAAGACCAAGAACTTCTATAAATTGAATTCTAAAGCTGCTAAAAAGGTTCTCTTTCGTGACATGTTAGAGACCTATAGTCTTTCACATATCTGGAGCCATTCAATTGTATCACTGAATTCATTCTTTTCCTTTATCACTGTATTGTGACATGTTGGAACTCAGTTAATATGTCATGGATTTCATTCTTTTCCCTTGTCAATTTATTCAGGCATGCTACAAGAAGAACCCAGCTAATATTAGTTTCTTATTTTTCCACAAATTGTCAAAAGTGTTATGTATAGAATCACTACATTCCTTGTTTTTCACAGCAGGTAAATAAGAATCATCAAAGACATTTATTCCAGTAACTTCATTAAAATGGTTTACACCACAGATGTTTAGTGTTCTCTGTGCTCCTAAGAGAACCTTCAATAACTTTAATATTTGAGAATTCCAAAACTTGTTACAGACACATTGAAAATTCATCTTTATAATTTTGTTTCTCTAGATCCACTCTTGGTACAACAATGTTTGTTAGTCAGCACTCTCTAAAGGAACAGAAATCATGGAATATGTACATGTGCATGTGTGTTTGTGCGTGCATGCATGTGGTTAATAGAGTGACCAGAAGCTGTGATCCAGACAACACGATAGTGCCTAACTCACAATGAAAAGGCCACAAATCTGGAAATTGCTCAGTCCAGGATACTGTATGTCTCAGAAGTCTTAATTTGATGCTGTGGTCCCAGGAAGTCCTAGGGAGTTTCCATTCTTCATTCTACATTGGAACTCAAAGAAGTATGTATTCTAGAACTGCAAGTAAGCAGGCAAAATAAAAGACCTTACTTTTTCCATGGTTTTGTTTGTCTGTTTATTTTGGGTTTCTGTTTGTTGTTTTTCTCAAGACAGGGTTTCTCTATACAGGTTTGGCTGTCCTGGACTTGGTTTGTAGAACAGACTGGCCTCAAACTCACAGAAATCTGCTGACCTCTGCATCCCTGAGTGTTGCCATGTTTTTTTTTTTTTAATGGTTTGCCACCAGAAGGTATGACATACATTCATAAAAGACCTTCCTACTTCAAAAAATACACTCAGTAAAACCTCTCACAGCTGTGGCCATCTCCTTGTATTTTAGTTAATTCTGTAGTCATTTTGACAACCAAAATTAGCAATTACAATCCTCTTTAATCCATAGTTTATTATTCAAGCATTTTAAGACAGTGTTTAGCTTTTAAAACACTTTCAATAGAGTTGAAATCTAAAGTGCTGGAAAGAATTATATAAACTGCTATTTGCTGTACATAACATACCTTTTGTGTACATTAAGTCAATGTAATTGTGGTTATATACATAAAATCTGCAAAAACAAACAAACAAACAAACAAAAAACAAGCCAATTAAAACTTCCAGTATGATAAAGATAAAGTTTCCAAGGATTCACTCCTAGGTGAGGAAGTATTAGAAGTGCATGCTACTGCAAGAGGAAAGTAACTTTTCCTTACAGGATTTCCCACTTTTAAGTTGTCCATTCCCCAGTGATTGGCTCTACACTCAGGTAAACTCACATATACATACATACATACATACATACATACATACATACATACACACACACTTATATGTGTGGAAATATATATTCATCACTTACTGGACTTACTTGGGTATTCCTCAGCTTAAAAATGACATAAAAGCCAGGCAGGGTTGGAGCACATCTTTAATATCAGTACTTGGATGCAGAGGCAGATGGATCTCTGTTACTTTCAAGGCCAACCTGGTTTATAGAGTGAGTTCCAGGACAGCTAGTGCTACACAGAGAAAACCCCTGTTTAAAAACTCCATCTTGCACTCCTCTAACATAAAAATTATATAAAGAAATAGGAGAAATATATGTTGAGATTGTGCCCAGGTTTGGAGGAAGGTTATCAAAGGTAATGTTGATCAAGATACATTGTATATATGTAGAAATTATTAAAGAATGCATTTTTCAAAAGAAAAAATCTGCCATTTGAAAGAAATAGCCAAGAAAGTTATAGCAAGAGTTTTAAGAAATTAATTTTGCAAAATGAATGAAGAGATGTGAACAAGACCATTTTGGGAAGAAAGCGCATGGAGCTGTCTCTTGAATTCAATGCAGTTTACTTAGTATTTTGCTGTTTATAGAAATTTGAATTTCACCTAAGCATGGTGGTGCATGCCCAGCATTTGGGAGGCTGAGGCAGGAGGATTTCTGTAAGTTGGAACCCAGCCTAGTCTACGAAGTGAGTCTAGGACAGGCGGGGCTCTATTACACAGAGAAATCATCTTTCAAGAAAACAAAAAACAAAAACAGAAAACAAACAAAAAATGAAGAAAGAAAATAGAAACTTGAATTTCATTTTCACCTTTATGTTTCATACTTAACTTTTGTAGAGCTATAGAAAAGTTTTACTTTCTTTACCTATCATGCCATAAGTATTCTGTAATTATTTTACAGGTGTTCAGTTTCAACAGAGCTTTTCTTTAGTGAGCTAGCAGCAGCAAATATAATGTTGAACATCATCTGAACAAAGTGTAAATTATGTGAACTAAGCCAAAGAATATTTTTCCTAGTAGAATCACCACTTAAGAGTGAAAAGATGAAGCATATACTTTGAAAACCACAGCCTGATGACTCACAGAAGAGCAAGAGAGAACAGAGCATGTGCTCTTTGGAGGCATAGATACAGCAAACGAAGAGAAGCCAGAGAATACCTGTTTGTGGCACAGGATGTATCCTTACAATAAGCAGGAATAGCTCATATAGGCTGCAGACCTTGTCTGAGTGAGTACAGAAGGGGCGGGGGAAAGAAAAAAGAAACAAAACTGTCTCTACAATGACCTCCAGTTGAGTAAATCTGGAAATCCTCTTATCTGAAATTGCTCTGCAATCTTATTTGAGTGGAGCAAAAGAAAGATTTCTATTTCCTATGTTATTTTCCTTTCCCATTTTATAACAATCTAATTCTGTTTTAAATTAATGTATCTACAGTAATATTTTTCCTATTATACCCCAGTCAGCTATAATGCTGACTATTTCATCTTCAAAATTGGTTATAGAATAGTAATTTAAAATGTCATTTTTACTCATTTCTGTTCTTATAGCTTTCAAAAAAGTCTCAAAACAGAAGCAGTTTTTTCTCAATTAAAACACCAGGACTATAATGAACTTCATCCTAGTTTCCTTGGGTATAGAGTTTCATCAAAAATATGACATGATGAGATTGGGAGTATTTAGGGCAAAAAGAGTCAAATGGTATATACTCACTTATAACGAGACACTAGCCCAAGGGGCATGTCCCATGAAAGTCGTCACTTACCATGAAAGTGGGTCAGAGGGGAGGACATCCTATTGTGACTTTAGGTGAGAGAAGCATTGGAGAATGGGGAAATAGAAGGATCCAGAGGGTCCTAGAAACGTACAAGAAGAACATTATGACACAAAGATCTAGGTCCAGGGGTCCCGCTCAAACTATGGCACCAGCCAAGGACAATATAGGCAGTAAACTTCGAACCCCTACCCAGATATAGCCGATGGACAGGGCATTCTCCACAGTTGAGTGGACAGTGGGGTCTGAATTTCTTGCGAACTCTGGTGCTCCATTTTTGACCACGTCCCCTTGATGGGGAGGCCTGGAGGCACTCAGAGGAAGGATAGCAGGCTACCAAGAAGAGACTTGATACCCTATGAGCATATACAGAGGGAGGAGTTCCCCCTCAGTCACAGTCATAGGGGAGGGGAGTAGGGGGAAAGCGGGAAGGAGGGAAGAATGGGAGGATACAAGGGATGGGCTAACAATTGAGATGTAATATGAATAAATTAATAAAATATTTTTAAATATCTGACAGGAACTCTTGTGGCCCATATTCGACTACCTTGTCTTGGTAGAGAGGCCTGATGGCACTCAAAGAAAAAATAAGCAGGCTACCAAGATGAGACTTGATAGCCTATGACCATATAGTGGGGGAGGAGGTCCCCCTCAGTCATAGGCCTAGGGGAGGGGAATAGGGTGAAAGCTGGAGGGAGGGAGGCATGGAAGGATACAAGTAATGGGATAACAATTTAGTTGTAATCTGAATAAATTAATAAAAAATATTAAAATCTAAAATATGGAAAAACACAACTGAGAAAACTAAGAGTATCTTGAATATAGTGAGTCTGAACATGCATTAATGCAATAAATTGATAAGATAAGTTTAAAAAGTTGTATATGTATGCACATGTGTGTGCAATATTCATGATACCAAAAAGAAAGGAGGGCTATGAGTGTTTCCCCTCCACCTTATGTTTAAAGCAAGTTTGCTCCCTGAACCTGGATCTTTACATCATTTTCGGCTTGACTAGATGCCAACAGGCCACCGTAATCCTCCTGTCTATTTATGATTCTCTTACTACTGGGACCACAGGACTTCACAGGACTATTCACAACTTCTTATATGGGTGCTGAGATCTGACCTATGGTCCTCATGCTGGTACAGGAAGCACGTTCAACAAATGAGTCATTGTTCCATCTCTTTGCTCAAAAATATGTTTAAAGCTGTATATTTTGTAAAGTATAAGGCCACCTTTTCTATAAACTGCAATACTTGATAAAGGAAACAGATTAAGCATTCTTATACATATATACACACATACATATATATGTATATACATATACACAGGTATACATATCCTGTGTTGTTTGTTACCCCACAAAAATGTCCTGGCTGAAACTAAATCCTCCTAGTCTGCCCTGTAGTGACAAAACGCTGACCAAAAACAACTTGGGGGATGAAAGTGTCTATTTCTGCTTACGGGTCCTAGATCTCAATCCACTGAGTGAAGCCATGGCAGGAACTTAAGGCAGAGATGTGGAAGCAGAATCTGAGGCAGAGAACATAGGAGAATAATGTTCACTTGCATCAAAGAAATTTTAAGAGCCAGTGAGTCACTCAGCAGGACTGCACAGGCCCTACTCTCAAGTTCCACCCTTGACCCTACTGTCGAAGGAGAGAACTTAGTCTCAAAGCTCTCCTGTGACCTCCATGCACAAAAGTGACACATCATGTACTCACATCATAACAATAAATATGTTTTAAATTGAAAAAGAAAATTAAAACTTACTATAGATATTTTATGATTTCCCAGCCCATTTGGACTTTGAAATTTGTATCTGATAAGCATCTGTACGGGAATAAAACTGTTCAGCGAAAGTTTTGAAAACACATTACAGCTATTTTAATCTTCAAATATACTCGATCTCTAATTGTACCACCTATAAAATCCTTAAATGCTGTTTTATTTTAAATCTGATAATAAACCTACTTCCATAAAAAGCTTTGAAAATTGATATTAAAAGAAATATTGTCAAGGTAGCTTGGTAAACTATTATTTAATATTTTATCTGTAAATATTCTACTTGAAACATTTAGTATCAAAAATGAACGACTTTCATAAAGTGTATTGAAAATTCATCCAATTAGTATAATTTTTAGTTGATTATCAATTGTGTTTTATTTCATTGTATTTTTTTTTTTCAGTGTTTGACCGGGCAGTTCAAGATTGCCACCCCTTCACCATCCTACAGCTTCAAATTTGTCTATTTAACATTTCTTTCTCTCTTTTTAAACAGTAGTAACATAGCTGTCCTCCTTTACATTTATTTCAATGGCACTATCATGTGCTGTATCTTTGACAAATCGTCAGCAGCAGACCATCCAGTCAGACATGAGTCTTGGACCATTTAACGCCACCTAAGAGTGAAAGCAGCCAACAGCCTTTGACATCAATGTAACTCCAGGGAACTTTTTACTATGCTTCCTCTGTGACCAACTCTATATATTGACATTTCCATGATGAACATATATTTAACATAGATTTATTCACCTTTATCTTGTAAATAGTTTTATTTTTACTTTTATCTTACAACTATAATATATATACATATATATATATATATAACTTACAGCTATAATAAAAACTATATTTCAGTTTATTACTATGAGTTCTCTTTGGTTCTTTCTGATACATGACATATCATTTTACTAAACCATATTTAAAGATGTACCTGAGATCTTATTTGCCTGAGTAGCTCTTGAATTATTATCCCTTTTGGCAACATGGATAAAAATCCTTCACTCTTTTGTTAATTTCCTAAACAGGGCTGTTTCTGTTTCACCAATATTAATCAGATTTGCAATGACTAGTTTGAATCTCTACTTCCAATGGACACTGGGTACTAAGAGGAACAGATGTCACCTTTCGTTCCCAGGCAGGTACACCGTATCTCAGTTGTACCTGTACCATGGCAGATGCACAACAGTTTAAAGTGGAAATAACATGGCTCATGAGAGTGGCAAGTATGAGTAGAATTGACTTTTAGGAACGCTATGATTTTGTAAAATATGAGAGTAAATGACAAATTCTAGTTGTCAATTTTTCTTTTTTTTTTTTCCTAATTCATTGACCGACGATGTAACCTTTGACCCTGACAAACAATTATTCTACTGAAATACATTGTACTTCTATGACTCATAGGTGCATAAACTGATACTCTAATAAGTAAATGGGCTAGTGCTGTAACAGTAACCTATGTAGTTGTGGTAAGTGTCGAACTAAGTACACTTCCTCAGTTTCTAAGGGATTCTCCTCATCGCTGATTGCTCTAGACTAGGTGTGCTGAGAAGAGAAATTTATTAGTGGGATAGATGCAGATTGGAAAATTCAAGAACAAAAGAAGAATTCAAGAACTTCTGTAAGGAAACAGGAGTAGTGGCAATAGAAAAGGAAACTAAGAACAATTGCTTTTAGCCTGATATTTAAGTCATCGCATTAAAAAATTATACTATATTATGTTACGAACTGTGAACGGCCATATTCTATTTACCACCCAAAGCGATTAATTATGTCTCTAGCTACTTATAACCTGTATCCAGCATTATTCTAAGACTATAACACCTAAGATTCAATCCTCTGTCTTAAACTATAAAGAGGAGTGATAAGTTTTTTATGAAAATTATTGGTATCTGCTTTTATACCACTGTTCAGCATCTTTACTTCAATTATGCATGGGTATTGTTACGAAGATGAGCAGACTGTGAAAGAACAGTGGAGTTATAAACATTCTAAAATGTCTCAATAGTATCAAAGGCGATAATCTAACAACAATAAAATCTAAGTCTCTAAATGCTAGGAGATTTTATGCAAAAGAGATATATAAAAAAATTGACAAATAGCCACATGAAAGTCAGTCAAGTCTTGCATAAAAATAGATATCATCCATCATTACAATAAAGCTAGTGAACACCTACCGAGCCCCTGATAAGCTGTATTATAAAAATTAAGTAGCCTCTCTCACACTGAGGCTTCCGTTAACAGAAGCTAATTGCTTAATGCTGAGTTAACTTGGAAACTGGCAAGTTAAACTCATGAAGGTTTATTGTTATCTAGTACGTGCCTGGCAGTGTGCTACAGAAAAGAAGATAAAACATAAATTTAACACATTCTCCAATGCAATGTTCATGTTCTACAAAGCACGTGAAATCTGCCTTTTTTTCCTCTGCAATACAGAGTTAGCAAATCCAGGCTAGTACAACGTTTTCTCTGTGCAGTCTATATCTCAGTTGGGATTCTTTCCAGAAGTCATTTTTGGGGACTCCCAGGAAAACAGTGCATTCCAAGCCAAAAAGTCCCATCTGGACCACTAACCACAATAAAATGATCTCTGTAAGAAGAATAATACCACTTCTTACAAGATGTATGAGCTAAAATTAAATAACTCAGGTAAGAGCTCTACAAAGAAGCAGGTAAGAGCAACAGAGCATGTGCCAGTGGCACTGGTAAGCTGCAGCTCATGTGGAGACCAGTGAGAGTGGCAAAGGATGTAATCCAACACACCAAGTCACAGACTTTCCCCTGTGAGAACAGCTAGCTGGAGGGACACAGACTGCGAAGTATGACAAAAGACCAATGGCTGGATACACTAAGAATGCAACGATAAGACAACACAGACAGCTGAAGTGTGCAGTAAGCTGAAGTTTGACACTGTGAGTGCAAAGCTGAGAATCCTGTCCCTGCCATAGGTGAATAAACACAAAAGAGCTGGATATTTCACAGCTGACTTCACATAGCTATACCCAAAACTCCATCCTAAAGATCAGGTCTCAGTCATTAGAATACTGCATAGCAATAAATCTGCCTTACAAGCATGAACTATAGTAATAATCAGAACCTCTATCATCAGTGCAGTTTGTTACGTATAATGACACACAGTGAGAATTTAAAACCCAAACTACAAGGAGAGGAATACCAACAGACACTGTGTATTTACAAATTGATATTATTTTATTTCATGTTGACTTTTAAACACTATATACCCTTCCATAAATACTTCTTAATAGATTTATTTTATTACATTTTATTGCTTTGTTGTTGTTTTTAATTTTTTTATTGATAATAATCTATTGTTCTCTCATACAATGCATCTCAACCACAGTTCCCCCCCCACCCTTCCCCTCTACCTCAGATCTCCTCCCACTCCCTTACCTTTCCAGAAGAGTAGGTAAACAACACATAATAAGACAAGGCAAAAGGCCTCCTACTGAGGCAGGAAAAGGTATTTTTTGTTTACTGTAGATTTTTATAAACACTATATTGTGCATGTGCCACACATCTTTCTATACCCACACTTCCCTGATTATATTACATTATATTACACTATCCCCCTCTCTGTTTCTCCCTCACTCACCCACACACAGCAAGGATCTCTTTTTACTTTCCTTGTTTCTGTAAATAACTGGAACTAGGAGGCTTTCATGAGAAACAATATGGGATATTGTTCTTTCAGGGTTTACATTATCTCACTCAATACGATTTCTAGCTTCATCCATTTAACTGCAATGTTTATTACTTTCGTTTTGCCTTATGGATGAGTAATATTCTAGAATTCATATAAACCATATTTTCCTTATCAATTCTTCAGTTGGAGGGCTATTTAATTTTTTCAATTTCTTAGCTATTGTATATAAAGCAGCAATGAGAACAGCTGAGCAAGGGTCACTAGAGTAGAATGTCAAGTCATTTTAGCATATCTCAAGGAGTGATATAGCAATGTCATACGGTAGATTTATTTTTTCCTTTTTGAGAACTCTCCACACTGATTTCCATTCCCATTAACAGTTAATGAGGTTATACTTTTCCCCAACCCTCTTCAGCATTTGCTGTCAGTTATTTTTGTTGATTGTTGGTTTTAGCTAGGGTAAGATGACTTCTTTTTTTAAATATTTTATGAATTTATTCATACTACATCTCAATTGTTAGCCCATCCCGTGTATCCTCCCATTCCTCCTTCCCTCCCGCTTTCCCCCTACTCCCCTCCCCTATGACTGTGACTGAGGGGGACCTCCTCCTCCTGTATATGCTCATAGGGTATCGAGTCTCTTCTTGGTAGCCTGCTATCCTTCCTCTGCATGCCACCAGGCCTCCTTATCAAGGGGACGTGGACAAAAATGAGGTACCAGAGTTTGTGTGACAGTCAGTCCCCACTCGCTCCTCAGCGGTGGAGAATGTCCTGTCCATTGGCTTCTTAACATTATTTTGAACTGTATTTCCTTAATTACTGTGGATGATAAACATTTTTGAGATATTTCTTAGCCATTTTTTAAGAACTTTTTGTTCATGCTACAGGCCCATTTATTTTTAAATACATCTTTGCTAAGTCTGGGTTTTATAGCTACAAGGAAACACATGACCGAAAAGCAAGTTGGGGAGGAAGTATTTTTTGGTTTACACTTCAAAATCATAGTCCATCACTGGAGGGAATCAGGATAGGAACTCAAGTAAGTCTGGAATCTAGAGGCAGGAGCTGATGCAGAGGCCATGGCGAGTGCTCCTTACTGACCTATTTCACATAGCTGCTCAGCCTACTTTCTTATAGAACTGAGGACCACCAACACATGGATGACATCACCCACAACGTGGTTCCCCTCGCCATTGATCACTAGTTGAGAAAATTCCTTAAACTAGATCTTATGGAAGCACTTCTTCAATCGAGGTTTCTTTCTCTCTGACGATTCTAGCTTGTATCAAGGTGACACACCAAAGCAATCACAATACTCTCTTCTGATGAGATATGATATGATAGATATTAATTTACATTCAGAATTTTAGACACACCAAGATAGAAAAGATG
This sequence comes from Acomys percivali, assembly GCA_907169655.1. Taxonomy (NCBI): domain Eukaryota; kingdom Metazoa; phylum Chordata; class Mammalia; order Rodentia; family Muridae; genus Acomys; species Acomys percivali. Next base: position 139,968,374 of record OU015743.1, on the reverse strand, counting down.
TTTCTTAAAGGCCGTCAAATACAAATAGCCAAAAACTATGAATGTAACATTTATATAATTCCTGATTATATTATGGTTCTTCTTACTGTATATATGTATAATAATATAAATGTTTATGTAAAACGTTTTAAAATGCTTAAGAAGCATATCTTACGAATGAGAGTGACTTTCATACCTCTAACAAAAAAATGAAATGATTAATATCTGAGGTTAATTATATAGATAAATTAGAAATAATATATACCTACAGAACATCTACCCACATGTTGCAAAAAATACTCTTCTCAACTGCATGTTGATTCTCTTCTAAAATAGATTATATAAAAGGGAATCAAGAAAGTTATAGGAATATAGAAAAATTGAAGTAATTTTTGTCATTATATATTACTTCAATGAAAAAAATTAGAAAACTATAGCAATAAAAACTATAAAAATAAACAATCTTATGAATATATTATAACATACTACAAAGAAATGACTTGGTTATTGAAAGAATCAAAGCAAATAATACTTATAATCAACAGAAAATGAAAACGCAGCATTTTCAAATAGGTAAACTCAATGACTGCACTCACAAGTGGGATGTTTACCCTCACAGATGCCTACATTAAAACACCAAAAAGAGGATAAGAAGAAATCTCAGGTTGGAAAGTACTTTCTCTCCAAGCAGCACAGCCCATATTTGATTTCTAAAATTATGTGAAAATTAAAGAAAGGAAAATAGCACATGCTTATAATCTCAGTGATATTGAACAGACAGGCAGATAATTCAGACCTGCCTGGTAATCACCAACTATCCCAACAGTGACACACACACATACACACACACACACACACACACACACACACACACACACACACGCGCGCATGCACATATGCACACACGCACACACACACACTGGATGACATGTTTTGAATGACACTTGAAGATGACTTATGATGCACACATGCATATACATCCATATATACCTGCACACAAGCATATAGCCTATGAACACAAAACACACACAAATGTAAACAAATGAGAGAGAGAGAGAGAGAGAGAGAGAGAGAGAGAGAGAGAGAGAGAG
>OU015743.1:139948982-139967294 GCA_907169655.1 Acomys percivali | reverse complement strand
AGAGAGAGAGAGAGAGAGAGAGAGAGAGAGAGAGAGAGAGAGAGAGAAGAATCAAGCATTATGGAAATGGATTCATTTTTAAAGTGATTGCCACACAAGCACAAGGAATTACCATCATAATCCCAGGGCTCATTTCAAAAACCAGACATAGTGACAGGTACCATTAATCTTAGTGCAGAGGAGGCAGAGACATGAGTGTGGAGGAATTTGTTGAGTGGATGTAACAACTGTCAATAAAGGGCTGTTTAGCCAATAAGCTGGGCAGACAAGAAATGGAAGGCAGGACTTCCCCTAGACGGGGAAGAGCAATAAGTTGACAGAGAGGAGGAGAGAAGCAGCCCAAGAATGATCTGATTGGCAAATGCTTGTGATATATGTAGGTTATGGATATTACAATAGTTTATTTTAGTTAGGTTAATAGCCATTTAGATTCTGCCTGGTGTAGTGCTTGTAGCTTTGAATTACATTTCAGTGTCTTTGCGTCAGTTACTGGCTTCGTAGGACTAACAGATACATTTTATTGTAACAAATTGGCACCCATCAAATTTGGTATATCCTCACCCTTGAAAAGGGAGGCTTTGTTATAGTTTGATTGGGGGAATAACTCCCTAAGAGATAACCCAAATAAGAAAATAGAGACTGCTATGATTCCTCTCCATGTTGCCATGGCGGAAGGCACCTGGGTCCTTTTAGGCTTTTTTTTTTTTTTTTTTTTTTTTTTTTTTTTTTTTTTTTTTTTTGTCCTTTTGTTCTTCAGAGAGAAAGGCAGAAAGCTGAGAGATGCCAGGCTAAGTTACCAACAATGAGAAGGGAAGGCTGGATCAAGCTCTTTTCCTTAGAGTTGATAGCAGCTGAAATTAAGAACTTATTAGCTGCAAGATGTTTGTCAGCTCTCTCTGGAAAGGGTCCATCTATGTGAATTAGCTAAATTCCAAAGAATGGTGGACAGGGCTTCACTTACTGAACCCTAAATTGACGTTACTGACCCAAAACTTGGTTGTTTTTTCTTTTTAGTTAACTTTTGAATTTTATTTCATATTTCTGTGAATTTGGCCTGGAATTGAGATGAAATATTTGTGCACGGCAGTGGTGGCACACATCCATAATATTAACACAATGGAGAAAAAGACAGGTGGATCTCTGTGAGTTCTAGACAAGCCTGGTCTCCGGAGGGTAGTCCTCCCTCCACCCCAGCTGATAAGTTACTTGCAAAAACAACCTAGGATTTAAACCAACAAATTTTTCCCTAACAGATATGCAAACTGCATACCTCCCACATCAAAAAGCCATCGTATACTGAGTTCAAGTGTCACTGCTCTGGCAGTTGGCTTATCCCTCAAAACCGGAACTGTTTTCACAGGGGACAGGTGGCAGTCACACCAGATGCAAAAAGGCACGGAGTACTTACAGGTGACAAAGTACACTTCAGCTTAGTTAGGTCCCCAAAACTCAAAAGCAACAATTCAAATACTTTAAAGGGTAACCTTAAGGCCCTTTCTTTTGTTAGGCAACTTACTTATAACTAAAAAGTGAAAGTGCCCATCCTTATTGGAGAGAAGGGTGAGACAAAACCATCTGCAACAAATGTAAAAATCCAGGTACAAGATGCCTAGGGTACATATAAACTTTAAAATTGGAGTTTATATTAAGTTTAAAAGATGGAAGCGTCCATCACAATGGGAAGAAGGGGTGAGACAAAAGCACCTTGAACACAGGTACAAGATGCCTAGGGCAGGCATAAGTTTATTTGAACGTTAATCCTTTTCTTTTGCTCATAGCAACCGGCTTGTATCTAAAATGGTATACATTTTCTCCGGAGACAGGTAGCAGCCTAGCCTATATATCAGGCACCACACAGCCTAGAGAAAGACTTTTAGAACTATACAATCCTGTTTGATGTCAATTAAATAATGATTTATGTTCTTTGGTAATGGTAATAACATATTTCCTCTTTGAAAGAGGTCAGCATAAAACAGACCTGGGGGGAAGTGAGACTGCTAACTTAAATCAGTCTATACATACATGAATTCAAACTACAGAACCAGCCTTGATTGTTCTGTGCATCCTGCACACCTCATGCATTTATAGTTTTAGAACTGTATAATGCTTGTGAGAAATTATATATATTCCGAACAGAAGAACTGGACACTGATGCTGGATCAGACTGAACAGGATTCATCCTCCAGCATGCTGAGATCCTGACACCCTGCATTCCTCATCTTCTAGCCACAAGTGCTTTGGTTGCTGTTCATCATCAGAACAGAACAGCTCCCAGGACAGCTTCGAAGAAAGCTCCTGATTAAGCCTGGAATTTTTCAGTAATTAGAGACTGGACCACAAATGCTATCTCTGGCTTATTTAACCATTTTCCTAATTTTATTTGGGCCCCTATTTAGGCATTATTCTCCCCAAATCAGATGGAAAAAGCCTTCAAAAAGAAAGACGTCCCATTTCTCTTAAGGTGGTTGGGTAAGGTTTTGGACTATGGATTTTTATCGGAAACCTGTTATGTTAGTATTGGTCTTATTCAGAAAGAGAATGAGATTGGACTTATGGATTTTTCTCTGAGAATATAAAAATATATAGGAATGATAAGACAAAAGGTAGATTATTGAATCTACTCTTCAACTTAAGGCCTTAATTGTTACTCACAAGGTTATTTTTAATTCATTGGTATAGAATATTATATATTGATATAAAATAAGTTTATTTTAAATTCATTGTACTATTCAATTTTAACACAACAATATACATCCTAGGTTCAATAGATAAAGATAAAATATTTACCTAAAGTCTTCAAAAACCTCATAGACCTACTGAATATGGCATTTAAAGACTTTTTTTATTGTTTTGAAGTATAACATGAATATAATGATTGTTGTGTAGTTCTTATGTGTGTATATTGTATATTGGTGTAATAATATAAATGTATAGGTAAAAGTTTTTTTTATTAGACTAAAAAGGGGAATTGTGAGGAATGTCTTGAGTGGATGTAACAATTGTCAATAAAGTTCTGTTTAGCCAATCAGTTGGGCAGAAGGACAGGAAGTAGAAGGTGGGATTTCTTGGAGAAAGGGAGGAGCCAGGAGTTGACCCTTAGAGTGGAGGGTTGACAGGTGACAGAGAGAAAGAGGAGAGAAGTGGCAGGAAAAGGATCACATTGGCAAGTGCTTGGGATATATGTAGATTATGAGGATTACAGTAGTTTATTTTAGTTAGGTTAGTAGCAGTTTAGATTCTGCCTGGTGTTTGCTTGCGGCTTTGAATTATGTTTCAGTCTCTTTGTGTCAGTTACTGGCTTCCTAGTCCAATCAGATACATTTTATTGTAACACATGAGGATTACAGAGACTTGTTGACTATGTATTTGAACAAACTCATGAGCACTGTGTCCAGTGAAAGATCCTATCTAAAACTTAATGTGGAGCAGAAACTAGTACAACTCACATTGACTGACACACACACACACACACACACACACACACACACACACACACATACGTGTGTAAATACACTAAAATGTTTTTAAAAATCAGATAGAGCTCAATAAAATGGTTATGATTTGACCTCAGGGCCCTGAAAAAATAAAAAGAAATAAAAACCCAGCAAATAGATAAAAATAAAATAGATCAAGGCAAAATTCGTGAAAAAAAGAAAAATATAAAAGGACTGTTAAACAAAAGATGGTACTTAGAAAAGACAAACAATATTAGCATATTATTATCCAAACTACAAATTGAAAATCAGGGAATAACTAACATAATCAAATTATAGATTGATAAGGAGATAAATAAAATTTGAAAACCAGTAAAATATACCTTAAAATTTATAGATTAGTAAATGGGAAAATCTAAAAGACTAGAATAAATTTGTAGATATATGTGTTCTAAAAAATACAAATTAACACAATGAAATGAAACTGTAGCAGTTTTAAAAACTCTCTCAATTAAAAAAAAAAAAAAAAAAAAAAAAAAAACTAAAAAAGACCAGACACCCATGAATTCAGTTTAAGACCTTTGTTTCTCAATACTTTCATCAAATGAAAAGAAAAGAAAAGCCGTAAAACAATTTACAAAGTCATTATTGCCATGGTAACAAAACCAGATAAAAACACAACGTACTACTTTGGTTATTATGGCTTTATAGTATTACTAGAAATCAGTTGTGATAAATCAAGCATTATTCTGTTTACTTAGAATTGTATTGTCTTTGGGGTCTTTTATGCCTTCAAATAATTTCCAGTTGTTTTTCTTTGAAGGACCACATTGAGATTTTGATTTGATTGCATTGAATCTGCAGATTACTTTTAACAATATGATCATTTTTACAGTGCAAATGCATCTTTTCTGAGAGTGTAGAAGGTCTTTCCATCTGTCACTTTCTTCAACTCTTTCTTGAGTGATTAACATTTCGGTTGTCAACTTCATTTACTTCTTTTGCTGTGTTTTTTTCCAAGGGAAAGCAAATAATAATTAACAGATGAGTAAGACAATTCTGAATTATAATGAATGGTATAGTTTTCAGTCTCTTTCTCAGCAGATTTGTATTAGGTATATAGGAAGGATAATTAATTTTGAGTGTTGATGTTGTTCTCCATCACTTCTTAAGGTGATTCTTTCTTCTATGACTCTTCTGGTTGGTTTAAGATCATGTCATCAACGAACAAGAATACTTTGATAATTCATTTTCTATTTTTTGTTTTGTTTTTTATATTTTTATTTAAAGTTTTAATTACTTTAACATATACATTTATATTATTACACATATATAAAATAAGCTATATACAGCAAGAAGAACCACAGAACAGCCAGGTATTATATGCATGTTACATTCATAGTGTTTGTATTTGGCAACCTTGAAGAAAACATTTTCCTATCTCGGTGCATTTAAAGTTCTGAATATTACTTGATATCTATCATATATCATTTCTATCAACTTAAAACATCTATCTATACCTAAGCAAGTGGTGAAGATAAGAAGAAGCCCCAAACCCCACCCTCATTTTCTATTTTTACCATATTTATTTCCTTGTCTTGTCATATTGCATTGCTGAAACTTCAAGTATCACACAAATTCATAATATAAAATGTGTATTCTTTATCTTATTCCTGACTTTTTGTGGAAATGCACAAGAAAGGATATTCTGAACAAGATTCCTATCTACTCATAGGAAGCAAGTCCAACAACTGACAGATGGGGTCTCATAAAATTAAGAGTCTTAGTTCTGCATGGCAAAGGAAATAATAAAGTCTGAAGGCAATCTAAACCTACAGAATGGGGCAGATTTTGTCCTAACTGTACATCAGAAAGCTGGCATAATTCATAAAGCCAAGCCACAAGAAAGCAATCAAATAGATGTTAACTAATCAGATTAGCAGATGAGCCTTGAAAAAGTACTTCTCACCCTTGTCCTGGAAACTGATGAAATTTACAACTTGCTTAAACTGTTGTTTTATCTAAAACTCTGACGTTTAGGGGCCTTTAGAATCCATTTTTTTTTTTTATGTACTCCTGATTTTCTCGTAGTTCTTCCTATGGTATGTAGTTTATTTTACTCATGTGTAATAATATAAATTTTTATGTTAAAAAGAAACATAATGAAAAAGAATTAAAAATTTAAAAAATGAAATGGAAAAAAAAAGAATCCATTTTTTAAATTCTTTTCGAAGGAGACTTAAACTAAATATGACCCAAATAAAAAACACAATATGATCCCGTTGAATCACTTGAGACACCAAACAGGCTACATTAATACAGACACACTTGAACTTTTATGTCCATTATAGCCATTTTCAAAATAGGTAAGTTATAGAAAAATCCTAGCTGTCTTTGAGCACATGTAAATAAAAAGATGTGACACACCTATACAATGGAATTTTATGTAGTCACTATGAAAAAAAAAATCTCCTAACAGATGTCCTGGGTATTTAATTCTTACAGTCATTCCTCCTGTTTCATGATGTTTCTGGACACTTAGGGATAGGCCTTGTGAAATTTTTCTACTATGGATGGGCACTCCATAATCAATTGTTCTCTGCATTTTGACCAGTTATGGCCTTCTGTAAAGTACTCCATCTAATATAAAAACAAGTTTCTTCTGATGATAGATGAGAGAGTTATGATTATTTGTAAATACAAGAATTTATACTGAGACTGCAGCAAGGAGTTATCTTTATATGGGAACAGGATAGTTGTAGTTTGTCCACTAGGACCCATGACCTCGGTAGCTTAATGAATTGCCTAGGTTTAAAGTATCATGCACGAACTCCTTTATATTGAGTAGATCTCAAGTCCAATTATATGAGTGCTGGTATGCCAAGATATAAGTGCCACTGTTTTATCCCTGAATATGTATATTTATCCCAGATGGTCATTGGCATGGTTCCTAGGTTTGAAAGTAAGCTAAGATTTTTAATAATTTTCTTCCATGGCAGTTTGCAGAGCACCATTGTGTGCCATAAGAGTTAGTCCTCAGGAAGGAGGCTTTCAGATCAGTTCTAGTTAGATTTCTCTAAGCCCTGTGTCAGAAGAGTGTGATGTCTTCAGCAATAAGTTCTTAGGATACAACCAAGTGAGGAGAAAATGGCCTACATTGTTTGAAGTGTGTCTTGGAAATTTCTAGCAACTATAAAGGATGTTTTTCCATGACTACCATTGGAATATTTGTTAGACAGGCCTTGGTTCTTGAGGGTGGGGGTACATTAACATCCCAAGTGCTGTAGTTTCATTTACATTATTTATGTAAATATACAATATACACTTACATATTATTATATGTCTTTTTAAAGTAAGCATAAGTATTTTTCCTATGGCTGTTTTATTCATCTCAAGCTTTCCTTATTCCTATTCCCTCTTTCCCCCATGTGCATCCTTCTATCCATGTCTCACAGACAAAGCCTTCCTCTCATCCTTTCCCCCCTTTATAGCCTGTGTACTATTAAACCCTCTCTAGGATCCACCCCACCTTACACACACACACACACACACACACACACACACACACACACACACAGAGTCTTCTTAAAAACTTTTTCCTATGGTTGCTTTATGTTATACACTCAGATGTAAAGACTGAGAGCTAGGAATGTACAAATAAGAGAACATATGCCTATTATAGGTGAGGTTTACATCATTATGCACAATATGTTCTAGTTTCGTGCATTTACCTACGAACTTTTTATTTCATTTTCCTTCCACCTTAAAATTCATTTTGTATATTTACAACATCCTCACTCTTTATTAGTTGTAAGACATTTAGGTTGTTTCCATTTCCCAGCTATTATGAATGCAGCATTCATGAACACATTTGAGCAAGTATCTGTGAAATAAGTTTTCAAGACCTTTGAGCAGATATCAAAGAGTGGTAAATCCATATCATGTGGTAGGTTTGAACTTCTTTTAGCCTTTTGGTAATTCCCACACTAATTTTCATAAAGAATGCACCAGTCTATAATCCTACCAACAGTCAGTGAATGTTCCTCTTTTCCCTAATCCTCTCCAGAATTGTTATTTCCTTGATGTTAGCCATTCTGAATTTTGACTAGGGTAAGTAGAACTCAGTGATTTTCATTTGTATTTGTTTTAAGAATATTAAACATTTTTTTTTTGAGTTTTCAAAACATTTTAATAGAATCTCCACAGAAGTATTTGCATAGTATATTATACATTGTGATATTATATTGATTGCTATATAAGTAATTTGCATACATTAAAATGTATTTAAAATTGTTGAACATGTGTCTATGCTGAACATTCTTAAATTGTTTGACTGGTTGCTGAATTATATTATACATGTTTAAAAACAGTAATATAATTATAGGAATGTATAAATATATAAATGTCTTTAAACATAGAAAATCTAGAGAATGTTGTTGGTGTCTTAATACAGAAATGAATGAAATAATTATGTGTATAAATGTTTATTTTTCTGTAATAAAGCAAATGCTGACAGTTCAACTGATGTCAAACAGAATGTGACTCAAAGGACATGTTTCATATATATTTAAAAATATGCTTCACAAATATTTTCTTTTTTCTGATAATTTTTTTCCTGAAAATAGTTTTTCCTCTCATACAATATATCCTAACCACACTTTCTCTTCCCTCTCCTTCTCTGATCTATGCTTCCTCTGTTTTGTTTTCAGAAAAGATCTTGCAGCCAGGAGACAGGACAAAACAAGATACAATAAGACAAGGCAGGAATCCTCAATATTGAGGATGGACAAGACATCCCAAGAGGAGGAAAAGAGTCTTAGGAGCAGGCAAAAGAGTCAGAGATACACCTACTCCCATGGGTAAGAGCCACACAGGAACACCCAACTAACAGCAATAACATATACACCGAGGAGCTGTTGCAGACCCATCCAGCCCCATGCTCTTTCTTTCAGTCATTGTGAGTCCATGTGAGCCCTGCGTAGGTGATTCTGTGGGCCATGTTCTCCTCGTGGCCTCCATCTCCTCTGACTTCAACAATTTTTCTCCCTTTTCTCTGTGAGGTGCCTGAATCTCCGAGGGGAGGGACCCAAGGAGACCTGCTGTTGAGACTCTCTGCATAGTATCTGGCTATGAGTGTCTACATAGTCTGCAATCTGCTTCTGCAAAGTCTGTCTCATGATGAATGAACAAGGCACAGATCTATGTGTATAGTGGAAATTTTTGAAGCTATTTCTTAATCATTTTTTGTCTTCCTTTGAGAACTCCTTGTTCAGATCCCTAACCCATTTTTAGCTTAGTCTTTTTCTTTTTCTCTTTCTTTCTTTTCTCTTTCTTCCTTCTTTTCTTCCTTCCTTTCTTTGTTTCTTTTTTTTGAGTTATTTGCTTATTCTGCATATTAATCCTCCATCAGATATGTAGCTCTGACACATTTTCTTCTACTCTATAGTCTTCTTCTTCACTCAGTTGACTAATTAGCTGTACTGAGGCTTCTCAGTTTTATGAGAGCTCATGTATCGATTGTTGTCCATAACTCTTGGACCAATGGAATTATATTCAAAAGTCTTTTCCTACAATCATATTGTTCATTTATGACTTAACCTTCCTTCTATCAGTTTTGGGATTTGGGTCATTCATTTTGAATGTAGCTTTTGTATGAATACTGAAAACATAATTCATATTTTACTTGCCCTTCTCACTAATATGACAGAATCCCTAAGGAGGGGAAACTTAGAGCGACTTGGAAGACTCTTGGTCAATACATTTCTTGGCAAAAAAACGTTAGGACTTGAGTTTAGATACCATCACCACATGAAAAGCTGAGCTTGTGCCACATGCCTGTAGTCCCAGTGCTGTATCTAGGGCCTTACTACTCAACCAATCTAGACAAATCTGCAAGCTCTGGATTAATTAAAAGGCTTTGTCTCTAAAGTAAGTTAGAGAGCAATAAAAGTAGACATTGGTTGATCTTGATATCTCGCTTATGAACACATTGCATGACATTATATCCCAACTGCACACAGGCAAACACACCCACACAGACACACACCCCCCCCACACACACACACCTCTCAAAAAGGAACTTCTGGAGAAGGTCATTTATTTTGTCTCACATATCAACGATACTATCATGGCAATGAACTTGCACTCTCTTTTTTCTTCAATGCAGAAACCCCATACCATGCATAGTAGCCATATATATATTTATCATGGGGATTCCAACATCAACTAACCTAATCCAGAAATTTCCTCGAAGACATGCATAGAAATTTGTTCCCATTTTCATTCAAATTCCCAACCAAGATTAACCATCACACAAGTGCATATTACATAAAAGCAGATTAGAATATGTCTAGGAAAATTAAGGGGATAAACGAGAGTGAAAAGAGGAAGAACAGATGTGAGGGGACGAGAGTCAAAGTTAGAGTGTGTTCTTTTGAACCCCAGTGATATCTACTATGAATAAATGGCAATAAACTTAAAATTAAATAGAATTATTTCATGAAATAGACAATCTGTTATCCTCAAAAGGTGGAAATTGTGGAAGTTTTAAAAAGTTGAAAAAAAACTTTGCAGAAAATCAATAAGTTGGGAGAAAAAATATAGATAAGCTCTTTTGGGTTATTCCAGACTTATTTGACAAGAAGCATCAAAAGTAAATTTATAAATTAATCTATCTGTTACATTGCCTTTAGTAGATGCTCATAGAAAATGATCAGACACTGACCAGGAAATTAAGGAACAGATGATGCAGTATGTAGTTGCTGACTGACCAACGAGAACTCAGACACTGACCAGGAAATCAAGGAACAGATGATGCAGTATGTAGTTGCTGACTGACCAAAGAGAACTAGGGCTAGCACTCATCCTTAAATTCCAGAACGACCACCAATGCGATTACTGATGTTTATTAAATCCATCAGAGATCCCAAGATCCCTCTTAGCAAACATTCGAAACAGTGACAGTGATAGCTATAGAAATAAGACATAGGGGATAAATAGAAATATGGCTTTTTATAAAGTAGTCTTTTAACTTTACCTTTTATATTTTACTGTTTTGTGTGTCTGACAATAATTTAAAACCAAATGATTAAATGTGCTATAATAAAATATTAGCATTAATTTTATCTTCATATGATTCAGGCCACATTAAAATAGATAATCTTGCTGAGTTTCTCTAGTATTCACTGTCTAGCAGGCCATCAGGAGGATTTTTTTTTAATTATTTTTGTTTTTACTTTATATTATGTATGCGGATGTTTTGCATACATGTTCTTCTGTTTACCATGTGAGTACCTCCTGTCCAAGAACGCCAGAAGAAGGCATGAAATCCCCTAAAACTAGAGTTAAGTTGTGAGATACCACTTGAATGCTGGGATTTAACCCTAGGTTCTCTGGAAGAGAAGCTGGTGCTATTACCACCTCTTCTGCCCCCCAACCCCCTTTTTTTCCTTCTTAGGTTTTTGAGACAGAGTTTTTCTGTGTAGCCATGGCTGTCCTGGACTTGCTTTGTAGACCTTGCTGACCTCGAATTCACAGACCTCTGCCTGTTTATCCCTCTCCGAGTGCTAGCATTACAGATGTGCACCACTGCGTCCAGCTCTACCCTAAATCTTAAGCAACTGATTGTCATAAATACTTTCTAAATGTCCAGCACATGGATATATCTGTGGGCCAAAGACAGATTGACACTCTTGTCTTTCTGTAGCAAATTAAACATAAAACTCATTATACATATTGCATTTCCAGCAAATATCCCTGGAAGCAGAAGTCATGCTAACACATACACTACTTACTGCATCTCACAGATGGACAAGATCTATGTGTGTGACACTTCATGTACATATATTTCCGTAAGCCAGTACTGTAACTCTGCAAACACAAAGCAGCTGTTTTCATGGAAAAGACGGAAATTTTATGCTCTACTCCAGATGGTAGAAACTGCAGGAGGATGTTCGAGCTTCCTGTCACCTCCCTCTAGAACAGAATTCTTTTTTCACAACATAAAATATTAAAAAAATAAAAATAAAAACACACCAGAGAGTATTTCTCCATCTGTCCACAAATCTGGTTGTATTGTAGAGATATTTCATGCAACATCTCACACTATGAAGAAAGTGTTCTAAGAACCATGAACATATTATTCAATCTTTTCTCCTTTTAAAGAGTATTATAATTGCAATATAGAAGAAACTTTATCAGAACTAGTTATTAAACAAACAATCCTACACTTTAAACAGTCAAGGTTCCCCTCCTACTTTTTAAAATAGTAATTGCTCACATATAATAGAGAAAATTTAAACTTAGGTATTTTAAGCAGAGGACTATGGTCACTTGGTTTTTGACAAAGAAGCCAAATCCATTCAATGGAAAAAGGATAGCATCTTCAACAAATGGTGCTGGTCTAACTGGATGTCTATGTGTAAAAAAATGCAACTGGACCCATATTTGTCACCTTGCACAAAACTCAAATCCAAGTGAATTAAAGACCTCAACATAAAACCAGAGACACTAAGTCAGTTAGAAGAAAAAGTGGGGAAGAGCCTGGAACGTATTGGCACAGGAGACAACTTCCTGAACAGAGGACTCAATATTAAATAATTCATGAGTGTACCATTAGTAGCACCTCACCTTTAACTTTTATTAGAACTATTCAAGAGCAGTTAGAATTAAAAGTACATTATCAATTCATACCTAGGAAATTTTTTATAATTCACTCTGCATTGATAAGCATATGAAGTCAATGTGGCTTTTATGATTAAGTTGCTGTAACTATATAATAACAGAAATCCAATGTATGAAAATGTTGAGTTTATTATTTTCCCAGAGAATGACACTAATTCCAGTGTTCTGCAATGAATTTAACTTTCTTTTAAAAAGGGAAATTTTTAGAACTCAAGTTCTGTAGCTCAACATATTACAAGAAGGAAACCCTAGATTATTGAGTAAGAACAATATCTACAATAATATAAATTGTGAGAAAAAAAATCTTTCCAGAAACAAAATATTACTTCTACTATCTAAAATCTTGTTATATGAGATGCAATTATCTACAAAAGCCTTCTAGGTTCTGAATAAAATAAAGATGAAAAGTGGTATGAAAAGAGATGAAAACTGAAGAAGTGATATTTCTTCCCATTAGGGACTAATAAATATTCGAGGGTAGAGTACTACACTACCTTTTTATTTAATGTAAATTCAAATAATATATTACTGTAAAACAAAGTATCGATTCATGATGATACAATAAGATTTTTTCACTCTTTTTTTGGATAAAAATGTGAGAACTTCAGCAGTCTCTTCAGGGTTTTTCAAATAAAACAAAAGCAAATCTTGCTTGCTCTTTAAGGGGACTATTCCTTTGGGTGATTAAGAACCCATCTTATAGCTCAAGTAGAATCAATTCATGCTTTTCACTTACTTATTCAAATTTAAATGTTCTGTCACTTAGATAATAACTCTGACAGTAAACCTGATAGAAAAATGTGCTTGTGAGATTAAAATAATAAATGGGCAGCAAAGTTTTAGAGTTTTCTAAGCAATTATGTAAAATAGAAGGGCCATGTAGATATATATAAAACCAAATCTGTGTGCAAATATGTGCAGATAAACAAGTAGCAAAGACTGTAATAAGATCAAAGCACATCAGTAGGGAGATCCTTAGTGCTATAAACCTGTGAGAGGAGAAAAGACACAGGGTGGGCAGTGGGCCCACGTTGTCTGGAATTTTCCATTAAGGAGTGCACAGGATACTTTCTCTGAGAAAGGCAGTTTAACCCAGAAAAGCCACTCCCCACCTGACTTGGTGAGGCCAAGTGACTTATATAGAGACTTAAGAATGTGTCACACCAACTTTTGTCCATTTTCTAAGTGTCTCCAGGGTTGTGCAAGTTATTTTTCTATGTGCTGTGAGAAAATGATTGACAACTTAAGAATAAAGTGGTTTCTTTTGGCTCACCATGTGAAGGTATGGTCCTTCGCAGTAGACATGTCAAAAGAGCAGGTGTTAGAGTCAGCTTGTCACATTACATTTTTAGTCAATAAGCAGGAAGTGGGGAACTGTGGTGCTCAACTTGCTTTGTCCTCTTTATGCAGCGCAAGACTCCAGCCTATGAGGTACTATTGTGCACATTTAGTCTTCCTATTTCAATTGTCCCAACATCAAAACTCTCTCCCAGCCATACCCAGAGGTTTCTCTTTTAGATTATTCTAGATGCCATTGATAACTAATACTAATTATGAATCACAAAAAACACTGTTTAGGTCATCCCACATGGATATAAGTACAGAAATAGAATGCAAAAGTATTAATAAGCTCTGTTCCAATGTGGGCCGGGTTTGGCCCCATGGGCTGCACGCCACTCTCTCTAAGCTGGGTGGACCTAAGCCACTCAGTGCCCTGCACTCTGTTCCAACGTGGCATTCTCCTCAGAGTGGAGAGTGGGGATTGACTTTCACACGAACTCTGGTGCCCCATATTTGACCACGTCTCCTGGATGGGGAGGCCTGGTGGCACTCAGAGGAAGGATAGCAGGCTACCAAGAAGAGACTTGATACCTTATGAGCATATACAGGGTGAGGAAGTCCCCCTCAGGCACAGTCATAGGGGAGGGGAGTAAGGGGAAAATGTGAGGGAAGGAGGAATGGGAGAATACAAGGGATGGGATAATTATTGAGATGTAATATGAATGAATTAATACAAACTTTAAAAAATTTTTATTAATAAGATTAAAGAAAAGAGAAGACTCAGATAATGAATGGTTTCACATAAAATAAGAAATTGAAGGAACTTCAAATTTTCTATGCTTAACACAGAAGAGAATGACTGCTAATATTAACAAAATTATGAGAACCAAGCTTCCTTATCAGGCCAAGACAGACTCTCCTTCATTTGATGACATTCTTCTCCCTTTCTCATTTGGTTCCAGTCCTGGTGGTTGCCCTTTGAATCTCTGGGGGTTTTGTTCATTTGTTTGTTGTTTGTATGTTAGTTTGCTTTTTTTTCTGTTACTGAGGTCTTTTATATATCCCTTCTTCATGGACCTATTTTTCCTGTCTCTAACAATGCTTCTTCTGCCCTTGACCTCTTTTGTTCATTCTTACTCTTTTGTTCTTCAGATATTTTATGCCAATTTTTCATCCTCTCTCCTTAGATACCAATTACATTTCAATATTTCCCCTTGGGCCTTCATGAAAATAGTTAATGATTTCAGAATACATTCTATAAACAAATGATTATTTTACGTACTTACTAAACTAAGCCTTCTGTTAAAACCTAATGATAAAATGATGAGCATCAACTATCATTGTAGGATCTATATTCCAGTAGAGCAAACAAAGAAATATTTAGAACAAGGCTTAGCAAGTGTTGTTAATGTAAAGCAGAAAGGATGCTTCACACTACAAATAAAATTATGTGACCACCATGACACAGAATGATAAAATTAAATGTAATTAATTATTCCTAAGGCACCTTCAGATCCTGGTATGGCTATATCATATAGTTTAGCCTAATAAAGTAATATGACTGGCAAGAAACTGGTCATAGTCTCAGATGGCATCTGATTTATTATAATGATATGGGCCTACTTGGCTCTGTGCCTGTTTCCCTTTCATCTAGATTAGAATATCGACATCCTCTGATGCTCTGAGCAAAAGCCAAGGGAATCAAATGGATGCAAATCTAGAATCTCCAGCCAACTGAGCTACAGAATCATTTTCCTTAGGCACGTCTTAAATGAGTCTCTTATTTCTTAAGCCATCTTTACCCCATCAAATATTGTGACCATTTCTGACTGAACTCACCACGATCTCTGGCACCCATATTTTAGTTATAAAATGGTTTCTGTGAATGCATTTTGTCGTTAACCTGTTTATTCATCAAACAAAATAAGTCAAATTTATTTGATTTTCAAATAATTTGAAAAAATGTAAATCTTTTCACTTAGTACATTTTTACAGTAACTATCAGATGATATAACTCAAAATGAGTTCATAATATATTCTCTCAACTTTAATGAGAACAATTTTTAAATTTCAAATGTTTTCTGTGCAGAATAAAAAGAATTAAAAGAATGCAATTATATCAGTATTTTGGAACATACAAGAAATCATTATGCCTACAATCATAAAATTATGTTATATCAACCTAAGTTTAAAAATAATATTAGTTATGTAATATTATCTAAATACAGATTTATTCATATGAAAGTGGTTCTTCATAGGTGAACAGGACACGTTGTCAGATTACAAAAATGTACTATGTATAAATAAGTATTGTAAAATGAAAAGAGCCAGGTAATTTGTCTCCATTGATTTTGCTGAGGTGCTGGGTAAAGGTTCATTTTTAAAATAGAGCACAATTTGAAACTTTGTACTAGCCAGGTATAGTGGTGCAAGACTTTAATAGCAGCACTCAGAAGGCAGAGGCAAGCATGTCTTTGTGAGTTCAAGGCCAGTCTGGCTACAAGCAGGTTGAGGACAACCAGGGCTGTTACACGGAGAAACTCTGTCTCAAAAAGCAAACACAACAAACAAACAAACAAAAACAAAAATAAAACCACTGAAAACAAAACAAAATCAAGCAAACAAAAAGCTACGGGCAAGACAATAATTCTTTAAATGTATCAAATGAAGTAATTACCTCATCTATCGGATTGCCTTTAAGGAGACTATCTCATTAAACTGAAGCTTCTGGATATGCAACTGAAGAGCACCTCATCTCATACCTACTAAATCAGAATCTGGACATCATAATTGAGATGAGACTCATTGTCAACTCTTTGTTTTATTACATTTTTTTTATTTTTTCATATACATTTATATTATTACATATATGTACAATAAACTACCTACAACAAGGGGAATCATGAAACAGGAATTATATAAATGTTACATTCTTAGTGTTTTGGATATTTGTATTTGGCAGCCTTGAAGAGAACATCTTTCCTATCTTGGTGAGTCTAAAATGCTGAATGTAAATCAGTATCTATCATATCTTGTCATTATCAACTTAAAACATCTAACTCTTGGTAGGAGCAAGAGAAGGAAGAGAAAAGACAGGTGGACACCACCTTGAAGGATTATTTTTATTTTTGATGATTGTATACTACTCATATGTTTTTTAATTGCTTGGAATTTATTCATTAATTCTTGGTACTATTAATGAATATACTTAATCTTGTATAATGGGCTACTTTCTCATGATTTTATTCCACTACCTCTTGATTGGCAAGAAATTATATTCATGGTGAATAAATATTAGGAGGAGGAACAGAAAAGGAGTCAAGTCAAGAAAAGAAAGAGAAAATAGTTGCCCAAATTTTATTTAGTTTTATATTTATTTTTTCTGTTATGGTTTACATTAAAAGCATCTTACCTCTTTTTCCTTCCCACAATTTGTTCCACTAAACTCTCAATCAGAAATAGAGCTACATGAGTGCAGTCTTTCTTTCTTTCTTTCTTTCTTTCTTTATTTCTTTATTTATTTATTTATTTATTTTTCCAACTTAGCACCATATGTTTTTCTTTCTTTTTTGGGGGGGGGATTTTTTTATTAATTTATTCTTGTTACATCTCAATGGTTATCCCATCCCTTGTATCCTCCCATTCTTCCCTCCCTCCCATTTTTCCCTTATTCCCCTCCCCTATGACTGTTCCTGAGAGGGATTACCTCCCCCTGTATATGCTCATAGGGTATCAAGTCTCTTGTCGGTGACCTGCTATCCTTCCTCTGAGTGCCACCAGGTCTCCCCCTCCAGGGGACATAGTCAAATGTGAGGCACCAGAGTACATGAGAAAGTCATATCCCTCTCTCCACTCAAGTGTGGAGATTGTTCTGACCATTGGCTAGAGTACAATTTCTTGACAATTTAGCCAAGACTGAGCTGTGTGAAGGACACACATGATGTAGACTCAATGAAGTACAATTCCTTATATTTTTATATAATAGAAGCTCTTCCCATAAAGTTGTGTGTGTGTGTGTATGTGACCTATTCATAAATAAATAATTTAGAAATTTTGAGGTAGAATAGTGGAAGGAGCACAAAATTTAGAATATTGATTTAGGGATGGAAAAAAGGGTGATCTACAATTTAGTTGCCTCTCTGTGTTTTCTTTTTTCCATACAATTTGTTAAACCAGTAACATCACTCTTCTAATAAGCCTCTCACAAGAGATGCTTATAGCTAAGGTGAACTTAAGCCATAGTTCATTTTAAAAGGTAACAATCACCATGCTTTATTGACAATATGCTTGGATGTTCTCAGGAGAACAGAGAAAATCTCAGGACTAAGAGCTGTCTCATATGTCTGAAGTCCACAAGTTCTGGTTGGTTTTTATATTAACTTGACCCAACCTAGGGTCACTTGGAGGGAAAAAACTCGAATTTAAAAACTACCTTAATTAAATTGGCCTTTAAACAAGTCTTCAAAAGACTGTCTTAATTGATGATTGATACAGGAGAGTCTAGGTCACTGTGAAAAACAGTCCTTAAGCAGGTAGGCCTGGACTTGACTGTACAAAATTGTTAGTTTATCATGAGCCACTCTGTTGGAGGTTGGTCTGATATACTTTGATACTAATTGCTGCTTGAAGTCTCTGTACCCAAAAGTTGTTATCTAACCTTGCCTAAGGAACTTCCTGTTTGACCAATAAAGGGCCATCACACCTGGGCAAGACAAATAAAATAGGCACGGCTAAGGTCCCTGGGCTTTGGGAAAGAGAGAGAGAGAGACTGTTAGGAAAGAGGAGTGACTGGAGAAGAGAGGAAGAAGGAGGACGGTGCCATGGTTTAAGTGGAGGAGAAGCACATGGCTGGTGTGAATGGAGATTTGGCCCAGGTGATGATAATTAGCAAGTATTTCAGATTATGAATGGGAGG
>OU015743.1:139924931-139948972 GCA_907169655.1 Acomys percivali | reverse complement strand
ATACCTGTCCCAATAAAGGAAGTAGTTTGAGGGAGTAATATCTGCCCTGCCCCAGGTTCAGTAAAATATAACAGGTGTCTGTGTCTTCATTGATTGCTAGCGGGTTATAAAATACTGCTGTAATAATAATTATAGGCATGATAACAATTATTATTAGGCCAAACTGAAACATTAACCACAACACCAATGAGCAATCCAATAAGCAGAGTTGCTCCCTGACTCCTTCTCTTTGGTCCTATGTCCACATTTCTGCATGGAGCTTCTGCCCTGATTTCTATCAATGACTGAACTGTGACATGAAAGTGTAAGATGAAATAAACCATTTCTTGCCCCAAATTGCTTTGGGTAATGATGTTTTTCGTAGCAGCAGAAAGCAAAGTAAGACAACATGTGAATGTTGGCTGAACATGACTACCCACCCGTAATTCCACCCCCCTATGCGCTGCCTGTCACAATGAGAAGGGTGAAGTGGTGATCGAGGATGATTTCCCATAACAGCCTGCACGTGCACCTACATTCCTGTACATCCATCTACATGTGCATATATGCAAAACATAAGCATGCACACAGAGCACAGAGAAGCTGCAAAAGAAAAAAAAAGAGTAATTCCACTTCCAATTCATTTGTTAAATTCTGTCTCATGTGATAGACCAGAGTAATTGGTTATGCAAAAACTCTTTCATATGTTTCTCAGCTTCAGTCACTTAAGCAAAGTAAAAACTATAATTTTCTTGATTCTGTCACTTCTTGTATTCATAAGAATCATAATAAAATATATTCATTGCATATTTGTCGCAGACTTATAAAAAAGTACCTACTCTTATCCAAATCTATCTATGACGACAGATAAGACATTGGGAATCAAAGACTGAAAGCCCCATGCCTACTCCCTGAAGAGGCAGTCCTATCAAATGCTAAAACTACAGTGAGTCATGTCATATGACCTTAGTGTTTTGAGGTTACTCTGATGTGACAATATATAAAGCTGTGTCTGCATGTGCCTAACTGGGCTCCTTCATGAGTTCTAGGCAATTCTTTGGCTTTTAGAGTTTGTATTGAAACAATATCTTACAAGAATATATTTATATCTATTAACCTAGAAATCTTATGACACTTGACATTTCATTGTTACCTGCTTTATCCACATATCTCCTCTATAAGATCATGATATGTGTTTTTTTTAGTATCTCATGCATTTATCTGCAGTTTGCCTTTCTTGTTGATAAACTGTTCCCAGGAGTATCCAGAATTTCTTACCTAAGCAGTTCTTAGCAAGAGCTGTTACCCAGCCTTCAGTGAGCCTATTTGCATTCATTAGCTTAAGCAAATCTCAAGCTAAGGTTGGGGGGTGGCAGGAGGGGGATGCAGGCTTGTGGGGAGCATTAAATCAAGACAAGAAAAACTGGCCTATTGCAAGCCCCCAAACCAGTGGCAGGACAGGAAAACCACAGTCTACCAAATGCTAATCCATTTGTAAGACATAACTTCTCAGCTAGTCTTGAGATTATCTTCAAAAACTTTTCCCAAATCATTTGTGGTGATATACTATTTAAATAATTGAGGCTAAGAGATCTGAAATTCCAGGTCAATCTGGGAAACATACCAAGACTCTTTCTCAAAAATCAAAAAGGAAAAAAAAATTTGACACTAAGATGTATGTGATGAATTTGAAAGTAGAATGAGTCAGAGATGGATTTCAAAAGAACTGACCATCAGTTCTGCCCCACTTCTCATTACCAGTTGCAGGACTCCATGGAGAAAGCTGTGTCCATTTAGCTATCATGTCTTCTTAAGCTCCATTTGGCTAAAACTTTTCTCACGCAACTTTTTTTTTTTCTTGAAAATATGTTGTAGGACCATTGGGTTGAGATTTGTCTGGTATTCTATTATAAATAAGTTGGTGTTAAATGCTTGATAAGGCCACAGAAGTAACGTTGTTTTCATCACATTTCAAAGGCACACAATATGAACATGATTCAGGAGAGCTTTGTTTGCTGTTGTTGACCTTAATCACACCTGGAAGTAGTAATGTTAAATTTCCCTATTCTAATCTTATTCTTTCTCTTCAGTTCTGCATTTTATACTCTTAAAGAAGGATATTGTGAATATTTCTCATTTGAGGAGTAAAAAGTTGTTTCCCTTTCTTCAGGCAGAAAAGAAAATAAGTTGTATGGAGTTCAGTATTGAAGATTTATCTCCCAAACCCTTATGAATTTGATAAGTCATGTGTTTCCATCCATATAGATTTTGCTTTCCCTCATAATCCAAGAGTACTTTGTTTTACAGCCTCAGTGCTTCTGCTGTGGCATGAGGGCCTCTTCTCACTGGTTCATGGGTTCTTGGATGACAGTTAATCATGTGTTTCAATTTTATTTTGCTTTTGGTCTCCCTTTTTTGTGTCATAAAATAAATATGCCCTCCCTCATTCTTAGAATCAGCTATTGCTCCAAGGAGTCCTGGCCCTTTATACTAAGAGATATTATTCATAACTTAGATATGAATCATAGGTGTGCATATATAGGGAAGACAAGCCATTTCTCTCAGTCTCTCCCAACTTAAAAAAAAAAGAATTGCATGTAAGTGTATCAAGCCCTGCATACATGTAAACTTCCATAAATAACCAGCTCTAATCATGCTAAAAACTCAGGTTTAAAGTTAAGATAGGTAATTTTGGCAAATTTATTTTACTTCTTTTTATTGCTTTCCTGTTCCTGAAAATCTTTTCTCATTTACCTGGTTTTAATGTTTCTGAATTGATTATCTTTAGACAAAGATGGGTCATATGATTGACAATGTATTAGATGCCCCCAGAGAGCCACAGTCAATATTTGGAAGTGTTAATCAGAGCTCTAAAATAACTGAGATAAGTTATGAGTATCCAACACAGAAAGAGGTGAATAGACTGTCTGATGCGTTGGTCTAATATGTAACACAATGGAAAATGCAGGACCAGTGTAGTGCTCTGGGTGTGAACATCATAAAGACTCCTCGTAGCAAAGGAAACTATATTTCCATCAAGTTGTGTTATCTCAGGATGTTGCTCACCCTGTCTTTTTTTTGTTTGTTTGTTTGTTTTTTTGTTTTTTTTGTTTTTGTTTTTTTTTGTTTTTGTGTTTTTTTTTTTTTTGTCTTCTTTACTTTGCAGAACTCCCCCCATGTGACCCATTCTGGCTGATGAATTTATTTTCACTTTTCTCCACACCCTCCTTCATCTTCAGAACCTCAATTAAATTCCACTTCTCCAACAAATGTTCGGTAAGTTTCTTTCTCAAAGTAAATGTTTAATGGGACTAATGGGCAAGCATATAGATGAAATAAAAATGAAATTCAGATCAGAGTGAAAGCAATGCTGCTAACTCTTGAAGCTTCCACTCACAGATTATCATCTGGATTTACTTTTGATATGTTTAAGGTGTGAACATTTCATATATTTTTTGCAGGTCAGGTTCACGATCATGTTCCTACAGGCCTGTAACATATACTAGTTGTGCTAGTGAGGAAAAGCTGATGGCATTGACAGTGAATGAAGAGGCACATTTTATTCTTTTCATTATTTTCTCTCCTGCCAAGAATTCAGAAGGAGATTGAAGTTTCAGAAGTCAAAATCTTAACAGTCAGTGCACAGCAAACAACATATAGACAGTGAGTGCTGTTATTGTTTTCACATTGTCCTTATATGGATCCTAGGTAGGGCTTACCAGCAACGAGTTCTGATGCTTTATAAAATATACTCAAAATTACAAAATATTGAGTAACATATCAAAGAGTTTTTTTAAGTAATTTTTAGAAACCCAGCTGAACACTATAAACAGAAGGACCAGGTTAAAGAAAGAAATGAAAGCTTTGATTTAGTGCTATCATGTAGTAGAGTATCTCCATGGTGGATAGTGAAAAGGAACATTTTGTGTACTGTAGATTTTGTGGATGGTGTTACTGACATGGAGAAACTTAAAATTGACCAATAATTCATTCCTTCAGCAAACACTTACAAACAACACAAGATGGTTCAAGCACTAATCCTGCCCTGAGGAGGATATTGTAGAAAACAAAGTGAAGAAAACTTCTGCTTGCATGTAATTGCCAGTTAGGAGGTATTTCCTGAGAGGTTAGAAATAATGTCTAAGCTAGGCTAACAGTAGCTTTTCCAGTAATAAGACTAAAGGTAGGTTACACTGGTGTGAAATATATGAAGTTGATTGTTAAAGTATGAATACATTAATTATGCACTCAACCTACACAAGGGTCAGTGTTAACCCTTCCACATATAACCTGACTCCTGCAGCTGTAGCATGTGGACATCACCCACAGCTTAGCTCTTCCAGTGTATAAACTGAGTAACAGAGAAAGTAGTTTCCTCCACACCTATTAAGACACAGTAACTATGCATATCCATAATAGACAACACTTAAACTCCTAACCATCCCTCCACACAGAAAAGTTGAAGACAAATGAGAATGCCCTTTATCAGCCAGCTACACATGTCCTTTTTCCTGAGACTGCGCAGAGAATAATCAATTGGCACATCTCCAATGCTCTTTCCCTTCCCAATCCATAGGGCATGAGTCATGCAGGAAGGAAACCTGAACCGAAGTGGGCTGCACTTTTGCTGCTTAGGTCACACTTGAATTTCTTTATTGAATGCATAAAAATCAATACACTAATAGGTATAGGAGCCATATTCCTTTTTTCCTTTGTGAAGATTGAAAGAGAGTATTACTTTAAAGAACCTAAAATATTCCTTAAATATAGTATTCAAATGTACTCTTACCATGTTAAGACACAAAAGACGAATAAGTATTATTAGTTCAAATAACACAACCAAGGTCATGATAATGGGCAACCCTAACAGTAGTTGTTAGTGAAAACATTCTGCAATAAAGGGGCAGCAAGAAGAAAAAAAAAAAAGAATTCATGAAATATCCAGTAACTCTAAAAGAAAAATTGTGAAAATGTGTTTTAAATGTATTTGTTGGATCACCATATTTTAGTAAAGGAAAAATGCATAAAGCAGTTTTTCAAGGGATGAGAAGTACAATTAAGGTGCGCACTTGAATGTTTTCTAGTTTAGTATGAAAACATGAATGTTGTGTTTCTTCATAGTGCCACGGAGGTAAAAATCCAATGAGAATACATGCATTCTAAGTCCCACTAGATATGTTTTATTTCATTCATCCAAGAATGAAATTCAGGTGATTTCGACCAAGGCTTTTTCACCTTTTCCACTAAAATCACCCTTTTGTTGAAGAAATTTGTTAGAAGCCTTGGATATATAAAATAAACATTCAATTCAGACATGTAGTGATGATCAACAACTCTTTGACATGCATATAATTTTATAATTTATTAATAGATGAAAGCAAATTTACACATGAATAGTATGAATGTATTTAGTTTTCCAAAAGGAATAAATCTTGTTATTTGATATATAAAATATTGTCAACATCTGTTTTAGTTACTTTTCTAATGCCAAGACAAAACACTTTGACGAAGGCAGCTTATAAAAGAAAGCATTTGGTGTGAGAGCTCACAGGTCCAGAGCATTAAAGTCAGCGACCACCATGTTAACAGTCATGCAGGCATGGTGCTGGAACAGTAGCTAAGAGTTTATACCAAACTCACAAACTTCCAACATACAATGGCGCACCATATACATTACATCCAATTGTGAGAAGTACGAATATAATCCGGAAATAGTGGACCACAGCAGGACCAAAACTCAGCCAGGCAAACTCCAAGTCCTGATGTTTTTTCTCTTCCTGATTTGCTCACTGCAGTACACTTTTCTCTCTGGGACAGTTCCACTTCTTGTATGAAGTTCTCTACTATGTCCAATATCCTGGGGTTTTCAACATAACACAGGTTTCAGTTTTAGTTTTATGCAAAGGCCTCTTAGAACCACTATACGGGGATTCTGTTGCCAGAGTCCTGCCCTCAGTCGCTCCCCTTAACTATTGAGGAAAACTCCACCACCCTTTTATTCCTGTAGCTTTTGTAACTTTAAAGCCAGAACCACTAGGCCAATGCTGTCAGTTCTGCTGACTGATTGGGATGACACCTGCCCCCACGTTGAATTTCATTTGTATAAACTT
This sequence comes from Acomys percivali, assembly GCA_907169655.1. Lineage (NCBI taxonomy): Eukaryota > Metazoa > Chordata > Mammalia > Rodentia > Muridae > Acomys > Acomys percivali. Next base: position 139,942,883 of record OU015743.1, on the reverse strand, counting down.
TGACCTTCTTTTATTCTTTAGGTACATATAATTCCTTAGTGTTTGTGTTCATTTGTTTGATTGTTTGATTGTTTTTGTTTTTGCCCCCTCTCCCATAAATTGCACACATAGCTGTGTGGCATCTTGCCCTGAATGTACCACTCTCTTTATTCCATTTTTACTTGTCTCTTTAAACACAAACTATGGCTCCAACTTCTAAGTATTTCTATCTCAATCACACATTGTGGAATTGGGGGAATAAGTGTAGAGTAAGTTAAAAAAAAAAAAAAACTATGGGACCCACTGTGAGTGTGACTTCAGCAAGACTCCATTATTTAACTGAATTCTATACAGCCTTGTTCTAAGTAGAGGAGGGCCTGGATGTTTCAAGACTCAGTGTCAACTAAGAGTCAGGATTTATTATCCTTGTTTATAATATTTATAATTTTCTACTGTCTTCTTTCTAGGTGATTCGAATTTACTCACATGTAGTTTGTTTTAAGAGATTATTTCATAGAACATTCTTTTCAATTCTATAGAACATTTTTGCTGATTTTTTTCTTTTAATCATTTCAAGTAGATCTGAACATTCTTTTACAGAGTATAGAAGTAAATAAGAGTTTCGATCTTAATCTGAATGCAGAGAAAATATGAAAATTATGGATTTATTCATAGGAACTATGTATAACAGCTTCTGTTTAGTATTTTGTTGCTATCTCCATGTGTAATTATTTTACAGTACAAAGATAATTTACTTTATGCCATGTTTTACCCAAGTACAATTTTTTTCACTTTTCACTTACTATGTATAAAAACAAGATGAAATCTGATCTCCTTAAAAGCCCTCTTCCACTACTACTAGGATAGGAAATCTCAGCAAAATAGAACCCAAAATTCTCATTTATACTTGCTAGAATTGTGATCTTGGCCCAAGCCTGTAAATCCTTAAAATACTGGTCACTCATCTGTAAAATCTAGGTCAAATATGCGCCTCATAGGGAACAGAGGATGCCAATAACAGATGGTTTGAAATAGAGGCTTCCTTCCAATGCCTGTCCCTTTCAGGATGCAGTGACTATGCTTCTCTTTAGAGTGTCACCTTCTTCTTTTACAAACCTCTAATTAAATAAATATTTTTCAATAGTACTGTGAAATAAGAGCCATTCAAAACTTACAGGAAATTAAGGTAGTGTAAATTTTGGATTAGGAAAATTTTAGATAAAGCTAGCAAGCTGATGACCCAATTTCAGCCAGCTGAGTGTATGGACACATACCTTTCCTGAGCATATCTGCCTCTGTGGATTGCAGTACAGAGGGCATAGTGTTTCATTTTACCCATGTCCGTTTCAAGTTCTTATTGTCTTCTTAAAGTGTTAGATTAATTTAAGAGTGACATGTGGCTTGGGTTATTTGAAGAAAAGAGAAAAGAAAATGGGGGAAAGTTAAAGAAACACAGAAAAAACAGAATGTTAGTGACAACTAGGGCTAACGTCATTAGAAATGAGTTTTGAGTACATAAAGACAAAGAATGTCAAGTAGCGCTCTCTCTCTCTCTCTCTCTCTCTCTCTCTCTCTCTCTCTCTCTCTCTGTCCTTGTAGTTCAAGATGAGAAGACTGACTTTGCTGCTTCAACCATCATGCCTCTCTACCTCCATGATCCTTGCTGTAATGGTGATGGATTCTTATTCCTCTGGAGCCTAAAACTCAAATAAATCCTTTCCTTCACAAGTTGCCTAAGTCATGGAGTTTTGCACAACAATAGATAAATAACTAATACAAGAACTACTCAGCACTAGAAATAAAAAATGAAAATAATACTTAATTAAAATTAAATATTTGATTTATTTTAAGCAAGATTACTGTGATCTATCAAATAATAACAACCAAATACTACTATAAGTCAACAACTTATTGCTGCAACTTTCCTTTAAACACCCCTTGTACTTATGTTCAATTAAAAGACACTTTTCAAAAATGGAGGTACTGGCAATGTCTCCAAAGATCTGCATTCAAAATGTTTCTATTCAAACAAAAGTTAAATCATAGAAGGCAGTGATACTTCTCACAAATATTTTGTTTCTATTCTTTTGGGAGCATTTATTGGAGTTCTTTTTTCTTTTTTTGTTTGTTTGTTTGTTTGTTTGTTTGTTTGTTTTGCTTAATTCCTGGGTATAAAAATACTGAATGTGAAACTTTTTAGGGTTATATTCATAGAAAACTATCTGTAATGGTATATAGTGAAAAAAATAGTAATAATTTCAGCTACTATTTATGGACTATTTCAATGTCAATGTGTTTTTTTTTTTAAATATGATGCCATGATTTATCAACTTATTGGTATAACATATGGGAAAACAGACTGGGAGAGTAAATTACTCTGATCATATAGAACATGAACAATTGATTTCCATTTGCCCTCAGAATATGAGCAGGGGAAAGAGTTTTAAGTTTCAGCCATAAAGATTGTCATAAAACATGAGTAGTTTTTAAAAGCTAATCAATCACCAAAGCAAAGTCACTAAAGAGGTATCAGTTGGTTTTTCTCTAGATATCAAGTAATATTCTTCAAGACCAGTTTCCTAATATGGGCTTTAAATCTTTGCACATATCTTTGGATTTTGTGCAAGATGATGTGTGTTAGTATGTGTTTAGGAATGTGATTGAGTGACTATGTGGATCTGTGTTCAGGTGTACATTAATGTGTATGGGTATGCGATTTTAGGAATAAAAGAACAAAAACTACTATCTGTATTTCAAAAGATTCTATTATTCAAAATTTTACAAATATATATTTTAAACATAATGCATGGTTTATTTCTACAATTCAAATAAATTTCGACAGATTACAACACCTTAAAGGATCCATTAAATGTACTTGTGGCCTGAGTTACACTTGCTTAAATGGCTCAGGTGATTATAATACAGCATTAAGATATAATTGTACTTTTTTGGTAGGTAATATGTGTTTATTTTTACATTATAATAATAACACATTATTTTTCCTGTTATGGCTTTATAGTGCTGCACTTAATTTTTTTCATCAATAAGCTTTGCTGTCTTAAAATAAATTTAATTGTAGTTGTCTACCATGCTTTCTACTTGTCTAGAGTTGCTAAAGAGTTCTTAGGGCTTAATTTTCTTGATTTTATTCAGATCGCTGTTTTAAATATAAATAAATTTAGAAAACAGATATTGCCATTGTGATTTTAAGAGGTAAAACCTTCAGAGGCAAAATGTAAACTCCTTAGGATAATTAGCATGACAACACACTAAATAATCAGGCTAACAAAAGAGTAAGATTTTACTCATTAATCAGATCCTAAAAAGGATTGCCATCAGTAATTCTTGCCAGGGTATTCAATATTTCAGTTTGAAATTATTTTTTAATATTTTACTATCAGAGTATCCATCACCAGGAAAACCGGGGCTTCCTTTGAAGGCTTCTCAGCCTTGTTAATAAAAGAATTTAGTAACAAAATTGAGAAAAAACTCAAGAACCGTTTTATTAAATTTGAGAGAAAAATGACAAAACAGGCAAGCAGATGGGAAACAAGAGTTGTAGAAGACCCAGCAGTAGTGGTTAAGCAGCAGATGCATGGAGTAAGGGGGCAGGAGAGCATCAGATATAGAGGGCGACGTCCAGAGTGTCAAGGCAAGCATGGATAGGCTTGGGGGCCGAAAAAGAAACAGAAAGGGGGAAAAGGAAAAGTTAGGCTTTTTGAGTTAAGACCCAAAGTGAGTAAGCTTAACAGTCCTGCAGGCTGGAAGCTCTGTAAGCAACTGCATCAGAAAATGGCTTCGGGGAGGACTAAGTCCATTTAAGGGGATCAACTTTCCTATGTCGAGACTCCTGGCTAGGAGACTGAAAGGCCCAGCTGCACTAACTCGTAAATGAGAAGAATAGTATGTGACATTTTTATTTTTGAAGTAGAAATGATGTTTGACAATGGTAGAAGTGCAATTCCATTCTTTTGACCAGGAAGAGGTAGTTTTCCTTAACAGACTTCAACAAAGCCTGAGAATCTGCCTATTTTCATATAGTGATTTACATACTAACGATGAACAGCTAGCTTTGTTTGATATTTTCCTTTCCAGTGTTACCAAAAGAAAAAGAGGTAGAGTGTATCCTCCACGGCTTCCAAGTTTATTAAACAATACTTACCTCATATCATCTTCTAAGGGTTGACATCCTAAAATCACTCAGAAGATGAACAGTGTGTCAATCTGGCTGTTTCCAACAAAGGAGAAGAAAAATAGCAAGAAATTAAAGCATAGCCCAGAGCTCCAGTCTGGCCTTTCTAGCTAATAGCCAAGATAAAATAAAAAACATGGCTGGCATCTGGCAAAGAAGACTCTGAACTGCTAGGATTGAGGCCTCTGCCCTAACCTCTCTGAACAGATTTATTATGTGTTCTTCTCAATCCACTCTTCTAAAGAGGTAACCCCAACTACTCTTAGAAAATCTGATAATCCCAGCACTTGGGAGGCAAAGGCAGGCGGATAGCTGTAAGTTTGAGGCCAGCCTGGTTTACGAAGTGAGTCTAGGACAGCCAAGGCTACACAGAGAAACCCTGTCTTGAAAAACCAAAAAAAAAGGAAATCTAAGTGATGACCAGTATTACTGTCTATTGGTACATGGGGCCATTTGCTGTGGAACTCCAGTCCCTCTTCCTGTGGCTCTTAGGGAGCTTGAAAGCATTTTGTTTTTCCATTTCTGAAACAATAAAGTGTTATGAAGAAAGGAAATTCTTTTTTAATATTTTATTAATTTATTCATATTACATCTCAATTGTTAGCCCATCCCTTGTATCGTCCCATTCCTCCCTCCCTCCCTACTCCCCTCCCCTATGTCTGTGACTTACGGGAGCCTCTTCCCCCTGTATATGCTCATAGAGTATCAAGTCTCTTCTTGGTGACCTGTTATCTTTCCTCTGAGTGCCACCAGGCCTCCCCATCAAGGGGACGTGGTCAAAAATGGGGCAGCAGAGTTTGTATGAAAGTCAGACCTCCCTCTCTACTCAATGGTGGAGAATGTCCTGTCCATCGGCTAGGTCTGGGTAGGGGTTCGAAATTTACTGCCTAACTTGTCCTTGGCTGGTGTCATAGCTTGAGCAGGACCCCAGGACCCAGATCTGCCCATCATAATGTTCTTCTTATAGGTTTCCAGGACCCTCTGGATCCTTCTATTTCCCCATTCTCCCATGCTTCTCTCACCTAAAGTCCCAATAGAATGTCCTCTCCTCTGAAGCACTTTCCTGGTAAGTGAAGACTTTCATGGGACATGCCCCTTGGGCTAGTGTCTCGATATAAGTGAGTATATACCATTTATCCCTTTTTGCTTCTGGGTGAACTTACTCATTATGATCATTTCTAGTTCAATCCATTTGTGCCCAAAATTAGGGAATTCCTTATTTTTAATAGCTGAATAGTATTCCATAGTGTAAATGTACCACAGTTTCTTTATCCATTCTTCTACTGAGGGACACTTAGGCTGTTTCCATGTTCTGGCTATTGTGAATAAGTCAGCTATGAACATGATTCAGCATATGTCCCTGTTGTGTGGTAGAACATTTTCTGGGTATATTCCAAAGAGTGGAATAGCTGGGTCTTGAGGGAGCCCTATTCCCATTTTTCTGAGAAAGCACCAGATAGATTTCCAAAGTGGTTGTATTAGTTTGCATTCCTACCAGAAATGAAGTAGTGTTCCTCGAAGAAAAGGAATTCTTGAGTGCTGCTTGACAGAGAAGTGGGGGAGAAGAAGTCAAAGATATAGAAGAATCAGAGAGATGTGATGTTGGAGCCTTTTTTGAAGAAAAATAAAGGTTCCATCCTTTTGGGAGCAAGGATGAGTTTCTGCAAAAACTTACCATTATAAGCCATAGGCAGAGAACTAGAGAAGCAAGAAGAAAATACATATTAAACTGTCTGACTCAGAGCCTATAGCATTCCTCCAGCAAGTTTCTATAAGCATCTGTCTAGCTTATTGAACTCCTCAGAATTTTTGTTTGTGTTTTTAAACTTTGTTTTCTCTTTTGTCCTCTCTTTCTATTTTTCTTTCTTTCTTTCTTTCTTTCTTTCTTTCTTTCTTTCTTTCCTTCTTTCTTTTTTCCTTCCTTCCTTCCTTCCTTCTTTTTCCTTCTTTTCTTTTCCTTGGCTCCAAGGCTAAACTGGTGAGTGCACTTTGATAGCTGATGTTGCATCATAGTGAAATATATTTATTACTTTCTTTCTTTCATCCTTCCTTCTTTTCTTCCCTCCCTCCCTGCTCTCTTCCTTTCTTTAAGATATACTTTTCCATTTAGTTGTATGTATGTTTATGTGTGTGTGTGAGTGTGTGTGTGTGTGTGTGTGTGTGTGTGTGTGTGGTGTGTTTGTCTGTATTTATATCTGTGTGTCACCTCCATGCACACTTGCACACTCCATGGTAATCTCTTAGGAAAGGTTTTCTAGAGGAACAGAAACAATAGAATGAATTCATATTAAAGGGTGATTTATTAGACTCTGTTCAGGTAGTCCAACAATGTCTGTCTTCACACTGGAAAGGCAAAGGAATCAGAAGTTAGTCAATGTACATCACTGAATACTTCAGAAGTTCCTATCTGATGATGAAGGCACAGATTCCTGTGAGAGCCACTGATCTTCAGTCTACATGGAAAGTCAAAAGAGCTTCATTCTGATACCCATGAACAATGGTAACATCAGAGTAGATGAACTTTCCAGCATAAACTTAAGACCATCAATCAAAAAGCAAAAGTTTCTCCCTTAGATGTCCTCATATTTGGGATGAAACTGGAAGGAAGCTGCCAATCAAGTTTTGATGAGATTCTTTACCTCAATTAACTACTTCAGAAAATCCCTAAGTTCATAGAGGCTTGCATTGTAGTTGATTCCTGGTTCAGTGAAGCGGACAACAGAGCTAAACTATCATAGTCCCCAAGATAGAGCTGGTGTCATTAACAAAAGGCAGACTGCAATTTAGATGCTTTAGAGCTTTAGACACTAGACCATACTCTATGTCTTTGTAAGTAAAAGTGACCACAGGATATATATGCATATATATTGCTACAAAAGCCATAGGAAAATGATCAAAATTTCTAATAGCATTTGATTATATTTTACATACCAGTGGCTTTTAGATAATGGTTTTAATGAATATGCAGTGGATATTTTTGTAAATGTCTTCGATAATTTGTTTGCATGTTGAAGTAAAGTTATGAATTTATAAAAAACTAACTAAAATGGCTGTGACAAAGGGTTTTTATCAGAATTATTGTTACTATATAATCAACAGAATAAGAAATTCTTAAAATGTATATGTAATTTAAAAACATAATAATACTATCTTTAAAAGACGATAATGTAATACTTTGTTTTCTGTTAAATTTGTTATGCTTTTTACAAAATTATATCACATGTAAACTTCCATTTAGGCCAAACTTTTTTAATATTAAATTTATAGTTCCTGTTAAATAAGGCCAGCACATGTGAGATGCACTTATATGCTATGTGATAGGTCTGTCCATGATCAGTGACAATAATTTTCATTATAAATCATTTCAAAATATACATTTATCTAAGGAGTTTTCCAACATCAATAACTGATGCAGCAGCATAGAATAGAACTTTTTCCAATACTTTTTTTTGTAAAAACATTCCTTTAAAGAAATTGATTTAGCAATAAATTTTTGTGCTTTTTTAAGTTAATAGAGGTTTTTAGTTTTAGGGGTTTATTTGTTTGTTTGTTTGTTTGTTTTCTTTTGTTTTTTGCCTTTGTTTTTTGTTTCATTTATTCTGCCAAATGTCCTAGACTCACTTTGTAGACCAAGCTGACCTCAAATTCACAGTGAATTACCTACCTCTGCCTCTGGAGTGCTGGAATTACAGGCATGTGCTACCATGCCTGGCACCTGTGCTCAGACTTTTAACACTTTGGAAACTTTCTCCAAAAGTTAAAATTGGACTCCTTGATTATTTTCTTGATTCTGCTGCCCTAAAGTTGATCCAGACAGCCATTAGTGTAAGAGAGTTGACTGGTTCTCAGGAGATGACTGTACCTGCTCCAGGACACAGTCTAGCCCTAGGGATAACTGTCCTGCTGTGGTGGAAGGCCCCATAGACTCTGATGTTCCTGGAACTCAAGGGATAGGATGGAAACTTAGTATCTGTGTTTTAACACTGTTGTATACACAGACAACAGGTAACTCTAAAGAGTGGAAAAAAACATAAAATTAAGGGAAAAAAAAAACCAGATTTTATTTTTATTTTGATTGCCTTACAGCCACAAATAAAAACTAAGTGCATTTTGACAAAAGCAGTCTTGAAGTGCCTTGGACTTATGACAAACCAGTTAAGTTACGTTTGTTGGCTGAAAATGAAATATTGAGGTGTTTTTAGGACTATAATGTTTTGCCTGTGTTTAGACACAGATTCTTGTGTTTTCACTGGAATAAAATTATTCTGTTTAAAGAAAATGTTTACAGAGAAGCCATCAGTTAAATATAGAGGTTTACAAAATTATAAATGAGAAATATATTTTTGATAAAGAAACTTAAAAAGAAAATGGAAATGCTTTTAGAAGATCACAGATGCTCAGTTGGTAGTTTCATCCTAAGCTAAATGCTTGCTAAAAGAGAAAAAATGAGGACAATACCAGAGAATGTCATTATAGAAGAAGATGAGTAAATCAGATAAATTATTATAGATGAAACATATATATAATAATATATTTATATGATTATACTTATTATAATTAAAGTTTATTTGTTTAGAATCATGTTTTTGCTGGCATCTAATTTCACTAGTCAAATGCCTCCATGCAAAAAAAGACAATGGGAGTATATTGTCAACAATTTAACTTTTAAATTTGACTTTTAGGTCACAATCTTGGAGAGCTAAGAAAGACAAGTGAGCACGGAAGGAATGAACGAAGTCCTGAGGGAATGTGTACCGTTGACATGGGTAATACCATGTCAAGGACCAATGCCTCAGACCCATAGGTATTTGGCAAAGCTTTCCCATGTGTGTCAACTCAGAATTGACAAAGTCAGCTATGGATCTGGCTGCGAATGTTGTCAACGTATGAAAAACTAACAAACACTGCCCTCTTCTCCTCCTAGAGTTTACAGATTGGCCATACCTCACAGAGAACTCCCACAGAGACTCACTAATGCCTGCCACTTGAACTGTGCCTAAGATTCTAGTGCTGAGATTCCAGTTTTTGGAGTAGCTAGTGCCATTCCAACGTAGTTCACACACCCACTAGTTTTCCTGTAAATATGTCTAGCTTAACTTCAACTCCTTACTGTCTCAGTCAGGTTTCCAGATGCAGGACACAGTAATGAGCACAGAAATAAAGTGGGACAATCCAAACATCCCAGGAGATAATTATTGTAGACATGAGAATAAAGCCAGTTGAGAACACCATGCCAGTAACAAACTGTTACACCAGAGAAACCATGTTTTTAAGTATTTTGTTTGCCATGGCTTTGCAAAGCCCTATGGCGGGGATGAATTTTCCTGTAAAAGAAAACGGTGCACATGGAAATCACTGTAAGGGAGAATGATGTTCTTGCTCCCGGAGCTGATGAACCTCTGGATTAATGATGACTGCCAAGGTTTCCTAATGTAGACCCTGCTCAAGAGATTGCTGATAATAATCAATGCATTACAGATAACGCCTGATGAGACATATAAAATTGTTTTATTTCTACTATTGGATACCAGTACTCTGACTTCACTGAGACTCATTGAGAACTTAGGATTCATTTAGGATTCCTCACTAAATGGACTAAAATAGTAGCCGTGTTGGTGGAAATGCCCCAAAGCCAAGGAATTATTGCTGTCAGTATCAGCCTTAGAAACTATCCTATATGTAGCCTGATAGTAATGACACTGGGAGTCCTCACCTAAAAGTTGGGAGACATTCTTGTAATTTTCCAGCTATTCTTTAACAGTAAATGCCACTTACAAACTTTAAATACCACTTACAAAGCTAAAGCAAGCTTAAATGTGAACTTTTCAAGTGTGTTAATATCTTCTGATGCTACTGACACCTGCTTAGGTGGATAAAGCCCAATCTCACCCACTCTATAAGAATTCAGAAAGTATATCCAAGAATGATGCTTTTACCTTTTGCATATCGATAGACTCAAGAGCATATTACTGACAAGTTCACTGATATGACTTGTCAAACAACAAAAGGAGTTCTTAACTTTCTAACTAGAAAGGCAAGTTTTACCCACAAACAAGTTGTCACATTATATGTTAGCTTTCTTCATGTTTTATATTGTTGGTATAATGTTTATCCAATTACTACTTTAAATGCTTTTCATTTTAATATAACTCACCACTGGATTCTTTCTAAAAATGCTTCATCAAAATATAACCCAAATTCCTTTTTAGGTGCTCACGTGGGATCTCCTCTCCAGTAGCAAGCTGCTCATGATCACTGAGATCAACCCATCCTTGTCTTGTTCATTTTTTTTCCTATTGAGAGACAGGCCGTTCTGAAGCTTCCTCAGATGCCCTAATGAAAGGATAAAAGGAAACTAGTTCTATGTTGTGTCTTTTCCCAGGGGTAAACTTGGCAGTGGCCAGTGGGGTTGATGGCCAGGGCCTGGAAGATATTAATATTTTGGTTTCTGGGAACTTGGCCTTTACCCTCTGAACAGATTGGATTTATAAGTCCCAATTTTGCTTGTTAGTAATGCTCTTGAGATACCCTGTGGTTTTGTTTGTTTGTTTAGTTTCCTTCTGACTCAATGCCCAATTTTTCCCTGGAAATAGTATGTTAAATGCTGTGCTTAACACATTTGCTGCATGGGCCATAAGTTTGTACAAAAAACTCATCATCACAAACTTTCCCATTTTCTTCTTTATCTTCTCATTTCCTGGTCCCCCGACTTAGGACCCCGGCACTGAAGAGCAACCTGCTGCTGCAGGGCCCTTTCCATTTTTGTGATGGTATTAATTAACATAATTCTGATTAAACTTTGAGTTTTTAACATCCTTGCAGAATATTGAGTCTTTAGGATGCTCTTGGGACTGTAGATAATAAAGAAATAAATAATTTATTCTAGAAAGTTACTTTCTGAGTACTTTTAGTGTAGGATTCAGGTAAAACTCCTTGTGATGCAGGGATCTCAGCAATTTCTCTTACAATACAGCTAAGTTCTCTCTCCTGCCACTAGATAGACTAGGGAGAGAGTTAGAATGTTAGAGAACACATATTATCATCTTTCAGCTTCCCCAAGATATTTCCGGGGACACAGCTGGTAGGGTAAAAGAGTGGAGGAACAATGAGAATTACAGGACTGAAAATTAGTGCATGAAAGAAGTTACTTGGCACAGAGGAATAATGGGGACCTCATCCTAATTCCAAAGCCGCAAAGTAGCATATCATCAAGAGAAAACCCCCAGAATATGCAAATGTTAAAGAAAACCATGTTCAGTTGAACAACATTTTCAGGGTCAAAGGCCCTCTGGGCATGTGGCCATTGAGTTTTAAAACTTCTCAACTGCAGTCTTTTCAGTCCCTTTGCGAGTTTTTTGTTATGTTTTGTTTTTTGTTTTTACTAAATTGGCTTTGTGTTTACTACTGGACACTCACTTATACCAGTCCCATTGCTTGACCCGGGACACTAAAAATGCGGAAATCATTGTGTATTTGCTGGTAGTACTGTGTGCGTAAGGACTACCCATAGCAGCATGTTGGGAGTGTGAAAGGCACTGCATCTAGATGCAAGTAAAAAGGATTGTGTCCCAAAGCTATTCTGTGAAATCCTAGAATAAAGAAATGTTTTATTTTCTTGGAGGACTTCTTGTAATTTTCTAAATATTTCAAAATGTATATGTGTGGTTTTTTTTGTTTGTTTGTTTGTGTGTACACCAATGTATGCAGTCTCAGTTGCCCACGTGCCCATAGGAGAAAATCCGAGATTGATGTGGTGTGATTTCCTCTATCACTCTCTATCTTAGTTTCTGAGACAGGATCTTTCAACAGAACCTGGAAGGAGGCTCACTGTTCTGAGTAGCCTTGCTGGCCAAAGAGCATCTGAAGTATGCCTCTCTCTGCCAGCCACACAGTGCTGTGCTTACAGATATGTACCATTCACTAAAACAGTTAATTTTTTTTTTAATGTGCCTACCCAGAAACTGCACAAAAGTCCATAAGCTTACAAAATACTTGCCTCGCTGAGGTCTTTGTTTAGGCCCCCAAATCGTTTTGCCCTATTTATCAAAATATGTCCTGCACATTTCAACACAGAATATTATTATTTCCTTATGGAAAGATATTTTATGTTATTCGTTACATAATATGTACTGAAGTTCTAGGTTTCATTATAGCTTTAGTGTCTATGACTAAAACTGAAGTCAGGAGATGTAAAGTAAGCATATTTCCTTATTTTTTGTGTGTCTGCATTCCAACCAAGGCAACATTTTATTGGAATACTGTAACACAACAGACACTCCATTATATTAAAAAGTCACTGGATGTTTGTGACAGCATGAGGTGTGTGTGTGTGTGTGTGTGTGTGTGTGTGTGTGTGTGTGTGTATTTCTATATTGCATATATGTATTTGTATGTATATGTATATAATATATTCTTAGAGTCATTATATTCCTTGTAGGATTGTATGCGAAATAGTGATTGTCCCATGGTAGAAATATATTCCCAACTTAACATAATAGCACTCATTATCTTCAAGAATTTCCCCATAGCCTTACTTTATTATTCTAGAACTATCTGTATTTTCACCATGGTGATTATGATTCATAACCCTAACTCCCTTAGACTCTCTCAGGGAAATCCTGTTTTAAAATATGTCAGCTATTGCTGTGACTAAACAAAGCCATTAAGACTTGCCTAGACCTTATTAATCATAAGAATAACAGTAGTGCAAATCCATATGTTTCTTCATTATATCCTTTTACATCACTTGTATCAATAGTCATTAAAAAATAAAAGTTCATATGGGAAAACCCAAACCTAGCAGAGCTGAAGAGACGACTGGAAAAGGGACTTTGTTGCAAACCTCATAACTCTCCTTTGTTTTCTCATTTGAGGACAGTTGGTTCCTTCTCACTTGCCATACTCCCAACTACTCACCTCCTTCGGTTTATGTCTAGCTTACACATGCATTTTTGCTATATTCATGAGCACAATAGCATTTCTTAACTCGTCTCATGTAGGCCCCATTAATGTCTTCTAGAAAAATCCAGCCTTAGCTATCAGGCTGGCCCCAAAGTGCAGGTAGGTTGTCAAGCTAAGTAATGATTACACAGAGTGAAATTGGAGTGGATTGAAAGGAACTGGTGGCAGCAAGACCAGCTGAGTAGATCTCGATAATTTGTGTCAGGAAGACAAAGTGAATTCATCTTAAGCCAAAAGGTATCTTGTTTAAACTTAACTAGTATCAATCTATCAGGCACCGGACTATACAAGGTTCTCCTTATGAAGCACTGCCTACTATGCTAACTGCTCTGTCTATGACAGTGAGCTCAGAGAATTTGCAGGAAGAACTGACCTGGGCTACTCTGAGTCCTTTATGTTTTTCACATTTTCAGACAGCTGAGATAATGTCAAACTGAATCCACTAATAACCAACAAGAATAACAGATGAGTTTCTCCCAGCTGTGTGGGAGCCATGGTCTATGAGGTACACATAGAAAAGAAGTACTTGCTTGTCCCATCTGTGACAGGTTTAATTTGGATTTGCACATGTTTATTTATCAAATAGGTACTATCTGAGATTTGATTACATATCTCTTTTTCACATTATTTACATGCTAAATTATTTTCACCCTCTCTTTTTTTTCAGCTAGATTTATGTTTATTTTTATGAAGTTAAGTTTTTTCTGAACATTCCAATATCCTTTACAGTCAGAAATTTCCTCTTTTATTTCTGTAGTACAATTTAGTTTTAGTTTTCCATTTGAAATGTGATTTGAGTTCCCATGATGGTGGCATTGGTTTTGTTGTCCTTAACAATGTTTGTCCTCTAGCTTTATGTGTTAAGGTTTTTGAATCAAGAAAATTTGAGGTCTAAATAAAATTTTTCTTTTAATCATATGTATGTGTAACACTATATATATATATATATATATATTAGTTTCTATGTGTATATGTGCATATATTAAACAAATATGGCTTCAGAAATGTTTTAAATGTATAATCTTTTCAGCTTTTTGCTTGATACTAAATTATGTTTGACACAAATGTATAGCATCATCCATCAACAGTGCCTGTCATCATAGAGATCCTGCTCCTTTGTAACACACAGATATATTTTGTAAACTATAAATAACAGCTTAGTTGATTTTTATTTTAGTTAGCCGTGATAAATATCATAATTAAAAATTTTTAAATATAAATTCTATGAATATTTCATGACTTGCTAGTAGAATAAAATGCAAGTTTTTCAAGGATAGTTGGCATGTCAAGCAAGCAGAACTTGTAGCATTGAGTCTATCAGCAGCATTGATCCCCTCCCTATATAGGTCATGCTTGCTACTGCTTGTCACCGGATGTAATGCTGACACAGTGTACCACCTTTTACTCATTCATGGGCCCCATGACATTTTGATTCATGTTCCTAGTCTTTGAATTTAAACACCATGATAAAAACTGCCTGAATTCAGAACATAAATTACTGAAGAATTAATCAGTCTGGCAAAGGTGTTAAAGAGTGTGCGAGTTCCTTGGCATTTCCAGATTCTTATCTAGCATTTTATAGATAAAATGTATGCCTAATGAAGGATTTGCATGTTGCTAACAAGTCAGTGGGAACAAAATATTCAATTTAATGTTGTAGTAATAAGAGTATTACATGTGAGTTTTAAAATCTAAAATAATACTCTAACATGTTATACACTGCTGTGTTGACCTATATTTGTCAGCAACTTGACTTTGTCCATAAAATATTATCAGTTCTCCCCTAGGCATCAGAGCATCTTTGAACATATGAATATCCCAATGACTTTTGCCCTGGAGATTTCTATTTTGATAGAGATGTTTTAAGTTTAGCTATTCTCCTCATTGTGAATGTTAACCCTAACAGCGAAGTACTTAATTCTGTTTCTTGGAATTTTCTACTCATATTATAAAATGTCAAAACTAGTGGGTAGAATGTTAAGCAATATAGGCCTTAAAAATGTTTTGACTACTGTTATCCTAACTATCAGGACAAGAACTGGCATTTATGCCTAAAGATGGGCCAATGCATAAGATTATAATAAAAAATCAAATACTTCTGAATTTAAAGTTCGTGTAGCCCTCCATTGTAGTTGATGGCAGCTGAATTGAAAATAAATTTCCCGTTGTGAAAGCAAGAGCTAGAAATGTTGTGTCTACCAAAGACTTTTAAAAAGCATCTCTAAAACCTTTTCTGAGGGTCAGGATGGCTTCCTCCCCCATTGTTTTTTTGCTACATGTTCACATCTGCCTTGAGGCCTCACTGCACTGAAACTGAGAGGAGATACTTGGACACCTGTTTACATATCTTGGCTGACCATCTAACCTCCTCCCATACCTCACTCCAGCTTCACTGTCAGTTCATTAAACAGGACAAGCTGATGCTGTCCTGTTTCCTGGGACCCCTCCTGCAATTCTGGAGCCCTGAGTCCTCTCCCTTTCTGTTTCCTTGTCTCTGTCTCTGTCTCTGTCTCTGCCCCTGTCTCTCTCTCTCTCTCTCTCTCTCTCTCTCTCTCTCTCTCTCTCTCTCTCTCTCCTCTTCACCCCTTATGTTGCTCTCCTCCTCTTTAGCTCCTGTCTATAAATATTTAATAAAATTCTGTCTAAAACAAACCTGTCTTATGTAAATAATTTAATTATTTGCATCCATTTGATAAGATCTTGGTTTAATGTGGCTTAGCTGGCCCTCAAGTATTCGAGGACACTAATACCCAACAAGAGAAAATATCTATCAACTTCAAAGAAATTCCAATATTTCCATATCACCATGATTCCTTCATTGGTACAATAACTGAATATGAAATTTGAATGTCACATTTTTCCTGAGCTAATGCTCACACTCTTTACTTTTAGAAATTAAAATTTTTTCCCTTAGCTCTCACTCTCTAAAGTTGATACCAATAATTTAGAAGCTCTTGAGAGTAAAAATTACTAGTAAGATTTGAGCTAAAACCAGTCTGTTCAAGCTCCTGTCCTATGATCCTGCCTCTGCCTCAGGATAGAAAACACATGTTCTTTTATCTACCATTTTAGACATACGTTTTGTTCTAAACTATCAGAATGCAAAGAAGGACAGACCATAGCTTAATTAGCTACAGTCTTAAAGGTTGTGGGGTCAAGGCTTATAATTGAATTATGTAAGCATTTGACCTTTAAAACCATAGATCAGGAATTCTAAACATAATTAGAAAATGTGGGTCACATAAAACACAGAGATGCTAAAATTGGCACCTAGTATCCCCCGAAATAATGCATGTTATTTCATGTAACCCCTAGTGAGCTCTAGTTCTCCAATCAAAGCCAAGTAGGAACAGTAGGGGAAAAGGTTGAGCGTGAAGGCACATGCATGCTCAGCTACGACCTACTGCACATTTAGTGATAGGCCTAGGTGTAGCTACAGTTTTTCTCTGTTAATTTCCTATGCTTCTGTTTTCTGTTTCTTTTATGTTCTCTTGGCCTATAATGTTTGCAACAGGATAAAATAGATGAATACTTAGAGAGATACCACAAGATTAGACAGGTCTTTGCGGCAGGCTTTTGGATAAGGTGCCCTGTGTTCATTCTGTTTTTGGTTGTTGCGTGTTTGTTTTATTTCACTTTTTAAATTTCCTTCCTATTCTTTTTAATTTTTATTTTTCTTTTATATATTACATCCCAGCTTCAGTTCCCTTCCATTGGTGACACTCTTCACCTGTGTCCATTCTCCCCCAGATCCACCCCTGTCCACCTCTTGTCAGAACAGAACAAGTCTCCCAGGGACATCAAGCGAAGACAGTATAACAATCTAAAAAAAAAAAAAACAGGTATAACTCATCACATCAAGGCTGGATGAGGCAACCCAGTAGAAGCAAAAGCGTCAGCTATAGCCTTTGCTCCCATTATTAGGAATCCCACAAGAACACCAAGCTTCTCAGCCATAACACATATACAGAAGACATAGGTCAGGCCCCTACCGGCTCCTTGATCTCTGCCAGGTCTCATGAATCCTGTCCAGTTGATTCTGTGAGACCAATTCTTGTGGTATTCTTGACCCCTCTGGCTCCTCCCATCATATTCTCGCTCCCTTGCAGGACATCCTAAGCTCTACTTAATGTTTGGCTGTGAGACTCTGCATCTGCTCCCATCGGGTACTCGATGAAGTATCTCTGGTCTCTTTGATGATGATTCTGCTAGGCTCCAGTGCCAGAACACTCTGTAGTCAGGACACACTGTAGATAGGAGATTTGTGGGTGGGTTGGTGTCCAAATCTACTGGAGGCCTTGCCCAGTTGCAGAAGATTCCAGGCCAAACTCTGTGTCTCCATTACTAGGAGTATTAGCTAGAGTTACTATTGTAGATTCCGTGGAGTTTTGATTGCACTAGGTTTCTACTCTATCCCCAGTGAATCCCCCAAATCCAATCATTTTGCCCAGTATTTTCTCCCTCCCTTTACCCAACCTGATACTTTCTATTCCAAACCCCATTCACCCCCAGTCCACTGGTCAAATGTATTCTATTTCCTCTTACCTGGACGATCCTTACACCTCCTCCGACACACCTTAACCCTTAACAGAAGAATGGATTTTTTTTTAACATGTGGTACATTTATACAATGGAGTATTATTTAGCTGCAAAAAACCAAGAGCATCATGAAATCTGCAGGCAAATGGATAGAATTAGAAAATTCATCCTGAATGAGGTAACCTAGACCCAGAAAGACAAACATGGTATATATTTCACTCCTCTCCTCTCCTCTCCTCTCCTCTCCTCTCCTCTCCTCTCCTCTCCTCTCCTCTCTCCTC
>OU015743.1:139860147-139924531 GCA_907169655.1 Acomys percivali | reverse complement strand
CCTCCCCTCCCCTCTCCTCCCCTCCCCTCTCCTCTCCTCTCCTCTCCTCTCCTCTCATCTCATCTCCTCTCTCTTTCTCCTCTTTCTCCTTCTTTTGCTAACTCTTTTTTGTTTGCCCCTTTCTCTTTCTCCTCTGCTTCTCTCTTCTTCCTACCTTCCATATCTTTGTTTCTTATGTTTTCTGATTGTATATCTTTGACTTATTCCAATTTTACTAGCAACCTTCTGTTTACCTCAGTATGCTACTGTGGTTTTTTTTTTTTTTTTTTTTTTTTTTTTTGGTTTTTCGAGACAGGGTTTCTCTGTGTAGCCTTGACTGTCCTGGACTCACTTTGTAGACCAGGCTGGCCTCGAACTCACAGCGATCTGCCTCTGCCTCCCGAGTGCTGGGATTAAAGCCATGTGCCACCACGCCCGGCTTTATTTTTAAATCTTTTACTGACCTATTTTTGTATTTATGTAGTGTGGGGATCAGAAGCTGGGGGAAGAGGGCCTGTGAATGGCAATGGAGCCCGTGCAGAATCCCGGGAACCAGACTACAGAGACCGTTCTCAAAGGTGTAGACCTAACTTTATTGTCCAGTGTTAAGGCCTTTAAAAAGTTGAAGAGCCTATCAGACTATCCCATACTATCCACAACCACCAATACCAATCAATCATGTCACTGTAGCTTTGAGGAAATGTTGGAGATGTCGGGGAAGGGCAAGGTCACCTTAGGAGACTTCTCTAAAGAAAGGGGAAACAGTCACCGCCCCAGCCTCAGATCTGTTTTGGGACTTCAATAGTGTGCTAGGGGTCCCTAGTCAATCAACACTCTATGCAGTGGATCAGAACCATTCAAGGAGTCTTAGGAGCCTCTGGTGCTTCATTTATTCCTTGTGTGTCTCCAAAAGGCATATCTTGAAACTCTACACAGGTTCCCTCTTTGTTTTAATTTCAAGATTAAACATTTCCAGTAGGAGAGCTTTGATATGCTGATTTTGGAGCCACATATGATTTTTATGTCTTATCAGGAAAAAATATAATAAGTAAAATTGTAATTGCCTTTGCAGAAACAAACAAGTAGGTGAAAATAATGTAGTGAGTTTGAAAGCCACATTCTGGAAGAAATGTCCCAGATCAGATAGGGTAACTATATCTACTCTGGTGGTATTTATAGCCACTATCTCTTGATGGAGCTTATGAAGGAGAGAAAGGAAGGATGTGTTCCAGGTGCCTTCTCTATATTGAGGCTGGAGACGAATGACTGGAGCTGTGGGCGTGATGATTTTCATCCTCTTCTTCACTCAAGGATAGATTCTGCAGAGCCGCCTGGAGCTGTTGCATCATTTCCCTCAGAACAGGTGTACAGCTTTATGGCTCAGCCAAACTGGTTTGTTTGTTCCTTCTGGAAAAACATCTACAAACCCTTATCCCATGGCTAAGAGGTGGGGCAGAACCCTTCCACATATTGTCCACAGGATCCCACCAGTAGACTAATGGCAAAGGGTGATCCTGGGAAGCATGGCACAGCAATGTTTATAGGCAGGAGACAGATTATTTGTGTCAAATTTTTAAAAAGTAATGGTAAAAAGAGCCTCAGTTAATTTATCCCTCAGGTTGTATCCCTGATGGCTTCCTTTTTAACTGTTCGTTTTTTATTTTTAAAAAAAAGTACGGGCTCATTCCACTATGGTTTGTCCTTGGGGATTGTAAGGAATCCCAAAGGTGTGTGCTATATATACTCCATTCAGAACAAAAGGCCATAAAAGCAGAGCAGGTACACACTGGACTGTTGTCAATCTTAACTGAATATGGCACACCCATAACCAGCATGGCAGTTTTAACAGTAGCAACAACCATCTTGGCATTTTCTTTAGGCGAGGCTACAGCAAAAAGCAATGTGGGAAAGGTGTTAATAATGACATGTACATATTTAAGACAACCAAACTCTGGGACATGGGTCATGTCCATTTGCCACAAGCTGCTGGGATGAAGACTTCTAGGATTGACACCAGCTGGTTGTAAGAGACCTACAGGCAGCAGACAGCAAGGGCCCACAAGTACTACAAGTGTGTTTTAAATGTTTATACAAATTTATAGATAACTGTGGGCAAAGGTTGTAGAGTGATAGAGCCAAATTGTGGAATCTAGAATGGAGCAATCGGGCTTGTTCTAACAGAGATGACAGGAAGGCTGTTACTAGAAGGTCAAGCTCCCTGTTTCCCTCTGAAATGACTCCAGGGAGCTCCAAATGAAAGCTTATATGTTGAATAAAGAAAGGAGCCTGTCTTTGTTCAATAATTGCTTGAAGTTGAATTATGGTCAAATACAGAGGACCCTCAGCAGGTTTAACAACAGCTACAAGTATAACCTTAACAATATTAATAGCATATTGACTATTGCTGAATATATTAATGGGGTCTTGCCAATTCCTTAAAAGGGCTAGCATGGCCAACAATTCTCCTAACTGCACAGATCCCTCAAAGCCAACTAATAGACACATGAAGTTTGTAGGAATGACAAAAGTGAATAACATAGCCAAAACATATGTTTGAGTAGTCTGTGAAGCCTGAAGCAGCACCAGGAACGGGTTTTTATAATCAGTACTGCCTATAAGACACAGGTGTTAAAGAAAGCATGGATAGAATTTTATTTTTAGGGAAATGGTTATCTATTTTGCCCTGGAAATTTAACAAAAAGTGCTGAGCAACATGGTGGGGTGAAAACATCCAGGAAAGTAAGTTCTGGGAAATTGGAAGAACAATTGTATCTGGCTTTTTACACAGCAATAAAAGGGATGTTTTAAGCATCATTAGTGCAAGAGTGAAAATATTATCTATAAAAGATGAACATTAGGAGCAGAAAAATACGCCAAATGAACTCAGTATAATATTGTATTGGGCCATTGGAAAAAGTGTCCTAGTAGAAAAACCCTGTGTGGGCATCAGAAGGCCCCAAACCTCACTAGCAGGATCAAATCTATGTAGAAGAACTTGATTAAGGCCTTCATTAACATGTTGTAAAGTCTGTTTTGCTTCCTCAGAAATGGTTAAAATCTCCTCTGGCCATTTGGCGTCAAGAAGTAGGAGAAAGAGGGTCAAGAGCTGTCATCTGGTAACAGGAAGTCAAGGTCGAATCCATGCCAAGTTCCCCAGAAAGGTCTGCATGGAAACCAATGTGGGTGGTATGAGAAAGGAGAACTGTAACTTTTGAGGCCTATTAGCATCTGAGGTAACCATGTGCATCCAAAATAAATATCATTCTTGAGTTTGTACCTTATTAGCTGCCATGGGAAGACCCGCTCCCCTAAAGCAATAGAGATATCCTGGAGCTTGAACTATACGGTTTGTTGCTTTGGGTGACCAATCAAAATATCATCCATATTACAGATCACATAAAAGTCACTGGCCACCTTTTTAATAGCCTGCGACACATAAGTCTGACAAATAGTGGCACTGTTTTTTACCCCCTGTGGCAATAACTTCCATTGATATCTGCTCATAGGTGTTCGATTATTAATTACAGGAACAGAGAAGGCAAATTTTGTCCTCCAGATGTGGAGGAATAGGAAATAAAAAAGAAACAACAAACTTTAATATCTACAGTGACCATACAGTACCCATGAGGGACTGCAGATAATGCAGGAAGGCCAGACTGGGTCCGCTGCCCCCAATCACGTGCATAGTAGCATTGATAGATCTGAGGTCAAGTAAGTATCTAAATTTGCATGGCTTCTTTTCTGTAACAAAGACAGAATTCCAAGGACTTGAAGAAAACTCTATATAACCACAATAAAGTTGTTCTTGGAGAAGGTCGAGCAATTTGTGTTGCTTCTCTCCATTGGCTATTGATCAACCCACACAGAATTCCATATTAATTTTAGGAGGAAGAGGAATCCTGTTGGAGCAGTGGCCCTTAGAATCGGGGGGGAATGCCTCAAATGTAATTTACCTTGTACAATGCAATCATCATAAAAGTCTTTATGGTCTGTGGTAATGATTACATCCATATCTTCCAAGACATCTCTTCCCCAGAAGGTGTTAGGAAGGTCTACTAGCACAAGGGGTGTGATTGTCGCTTGATTACCATCATTTCATACCACGTGATTGACTGAGCTGTTTGCCAACACTGTGTCAGGCTGCTAATGCCCTTTACAGACCATCTCAAGCAAAGTTTCTTATAAGTGGGAACTTCATCCCTCCTTAAACAAGTTCTTTCTGCCCCGGTATCAATAATACCACAAGATATGTTATCCTCTAATGTCAACAGAAGGTGTGCCTGATGCATTCTAACAGGAATTCTAACATATTTGCATATGTTTCCCTCCTTAATTGTGGGGCTGGGGTTGCCCTACTGGAAACTTAAAGGTTGCCTGTCTTTTTAGTTTTGGAGCAGCAGTCTTTGGCCCAATGCATCCCTTCTTACATTTCAGACAGACTGATGGGGGACTTTTCTCAGTATTGTCTTCCATCTTATTCACACACTGACAGGGAAAGTGGCCCTGACCCCCACATGTCCAACATCCTGCCTTGTTTTTACTTCTAGTGTCCTTTGTTTTAAAATTCACAGCTAGAACAGCTGCCAGGCTTTCTGTCTGATTATGGGTAATACCTAAGTCTCTAGTGTCAGTTATCCAATCTTCCAATTTTCCACTCCACACTAGAGCAATCGCCTTACATGCTTCAGCGGTAGCACCTTCCCATCCAAGTACTTTTTTAAGGCATCTGAAGCTGCATAAGCTGCATACCTTCTTGAACTCTAGAAACAAAGTCTGCAAAGTGTTTATTTGGGTTCTGTTTTAATCCACCTAGCGGTATGGTAGCACCTTCAGTAAGTAGTTCTCTGTATGGCCCACCCGGCGCACAAAGTGCACCTGATCAAAATAACTAGAAGGGCTTAAAAGTTGAGTATCAGGAGAAGCATAGTAGTACCTTCTCCCTGGAGAGCCTCAGGAGGGATTTGTTGTTTCTTCTTGTTTTTTGTTTTTTTCGAGACAGGGTTTCTCTGTGTAGCCTTAGCTGTCCTATACTAGCTTTGTAGACCAGGCTGGCCTCAAGCTCAGAGCGATCCACCTGCCTCTGTCTGCCTCCCGAGTGCTGGGATTAAAGGAGTGTGCCACCACGCCTGGCTTCTCAGTAGGGATTTGTACACTCCTAGCCTAGTTTCCTTGTCCCAGACTTCTCCCTCATCAAAGAATGCAGATTTCCACTGAAGGAATTGCCCTCCAGATAAGATTGGTCACATACTATTTTTTCTAGTCTTGGGGTGTATTTAAAATAGTGGCCATAGATTCAAACATTTGACTAACCAATGTTGAATATAGCCCATTCTCACTAACTACTATTCTAAATTTTTGCAGCGTTTCCATGGAATGTGGTTGCCAAACTCTTTGAGGAGGGTGCTTGCCTGCCCTGAGGCTGGGGAATTACAGGGAACTATTGGCTAGTGGAAGAGTCATCCTTCTTAGGGTTTAATTTAGCCTCATAGAGGGGCAACATAGGTGTTGCCAGAGAACTAGATGGGGCCGCCCAAGGATTTATATGGGAGGTCGTTTCCTTGACGACAGTGGGCCATGTCCCTACAGGGGATCAGGGAATCACTGCGGTTTCCTCTGAACCTGCGCTAAGTGCATAATGTGGCGGTTCTCCGTTGGTCTCATTTTCATAGAGTTGACCCAACTCCGGGTATAGAGGAATTACTTTTGGTTTCGCTGGGTCCTTATCTACGGAACTAGAGTGGCCAAAGTATGCTTGCTCAAGGCAGAGTCTTCAGCTTTTTCTGCCTCTCCAGGTTCTGCCACCAAGGTCAAAGAAGGTCAAGTGATAGCAGATACCAGGAAGCAGCTAAAAATAGCCATAACTAGAGGGGGAAAGTATGGGGGAAGTTCATCCTCTATCTCATCCTTCTCTGCAAGAATTGCAACCTGCTCTCAAGTTTGTTCATCCCAGATCTAGGAGCATGCAAGGACTCAGTTAGAACCTTATCATAGAAATGATTAAGCTTTTTATCTGAGAAAAAAAAATGTTGCCTACTCTAGAATAGATTGATTCTCTTTGAGCTGAGAATTTGAGTTACCCATCCTGTATAGAGGGATTCACTCACCCAAACAAATGATTATGGTGTTCCTTATGTCCCTGTAGTCCCTGTTTCTGCGCCAGCTGTGGGTATCAGGAACCTGGGGAAGGGGGGTGGAAGAGCCCACATAGAATCTCAGGAATCAAACTCCAGAGACCAGACTCAAAGATGCAGATCTAACTTTATTGACCAGTGTAAAGGCCTTTAAAAGGTTAATGGGCCGGCCAGGTGTGGTGGTGCATGCCTGTAATCCTAGCAGTCAGGAGGCAGAGGCAGGTGGATCGCTGTGAGTTTGAGGGCAGCCTGGTCTACAAAGTGAGTCCAGGACAGCTAAGGCTACACAAAGAAACCCTGTCTCAAAAAAAAAAAAAAAAGGGTAATGGGCAAATCAGATTGCCAATAGCAATCAATCATGCTGATGTAGCTTTGAGAAAATGTGAGGGATATGGGCAGGGACAGTTGGAAGGTCCTCTTAAGAGACTTCCTTAAAAAACTCTAAAGGAGTAACCCTGCCTTAGCCTCAAACCCATTTTGAAACATCACTAGTGTGCTAGCAGTCCCTAGGAGATCAACACTGTGCAGTGGATCAGGACCTTTTGAAGATTCTTAGGGGCTGCCACTTCACTCACTGTGGGCCTCCAAAAGGCTTATCTCCACACTTCTGAATAATTTGCACCTGAAGTAAACATTAAAATTTTTTATCTCATTACCTTCCACTAGTAAGGTTGCTATACTTGTTTGTCATCTTGGTAGATTGTTGATGCTTGGGCTCTGGACACCTCAGGAGGGGTCTGGCTTTATCCTGAGGTAAATATTTTCCCTTTCCCCAGCTAAGAACAAGTTTTCTTTCCACCCCGAGTCTTGTTATTGATTTCCCTACTGCCTTTCTCAATACAGGCTTCTAGTTTTTATTTGTTTTTAGCATTCAAATCACTTGCTGTGTTTTGACACACTTTTTAGATACATAAATTTTATAGTTCATATACGCTCAGCTGAATTGGTTTAATATTGGAGCTGTTAGTACTTGCTTAGTTAAAAATGTCTTTACAATAATGCTTTGACATATTGACTCAGAGACCATGGCTCTCACTCATCTAAGTATAAATGACTATGTCTGTTTTTCATGTTTCTTCAATAACTAGCTTAGTTTACATGTTAGCTCAAAACATTTATTATTATTATTATTATTATTATTATTACAGACATTATGTTAGATAGTTTTATGTCAACTTAAAACAAGCAGTTTCTTTAAGAAAGAAAACCTTTCAACTGAGAAAATAGCTTCACCAGATTTACCTGTGGGTAAGCCTGCTGCACATTTTTTCATTATTGATTAATATGGACCTAGTCCTGCATAATATAAGAAAGCACCTGACAAGCCATGGGGAAAAAGCCAATAAGCAGCCCTCCTCCATAGCTTCTGCTTCAATTCTTAGTTCAAGTTTCCGCTTTGCTAGAGTCCCTGTTCTGACTTCCTTTGACGCTCCATGGCGATGGGTTGTGATGCAGAAGTGTAAGCCAAAATAAACTGTTTCCTCCCCAAGTTGCTTCTGTTCATGATGCTTTTCCGTAACAATAGAGACTCTATACAAGATAAATATCTTCCAACCTTCATTTGCCAATGGGATTGCACTATTAGATTACACCAATTGTTTATATGAGCTGGTTAGTACAGCCACTCATCTATACGAAATATTTTCTTCTTTTTATTCTTAATCACTATTGAGGAAAATCACTGGTATCTTTTGGTTTTAGTTGCATTACACTAAGGCAAAATTATGTTATAAATATAAACTACATGGACTTATGATTATTTTTGTGTGTTTCATTTTTTTTCTTTTTTAATTTTAATTTCTAAATTAATTTATTCAGATTATATCCTGATTATTACCCCCGCATTTGTATCTTCCCATTCCCCCCTTCCTCCTTTTTTTTCCACCCAATGCCCCTCTCCTAGACCCATGACAGAAGAGGACTTCTTCCTCCACCATGTGGTCATAGCCTGGTTTCCCTTCCTTTGAGTGCCACCAGTCCTCGCCACCAAGGAGAAGTTCTTGGGAGATGATCTGATGTATTTTGATGCTAATTGCTGCTTGCTGTCTGACCTATCTTTTGATTATTAAAAAGCCATCCCACCTGGGCAGGGCAGGAGCTATGTGGGGCTAGGAGAGAGAGGAATTCTGGGAAGAAGGAGGACCACCACCAGGAGAAGGAGAGAGACCTGAAGTGAAGAGGGGAAGGCTGCTATGGGTTAGCTGGAGGAGAAGCACATGGCTGGCTGTGTGGATGGATAATCCAGGCCAGATGAAGAACATTAGCAAGTATTTGGGATTGTACATGGTAGGTAGCTTGATAGAAGATATTAGAAACAGATGGCATGAGATTGAGACAGGGATCCCATGACTGAGACCTTACTATGGGAGGTAGTTTAGAAGATTGATATCTGCCCTGCCCCAGGTTAACTAAGGCTATTTTAAAATATAACAAGTGCTTGTGTCTTAATTGATTGCTAGCCGGGCCTACAGGTAATACATATAATTTTAAAGACAATAGGAAGTGGTCAAATAGTGGGCACCAGAGTTCATATCAGAGGCAGTCCCTATTCTAGGTCTGGATCATTTCAAGTTACATTCTTTGGACTGGAAATTTCAAGATTTCCTTGTTGTAAACAACTGAGAAATATTCCATAGTGTAAATGTAATATAGATTCTTTATCTATTCTTTGACTGAGGGACATCTAGGTTATTTCCAGATTCTGGATATTATGAATAAATCTGCTATGAACATAGTTGAGCAAATGTCCATGTTGGGTGGTGGAGCTTCTTTCGGGTATATTCCAAGGAGCAGAATAGCTGTGGTCCTGAGGTAGCCCTATTTCCAATTTTCTGAGAAAGTACCAGACTGGTTTCCAAAGTGGTTGTACATGTTTGCACTCTCACCAGCAATGAAGGAGTGCTTCCCTTTCTACACATCCTCACCAGTATGTGATATAACTTGAGTTTTTATCTTAGCCTTTCTGATGGGTGCAAGATGGAATTCAGAGTCGGTTTGTTTTGCATTACTCTGATGACTAAGGAGGTGGATCATTTCTTTAAGTATTCTTCAGCCAATCGATATTCCTCTGTTGAGAATTCTCTGTTTAGTTCTGAACCCCATTTCTTAATTGGGTTATTTGGTTTGGTGGTCTTTAATTTCTTGAGTTCATTATATATTTTAGATATTACCCCTTTGTCAGATGTAGGGTTGGTAAGATCTTTTCCTAGACTGTAGGCTCTCACTTTGTTCTGTTCAATAAAGTTCATAGCACTAAGTGCCTTCACAAAGAGATTGGAAACATCTCATATAGGCAACTTAATGACACATGTGGAAGCCCTAGAGAAAAAAAAAAAAGAAGCATAAACACCCAAGAGAAGTAGACTGCTAGAAATAATCAAACTTAGGGCTAAATCAATAAATTAGAACAATTCAAAGAGTCAACAAAACCAAGAGCTGGTTCTTTGAGAAATTCAACAAGATAGACAAACCATTAACCAACCTAACTAAGAGGCTGAGAGACACTATTCAAATCAATAAAATCAAAAATGAACAGGGAGACATGAAATAGATAGTGAAGATATTCAAAGAATCATTAGGTCTTACTTCAAAAGATGCCACAAAATTTGAAAATCTAAAGGAAATGGACAATTTCTTGATTGATTCCACTTGCCACAGTTGAATCAAGATCAAGTAAAGTAAGTAGTTCTAATTCTCCTACAGAAATATAAGCAGTCAGCAAAAGTCTCCCAACCAAATAAAAAGCCCAGGGCCAGATGGTTTCAGTTCAGAATTCTACCAGACTTTCAAAGAAGAGCTAATACCGATACTCTTCAAACACCTCCACAACATAGAAACAGAAAGAACATCACCAAACTCATTCTATGAGGCCACAGTCACCTTGATACCTAAACTTCATAAAGACGCAACAAAGAAAGAGAATTTTTTTGGTGTTTTGAAGGACTTTTTTCTCATGTGTTATATTGATAAATTTATGTTTAATATCCACCTGTTTTTTCTTCTGAGCACATTGATATTTTATGATGGATTGCTCTTTATATAATCAGAAATTAATCTCATTATCAGAACTTTTCTTTTTCTCACATTCTTTTTTTCCTTCTGTTCTGAAGTCACTGAAGAATATATAATTTATAGGGCCTAGCTTTATAGCTTAGGCTTAAAGAATCTGTGCAAACAAAGATCACACGAATTAATTGCTTTTCTCTTTAAAACTACTGTCCTAGTTTCACTTCTGTTGCTGTGATATAATATCATCATTAAAACAGATTCATGGAGAAAGGGATTTATTTCAACTTCCAGTTCTAGGCTGTAGTTCATCATAACAAGGAAGTTACAGAGATAGGAGCTCAGAGACACTAGCTACACCCATACTCAAGAGCAGAGAAAAATGAATGCATGCATGGACTAATTTATTTCTTGCTTGCTTGATGGTGTTCAGTTCTATTTCTCTTCTACAATTCATGCCCTTCTCCCTGGGATGTGGTGCTGTTCATAGTGGGCTGAATATCCCCACATCAATTAATTTAGCTAAGACAGTCCACCACATACATACACACAGTCAATCATTCCCTTTCAAGTTAAATCTAGTTAACAGTTAAAACTAATAACCACTACAACTTTAACTCTGTTTTCACTTTTGGATTCATAATCCATTTTATTTTAATCTATATTTATACAGCGAAGAAAGATGGTTTCACCTTTTCCCCATCTAGGTATTCTACTATTTCAAAACATTTTTTAAAATTTCACCGTATTTTTGTGGTTTAAATATATACACATAGAAATATTTATTTATTTGAGATTATAATATAATTAAATAATTTCTCTCTCCCATTTCCTCCCTTAAGACAATCCCACATACCACCACCACAGCCTTGTTCTTTTCAAAATTGTGGCATCTCCTTTCTTAAATTCTGGTGTGTGTGTGTGTGCTTGTGCGCGCGTACATTCTTAAATACATTAATACAACTTTCTCAGTCTGCACAATGTTACTTGTATGTTTATATTTTTAGTCATGATTGTTTAGTATTAGGTAACCCACTGGAAGACTATATCTTCCCTCTGGAAGACTATATCTTCTGCTTCTCAGCAGTCCTTGACCACTTATATACTTTTTTTTCGTTTTGTTTGGTTTGGTTTTCTTTTTGTCTTTATGTTTCATGTTGCCTCTGTGAAATTATTTTTCTACTAATTGTAAGGAAATATTTTCTAAATTCTGTTGCAATCAACTTGTCAACCTCTACAATAAGTATGCATTTTAACTGCAGATTGCTAAAATCAGGATATTAATTATAGAACAAATGGATAAAACAACAATACTGATATGTCCTCCTCACCATCAAGAGGTATTTCTTTAAAATTTCTCAGGGTTTTGTTTTTTTGTTTTTTTGTTTGTTTGTTTGTTTGTTTGTTTGTTTTTTGTACTTTTCAGTAAGATCCTTTCCTATTGATCCTAATCAATCCTAAAATTTTTTACAGCATTGTGGGTGGAATTGTTTATTTAAGTTTTCAATAATTTTATATTAATATATAACAAATAATTATATAGTCATCATTTGCTAATATCCCTGCTGAGATAATTTTGTCAGTTGTTACCTTCCTTGACAAGATCTACACTAACACTAAAGACAAATATTTTGACACATCTGTGAAAGCTTTTGTAGACTGGGTTAATTGAGCAGAAAAGACATGCTTATTAGCCATGGTCACATCAGTTTGTAAGACTTTTCCTTCTCTGTTAAAGAACAAACTTTTTCTTCTAGATTCTTGCCTTTCAAACCTATTGGCTCCTAGTAATTGCTAGCTATGAAAGATGTTTAGTTGTCTGACATTTCATAACATATTATACAGCATATTTCCCTAGCTACTCTTAGCAAGAGAAAACTGAGCTAAAAGAAAAAGGTTATTCAGGTCCCCTTTACCTCCACAAGTGGGAATAAAATTCTCTGGCAGAATATGTTGAATTTTTTCGTAAGATGGTTCTCTTTCTTTACTTGCTTAAGGCTACATATTTTTTTTTCTGATTGGTTAAATAAAGAGCTGAATGGCAAATGGCCAGTAGCTAGACAGGGGAAGATAGGCTGGACTTCCAGGGAGAGAGAGGAATTCTGGGAAGGAGATAAGGCGGATGCAGAGGAGGGTAGATTTGCCAGAGAGATGGAGATGAGGCAGGAGGTACAGGGACTAAGGAGAGGTAACAAGCCACACTACCGGAGATGGTAGAGTTGGGCAAATAGGTTAATTTGAGTTATAGGAGATAATTGAGCACAAGCATAAATGTTGACCATAAGCACTGATAATCAATGAAGGGTCTTAGTGCCATTACTGCCGGCCTCGGGGACAGTACAGCAAGAGGGAAGATTTTGTAAATTTGGGTTAGAAGAATTCTAGAATGCTATACCCTGAGCTGAGTGGATAGTGACTTTTGTGCTCTAGAAGACCAGAATGCCAGAGATCCTTAGAGAGTAGATGCCCATCATATGTCGTTTCAGATAGAAACAGGGACTGGATCAGAGGCTGGGCTATAAGGCTTTTGAGGTGTTCTCTGGCAAAAAATATTATTGCATTTCCTTCTGTCTTGAGAAATTAAATGAGGCTGAATTCAAATGAAATGGACTCCAAGAGTGTCCTATACAGGACAGATACTGAGACTCAAAGCTGGACTCTGGGCAGAGTTCTGAGAGTTTTATGGAAGAGTAGGGGTATGGAAAGACCCAGAGGGGTCAGGAGATCCACAGGAAGACCATCAAGGCCTGAGCATCTGGACCCAGGGGGGCCTGCCCAAACTTATGCACCAACCAAGGACATTGCATTTCAGAGAAACTAGACCCCCCTGTTCATATGTAGCAGATGGACAGCTCATTCTCTACATGGGGGAATGCCTCTGCCTCTGAATCTCTGACACGCACTCTGATGCCCACTATTTGATCACTGCCCCTTGGCAGGGTGGCCTTGTAGGCACATGGCGGAAGGCTACCGTAATGAGACTTGATAGTCTGTGGCCAGATGGTGAGGGAGGACCCTCCTTCTCCCCCCTCCACATCTCAGAGGTCTAGGGGAGGGGACTAGGGCAGAAGAGGGGGATAGGGTGGGAATGGGAAGATAAGCGCTAGAGGATAACAACTGGATGTAGTGTGAATAAATTATAATAAACACACTTTTTTGAAAAAGAAATGTGATGAAACACCATGATCAAAAGCAAAATGGTATGTTTGGTTTACACTTCCATAGTACTGTTAATCATCAAGGGAAGTCAGGACAGGAATTGAAATAGGAAGTTACATGGAGATAGAAACTTATGCAGAGGCCATGGAGGGGAGTTGCTTACTGGCTTGTTTTCCATGGCTTGCTCAGCCTGATTTCTTATAAAACCTGGGACCACCAACCCAGAGATGGGACTACACAAAATGGGTTGGGCCCTCCCAATAAACCACTATTTAAGAAAAGGCCCTTTCATATGTTCAACTATGTTCATGGTGGCCTTATTCATAATAGCCAGAACATGGAAACAGCCTAGGTGTCCCTCAGTAGAAGAATGGATAAAGAAACTGTCGTACATTTACACTATGGAATACTACTCAGCTTTAAAAACAAGGAATTCCCAAAATTTGTGGACAAATGGATTGAACTAGAAATGGTCATAATGAGTGAGTTCACCCAGAAGCAGAAAGAGTCAAATGGTATATACTCACTTATATCTGCATACTAGCCCAATGGGCATGTCCCACGAAAGCCTTCACTTACCAAGAAAGTGGAACAGAGGAGAGGGCATCCTATTGGGACTTTAGGTGAGAGAAAGAAGCATGGGAGAATGGGGAAAAAGAAGGATCCAGAGGGTCCTAGAAACCTACAAGGAGAACATTATGATCTGGTCCCAGGGGTCCTGCTCAAACCATGGCACCAGCAAAGGACAACATGCACAGTAAACTTTGAACCTGTATCCAGATCTAGCCAATGAACAGGACATTCTCCACCATTGAGTGGAGAGTGGGGACTGACTTTCAAACAAACTCTGGTGCTCCATTTTCGACCATGTCTCCTTTATGGAGAGGCCTGGTGGCACACAGAGGAAGGATAGCAGGCTGCGAAGAAGAGACTTGATACCCTATGAGCATATACAGGGGGAAGAGGTCCCCCTCAGTCACAGATAGGGGAGGGGAGTAGAGGGAAAGTGGGAGGGAGGGAGGAATGGGAGGATACAAGGGATGGGCTAACAATTTAGATGTAATATGAATAAATTAATAAAATATTTTTAAAAAAGAAAATGTCCTTTAAGTTTGATTAATGCCTAATCTTATGGAGACATATTCTTAATTAAGATTCTTTTCTCTCAAATGACTTTAGTTTGAGTCAAGTTGAGATAAAACTACTCAACACAAGCACATAAACTCATAGAATTTCTTGCCCTACCCTAAAGATAAGTACCTTTGTACATCCATATTTATTGCTGCTTTATTTAAGATATCAAGGAAGTGGATAAGATCTAGATGCCCCTTAAAAGAAAATTTAACAGTTAAAATATGGTACATATACATGAAATGGAATATTCCTCAGCTAAAAAGTAAAATAAAACTTGCAGCAAAATGGGATGAATTATAATGCATAAAATTAAATGAAGTCATCCAAACTCAGAAAAAACAAAATATATATTCTTACTCATATGTACATTCTAGATTATAATATGTACATGTTTAAAGGTAAGTGTAGGTAGTCTATAATATTTTTATAAAGGACAAATAAAAGGTAATATTAAGTGATAAGACTAGATGAAATTCTAGTAGAAGGGTACATCAGTCATAAAAGAGCATAAAAAGCTAATTGTTTACCTGGATTCACATTAGTCATACTTTTTTATTATGGTGGATAATTCCATGAATAGCTACTGACAGTGAAAATGCAAAACTCTATGAAAAGCTCTATGGGTAGAGAATGGCTTTTCTAACTGCGCAGATGTTGACTGAGATACATAGATCTTGGGACTGAGGATGTGTTTTGGGGAACTGGCTACCTAAATCTACCTTGTGATTTGTAAGTGTGTGTGTGTGAATGTGTGTGTGTATGTGTGTGTTTATTACAATAAGCAATTTTATTTTTTAAAAAGGAAATTGTTGCATTATCTAGGCAACATAAAATCAATTCATTTATTTTGCAGAGTAAATCTCAATAACATAGCATTCAGGCTGAGTCATGGTCATTGCTACATGCTTTATCCAAGTTTATAGTGAAAGAAAACATCAGGTAGTTCCAAAGGATATGAAAATATGTTGGTCTCTATGAAAAAGAGAAAAGCTGAAGCTTCAGCTAAGGCTAAACTAAACAGTTATAATTGTTAGAGACTGGCAACATCATAGAAACACTTTGTGCACTGCTCTGGTTTCTTTTTTTTTTAATTTTTTATTAATTTATTCTTGTTACATCTCAATGGTTATCCCATCCGTTGTATCCTCCCATTCTTCCCTCCCATTTTTCCCTTATTCCCCTCCTCTATGACTGTTCCTGAGAGGGATTACCTCCCCCTGTATATGTTCCTCAAGACCCAGCTATTCCACTCCTTGGAATATACTCAGAAGATGCTCCAGAACACAACAAGAAAATTTGCTCAGCCATGTTCATAGCAACCTTATTCATAATAGCCAGAACATGGAAACAGCCTAAGTGTCCCTCAGTAGAAGAATGGATAAAGAAACTGTGGTACATATACACTATGGAATACTGCTCTGGTTTCTTGAGAGTAAAGATTACCCACTAACGATCCCATCTAATAAAATCGCAAATTCATTGAAAGGAGAATAATTAACCTAAACTTGGAATATCCTTGAAGAGATTTTCTGTTTTAAACATTCACTTTTGGACGTGTTTCATCAGGGTTGGCCAGGAATTTTCAAAAGAACCAATGAAGCTGTGGTTGAAGTGGGCCATGCTACTTCTGAGCTGGCAACTACATCTTTTGGAATAGATGGTACTGACACTGCAAGAGGGACGGATGATGCAAAATTGAGAGTCCCTAACCTGTGACAGGGAAAAATTCCTTGCAAGAAGAACCAAGAAGCTATTCCATGAAACTGTTAAAAAAAATTAAGTTGAAATGAAACCTTCTGGGTTTCAGAAAGTCTAATATGGGATAAGCACTGAGAAAGTTGCAGATTTGCCTAAAGAAGTTATATGAGCTGAGTAGTAGAGCTGGAAGGGTAGCTCCACATATGTCTTTTAGAAGCCAGATAGTCCTGCCACTTGCCCCAGGTGACACACATTGAGCTAGAGAATGGTTTTCCTTGTTTGCTTTCATTCTATCTTTCTTGGATTTGACAATTCCTTTCTACATCTTTTTGAAATGGTAATGTTTGCTATGTGCCATTGCACATTTCAATTGTACATCAGAGGTAAAAGATTGTGATAAGTTTCAGGAAAAAAAAAAAAAACCCATAGACTTAGCACTTTAAAACTCTTAGAAAAATGTTAAAGACTATGATGAGTTTCATTCATTCATTTATTTTTATTTTATTGGTATGTATGTGTCTGCACTGTATTGTATGCCTGGTGTCTACATGGGTTAGAAGGATTTGGATACATTGGAACAGGATTTAAAAGCCATTGTGACTCACCATGTGAACAGACATTACCTTTAATTGCAGGGCTGTATGTTCAGGTCTGACTATGAGGCCTTTTAGAGGTTGAAATAGTTCATTTTTCCATTGTGATACGGCCGTAAGATTATAGGAATAAAGTTATAAAGTTGTCATATATTTGAATGTCAACTTGATGAGAGGAAACGTGTGGTGATTTATACTGCTTGTCTACTTGATGTGGTCAAGATAACCTTGTAGATATATTTATGTGAAGAGATTTGCCAAGTAGGCTAATTGATATGGAGCTACTTGGAATAAACTTCTAACGGAAGCGTGACTCGGCTTGTGAAACACCATTCTGTTTGCCTTTTTTGATAGTCTGAGCTGCTTTGGTGTGTCCTCTAGCTATATGAGGCAGAAGTTTCTGAAAAATTTAGCAAAATTAATTTGTCAGTTTTTGGCAGGTATTTGTTGACAGTGATAATATAACAACATGTTTTTAATATGCTATTATTAAATATTAAGTATGACTATTACCTGGAGGCTTTTCATAGATGCTATCATTTAGATGAGTAAAGTCAGCTATATCACTAATGTGCTATGGATCCTTCTCAAAAATATACTAAAGTTTTCAATTATTTGTCTGCATCTATCATTTTGATATAATCTACAATCATTTGGGTGATGTTTCTCTAGTATATTATCTTGATTATGTTAATGGACAAGGGAAAACACATCTTAATTTCAGAGGGATCTTGAACTGTACACAGTGAAGATAATAAACAGAGCAATAGCGTGCATCCGTTGCTCTGTTGCTGATTAGACACGTCATGGGTCCAGTAGGTTCCAGCTCATGCTGTCTTTGTTCAGAAAGATAACTCACAGGATTTGGAATTCTCATTTGACTTGCTTTATGTTGTTTGGTTTTGTTATTTTATTCCACTCTTCAAACTATTTGACTGCTACATTCTGACCTTCATGGTTTCCCTTGAGAAATGCATACTTACTCGGACCAATTTCACTTTAAATAGTATTTTGGTATTTTGTCCGGGGTGCTTTCAAAATTCATTATTCATGCTCACTTCTCCTTCATAGAGTTATGATTGTGAATGCACGGACTTATCAGGTAAGCTTATAGGAGCCAATGAAAATTTTAATCTTTCATATGTGTTTCACTAAATCATCTGTTGAGTCATTCATTATTGCTCAGTTTGTCATCTGCTCCTTTGCTCCCTTTTGGAGGCTTCATGCCCTACAGAGCATATAAGATCTCCTGGCCCATGTGCTAGCTCACTGACTCTTTCTTCTGCTGCCAGGCCAACCCCAGCAATTCTTCCTATCACACAATTTTTATATTTTTATTCTACAATTTTTATTTTTTAAATATTTTTATTTCTCTTTTGAATGTTTTTCTCTTTCATGCTGGAGTCCTTAATTTATGCATTTGTTTGAAATTCATTAATTGAAATCGTAAGCATTGTAACACTCTCTCTTAAGATCTTGATCTATTTATAGCCACTAAACTAGGAGAACATCGGTGGTAGAAAACTTTTATATTCTTCCTTTTTAAATTATTTGACCATGACCAGAGCTGTGATCCATGGCCCTGAGCTGAAGCTGCTCCTAATTCATTAGCCACCTTGAACTATGGCCTTAAAGTGAAAATACTCAGGACTGTGCTTGCCTTCAAGTGCATCCTAAATACACATGCAAGGATTCCCAAAGCAAAGTTCTAAACCTCCTTTATTTGCCAACTCCATTGTTATGGAAGTAATTTCCATTGGCTTCTTACTTGACAGAGAAAATGGATCTTTATTCGCTGTGTTTTCTTGGCTAGCCTTGTCTTTTGGCCTTATATGCGCCAGATGTGAACCTAGTGTGTTTGGTTAACTATGGCATCTGCCATGCCAGTCATGGCCTCTGATCTTAATCTTTTCATACATACAGCATTTCTGGAACTGTATCAGACTAATCATTTTTAGTTTATTCTGGATATTTTAAATGTTATACTGTGGAAAATAAGGGTTTTCATATAATCTTTCAAAACACTCTTTTTTAAAATCAAGTTAGTACCCTTAATTAGAGGGAAAAAAAAAAGAAAGAAAGAAAGAAAAAAGAAACCACCATCTTATTTACAAATAGGTAGTTCCTTGCCATGTATTTTCACTCAATCCAAAATGTCTCATTATTCAAAGCTTACCCAACTACTAGGTCCGAGTTAATCTAGCTTTCTCAATGTTGAAAGTATTTACCTGCTGTTGCTTCCTTGCTATTTTGGAAATATGACCCTAAAGGCATTTTATAATTATGTGGGCTAAAATGGTTGAAGGATTTCTGAATAATTCAGCTGCCCTCAACCCAGGACTGAACATGGCCTGTCCTCAGGCTAAAACTACAGGAACAGGAAACTCAGCACACATGGAACCATTTTCTGTGTGATGATTCCACTTCAAACCCTGCTGGCATCTTTCACTCTACAAAAACCTTTAAACAGTTTCTGCATTTGATTCAGGATTGGCAGTGGTTGATGGCTGGGGTTGCCATGGGGTGTTGGTGCTTTCTGTATAGTCTATAGAGTAGGAACCTAATTCTAATTTTATTTCTATATTTAATTGAATGATGCTTTCCTGCTCATACAGAATGTAGCTTACATCACTGCAAAGTGCCTCTACCTTTATCTGTGTTATTGAAAAAATTAAGAAAAGAAAATAATACATAGCAAGCACATAGCACACTGTTCTATGATATGTACGGTAGTGAAAATGACCGTTGCTTGCGTCCTATAGTAGAAAAGCAAGCATATTAGAAATTAGACTTTCATGTTAGAGTTGCTTTCTAAAGAGTTTTGAGAATGTTTATATTGTCACTCTGTTTTGTTCTACTGTTTTAACCTTACAGATATACAGTTTTGACCCATTTATTCATTCCCCCAACATTTTGCTTTTACTTCTAATTATTAATTAATACATTGTGTAATAATATCTCTTTCTGTATTCTCTTCTCATTTTTGGAGCACAAGGAGGAAAGGACAGCATCATATCTTTACCTTCGTAGGAAGGCATGCAATTTTCCCCAAGCGCATTTCACAAAGGATGCATGATTGAACGGCCAAGCAAATTTTTGGTGATTTTTCTTTTGAGTGCGACATCAGGCAGTGCTGATAAAACCACTCAAGATGATGAATATGGCGTTCTTGGCAGTTATATTTCCTGTGACCATATAGATTAGACACAAATACTACTCCAGAGACTTGCAGCTTTGCATAGTTACTATATCACTACTGTCAACTTCCCAGAAGACACACTGACCTTTCTTAATCAGGGCATCATTTGGAATACATAGCGATGGAGCTTCTTGACAACTCTCAAGCTTGAAAACCATCCTCTGCATGTAAAGATTCTCTGTGCACACAGCTTATGATTTCCATCTTCTTCTGGCTTGTCATTAACGGTTCTATGCTGACCCCGCATATATTTTTTAACATGCAAGAATGCAATGATTAGCAGTTCCCGGATTACTGTCTAAGGATTTATGATGATCTTCATAGCCTGTCGAATTAAAAAGGTTTCCCAGAGGATCAGACACACATTATGATACCAGCTTCCATTTTTAACATATGTCCTGGGGTAAATTTAATATAGTGGTGGCTGAAATAAAACAGGCATTCTTCCTAGTTAAAATAATACCTCTTTAACTAATTTTTTTAACTTTGCTACTGAAAAAAAAAAAAAGACATCCACCAATGGCTGGAACATAGAAAGAGAAAAGAAAAAACAAAAGACATAATTAGCAAATGCCCAGTGATGCTTGCAGATATTTACTCAAACCACATTTCAAGCTGATTCTATTTAAAACTTTTGTTTGTTGCCATGAAGCAACATGATTCATTAATTTTCTCTACTTCTGAGGCACAAAGTATGTCTGTGTACATGGCATTAAAATATTTCAACAAAACTGTGTGTGTGTGTGTGTGTGTGTGTGTGTGTGTGTGTGAGTGTGTGTGTGTGTGTGTGTGAGAGAGAGAGAGAGAGAGAGAGAGAGAGAGAGAGAGAGAGAGAGAGAAACAGAGAGAGAGAGACAGGAGGAGGGGAAGGGAGAATAAAAGGAGGAGGGAGGGAGAGAGGGAGAGGAAGAGAGGGGTAGAAGAGGGACAGAGAGGAGAGATAAAGAGAGAGACAGAAACAGACAGAAACAGAGAGACAGAAAGGGAAGGAGGGAACAAAGAATGGAGGGAGGGAGGGAAGAACAGAGGGAGGGAAGGAACGGGGAGAAGGACAGGGAGAATGTGTAAGAGTGAGAATATGTTAAGACTATGGTGGCTTCAAACACCAACCTCTCTTTATTTTGCCCACCAAGGCCTATAATTACCTGTGAGCACCACCATGTTCATATATTTTGACAATTGGTTATCTGGCATACCAATAACTTAGTCACCTCTCTGTTTACATAAATTCCTTGTTAAAAGAGCTTAAGATGGATGCATGCATACACGTGGGTGAGAAAAACCCTTCTCCCATGGAAACTACGTTCTCAGGGAGCATTCCCTCCATACTTAGTCCTTTATTGTCTTCTGTCAAACACAGGACTATATTAATCTCTATGTTATCAAAGTGTTTCAAATATAAGTTTAGAAGTATAGAAGATATATCAAGGAGATCCTTGAAATCTTCATTTTGAGAATAAAAGAGTGATAATAAATATGTAAACACAAAAATATTATTAAAAAGCACATACAAAAAGTCTACTTAGCCTAGTTGTTCTGATTTTCTACATTCTGTTCTCCATCCCACCGGGTTCAGATCTGTATATCACATTATGCTAAGTTGAGGCTCAAAGTCAGCAAGTTTAAAACATAGGCAAATGTGCTCACACTGAACTCCAGAGTCCGTTCCAGGTGAGGTTCAGCTCTGAATGCATCACATCACCAGCCCAGATCATCATCACTCCTGTTTCTCTGATTGTTTGTTTATTTCTTTATGCTTGTGTTTGTTCACTTGTTTTTCTTTCTGAAATCCATGCCCATTTTCACCTCAGGAGTCAAGATTTCCATCTAGAATGCATTTCATTTACCACCACACCACACCCCCCTGGGGTCCTTTACACCTCTGCCCAAGTAAGCAGGGATGCTCATGAACTATCTCCTTGTGCTGCTTTCCCTTTTTACTCAACATACTGTACAATTACTACTACTTTACTAGCATGTAGACTTACTAACAGGGAAGACTTCCTTGTGATACTATATTAGATTTTTTTTTTTTTAATTTAGCCTGAGCCCGTGTTTCTTAATGCTATTTTTCCACTAAGGAGCCACAGGATGTGACTACTTGACTCCTTGACTAAGTGAAACTCTATGAGCCCACTAAGAAATAAATCCAGGCTTTTCTTTATGTCTGTGTGGATTTTCCTCTCTTCATTTCCAGATACCCTTAAGCTCTGTCTCCTCTTCACCTTATCTCTTTCTCCTCCTCTTTTTCTCATTTCTCCTTCCTCCTTGTTTTTCTTCTTCACTTGCTCTTTCTCTCTTATGCATGACTTTGTGTAACTGAAGGATACCATATCTTAAAGCAGGCCTAATTTGCATTTTTCTTCTTAATAGAAAGATGTTGAGGATTTTGCTTAATTAAAATGATGAGTTTTTAATATATATGCATAAATGTATATATATTTAGACATTTATTTTAAATTTTCCAAATATTATAGAAATTTCTTGAGATTTATCTTCTTACCAAGATGTCTTCCATAGAACAGAAAGTCCTATGGGAACCATATGACATTATAAAGCTTTTGTACAGCAAAGGAAATTACCAGTTGAGTGATGAGGCAACCTGGGAAATGGAAGAAAATCTTTACCTGCAGCACAACTACAAGGTTACTATATAAATTATGCAAGAAACAAGAAAATAAAACAACCTAATAAAATGGATTATAAAGGTGAACAAAAAGTTTTCAAAACAAAAACATCGTGGCTAGCCAAAATCTTTATTATGCATTAATCTTGGCTATCAGGGAAATGCAAATTAAAACCATGATAAGACTCCATATCATCTCAATCAGAATTGCCAACATAAGGAATTCAAATGACAACAAATGTTAACCAATGTGGGGATAAGTGTACTTATACATACTGTTGGTGGGCTGTGGGAGTGGAGTATTGTTCAGCCACTTTAGAAATCAGTTTAGAAGTTTCTAAAAAATAACTAAGGATAGAACTACCTTATGCCCTAACTCTATACTCCTCCTAGAAATATAATCAGAGAAGTATGTATTTTACTACAGAAATGCTGGTACAACTCTCTTTATTGCTGCTCTGTTCACAATAACCAAGAAATGGTACCAACCAAGATATCTAACTTATAGATACTGAAAAAGTGGTGCGTTTACACAGTAGAATATTACTCATCTATTAAAAAACAGAAATTATGAAACTTGCCAATAAGTGTATAGAACTGGGAAAATATACCGAGTAAGGTCATATAGAACAGAAAGCACCACATGTCCTTCCTCATGTGTAGACTCTATCTGTGAGTCTTTCTTTTATATATTTTAGTCAGTCTATGTTTTGCAACTAAGTCATTAGAAAGGGGCCATATGAAGAGGTTACAATAAGGAAAGGTATATAGTAAAATACAGGCAAAAACAAAGTGAGAATACTGTGGGCCTATATGGACCAACAATGAAAAGGATTGCGGATGGTAAATAAAATGGACATGGAGAATTTAACCCAAGTGAAGAATGTATAAAAAAACTACAGGGAAATACAAGGTCTTACAACCAAGCTTTAAAAAAAAAAGTGGTAAAAGTAGAACAGGTGACATGAAACACACAGGTAAATATAATTTATAATCTTAAGCAGAGACAGAGTAAGAGATGAGGTAGGCAGCAAGGGCTCGTCTTAAATCTAAGGATACGTGAAGAAGTCTTATGGAAATCTACTAGTTTGTAAGTTAATTTCAAAAGACATAACTCGAAATGCCCTGCAGGGATGTTAAATGCTGCTTACAAAGTCATTGAATATTTGTTGAAAATCTCAGTGTATACTTCCTTAATAGTTATTGACCAAGGAGGCCCCAAATTTCCCCTCCAAATATCGACCATTACAATTGTTCCTGGTTGCCTGCTACAACTAAGTGTTGAGAGTATGTTTTTGATAAATTGTTTAGAGACCATATTTTTTAAATACACCAAAAATTTTGGGTTGCAGGACATTAATGAATGGACCACAAGGAGACTAGGGCACCCCTCCCTACTGTTTAGCTTGCACACTGCTGAAGGATATTTTTTTTACTTTTCTTTATTTATTTACCTTATGTTCAGGTCATAGCCACATTCCTCCTTACCTCCCAGTCTCACCGTTCCTCACTCTCCCCGACCCTCTTCTTCCCATATTTCTCAGAAAGTGGGAACCCCACTTCCAACCCACTCCAGCTCATGGAGTTGCATCAGGACTGAGCATGTCTTCTTTCCATGTGGCCTGGCAAGACAGTCGCACTAGGGGGAAGTGATCAAAATGCTGGCAACAGAGTCCATGTCAGAGACAGCCCCTGCTCCCCTTATTAGAGGACCCACATGAAACCTGAGTTGTTCATTGGCTACATCTCTGTAGGGGGCCTAGGTCCAATCCATGCACGCTCCTTGGGTGATGCCTCAATCTTGGCAAGCCCCGGTGAGCCTTGGTTAGTTGACTCCCTTGGTCTTCTTGTGGAGCTCCTGTCTCCTCAAGGTCCTTTTCTCCTTCCCCCTACTTTCCCACAACACTCCTTAAACAATGCCCAAAATTTAGCTGTGAGTCATAGCATGTGTTTCAAAGTGCTGCTGGTTGAAGCTCCTCAGACGACAACTCTGCTAGGCTCCTGTCTATAATCATTGCAGAGTACATTTAATAGTGTTAGGGGTTGACTCTCTCCCATGGAGTGGGTCTTGGGTTTGACTGGACTTTTTCTTTAGTTTTGTTTTGTTTGTTTTTGTTATTATTTTTTGAGACAGGGATTCTCTGTGTAGCCTTGGCTATCCTGTACTCTCTTTGTAGGCCAGACTGGTCTTGAACTCACAGAGATCTGCCTGTCTCTGCCTCCCTACTGATGGAATTAAAGACATGTGCCAACAACCGTTGGACGTTCTCTTAATCTCTGATCTGTCCTTATTCCTGGACATCTTATAGGCAGGGTGATTTTGGGGTTGAAGTTTTTGTGAGTGGGTTGGTGTGTCCCTCCCTGTGTGAGGAGACTTGTCTAGTTAATGTGTCCTGTTCAGTCTCTCTGGCCCCTGATACTAGGAGTCCCTGCTAGAGTTCTGTTCATGCCCTTCCAGGAGCCCACTCTGACTTAGGTCCTGGAGATTCTCCCTGCCTGCCCAAACTTCCTCTTTTCTCAGCAGGCCTTCTGTATTCCTTGCTCCACCAGTCATCCTCCCCCTCCTCCAACTTTCTCCCCATCCCCCACCCTTTCCCCATGCTTCTGCCCCAGGTGTGATCCTATATGTAAGCTGCTAGGAGATTAAAGACTTTGGTGAACTCATGCAGCACTAAAGCCTACATGCTACAGTACCGACCTGCAAGCAAGCTATGCAATAGTGTCATTGTGATGATGAGCAACTAACAGCCTTCTTATTGCATCTTAGAAATAATATAATAGCCTTGTTTCATAGAGTGCCTGCAGTTTGTGATTTTAGTACTATTTCAGTATCAGTTATTTCATTTATAACCACTCTCAAAACCCAACAGGTGTCTTTATAGGTAGGACAATATACAACTCCACCTGAATTTGAATTGGATAGCCAAAAACAGACTATGAGATGAGAAATGTATTGAAAAATGTTTAAGCATTTCCAGGTGTCACCAATAGATGACTAAGGAGGTGGCCTATGAAGGAACAGAGGGGAAGCATGGATGTCATGTGGGGGGCTAGAGAGAAGGTTCAGTCAGTAAGGTGCTTTTCTGCTATACATCTATAAAAAACAATTAAAATATTAATATTGGCAATTGTACTATACCAGACAACTCAGTAAAAATGAGTGGTGAGCTGCCTTCTCACACCATAAAGAACAGCTGCAAGCAAAGTATGTGGCTCCCAGAATTGCATCATACGATGCTTCTCAAGACACGTGAAGATGGGAAATGGATGATGTTAACTGAAGGCAGCTATGGTACAATAACAAAACTTAGATTATAAATGGATCTTCCTTCACTTGTTAATAAAGACAATCAATACAAAACAAAATGTCAGACTCCATTTCATTTCATACCTTTAGTTTTCTGAAAATTTGTGGAAGTTAAAAAATTAACTTAAAGCTCAGGTTTATTCCCATTGAGTATAATGAATTGCAAAATTTACTTCACTGAGAAAATGACAACTTTCTATAGTCATCTTTAACTTTATTTGTTTCTCCAAATATCGTCTTATATATCAGCAGGTACCCTATTTTGTTTCAACTGAGGCTGTATATATTTGGGTAAATAATAATATTTTAATATTATTATAAAACTTTACATGGTATGTAGATTTTATTAGCTAACAAATTATATCACAGATTTCTGATGGTTTTATAATGTACTGCTTATATTCCATAAATTTTTAGCCATCTTTATTTTTATGACAATTATAGAATTTAGAAACACTGACAGTACTGCAAGAATCTCGAAAATGTTATCTGGCAATTAAAGAATAACAGCGAATTCCAAATGTACAATATTGAAAAGAAATGTTCCCAACTACTTTTATAATTTTATTCATGTATAACTATATGAGATAGGAAATACAAACTAACTAAGTACACTGCAGTAGACATTAATACTGGTTTGCTTTCTGTCAAATTCCTGTACAGCAGAACAGTGGAAGAAAATAATATGACATTTAATAAATGTGTATCTAATGTGGTTTGCAAGCACTTTACGCTGTCCTAACTCAGATGATGTAATACAGTATAGATAAAAAGAAAAGGCTCTGAGTGTCACTAGATTTTCTAATTTATTTATACTGAAAATACCACTATACTAAACTGTGCTTTTATTTCAGATTGTAACCATTTGTTATTACTGTAATGTGTATGTGTGTGTGACATATGTATGTTTGTTTGTGCACATGTGTAACTGCCTGAATGTGGAGGTTACATCACATTCAGGAGTCAGTTCTCCATTTCCACCCTGGGATCTAGGGATAAATTTAGGTCACTAGGTTTGTTTGGCAAATGCTTTTTCCCATTGAGCATCTTGAGGTTTCTTTTATAATATAAGCTGAAAACATGAGTTAATGAAAATTGTGCAGTATTAAATACTGAACTTAGCTGTTTTTTAAATTACTTTTCCTGATGCTGCA
Organism: Acomys percivali; assembly: GCA_907169655.1. Lineage (NCBI taxonomy): Eukaryota > Metazoa > Chordata > Mammalia > Rodentia > Muridae > Acomys > Acomys percivali. The sequence continues at coordinate 139,897,546 of OU015743.1, read as the reverse complement.
GTAAAATAGCCCAACAATGGCAACTTAAAGGAGAAAAAGCTTAGTTAGTTCATAACTCAAGAGCATAGTCTGCAAATGTGAAGACATTACAGCCACAGGAACTTGAAACAACAAGTCCCATTGCATATACAGTCAGGAAGCAGAGTGTTGAGTGCTTGTGCTCAGTTAACTTCCTCCTTTTTACAGAATCCAGGATCCCAGCCCCAGGAATGCTGTCACCTATGAGTGAGTATATCTTCTAACCTCAGTTAACTGAGATTAACTCAAGATAATTCTCCAAAGGCAAGACACTCAGCTAATTTAATGGGCATATTCCCTCACCTCTGTACCACAAGGCTGGTTTCATAAGTGACTTTACAACCTGTCCAATTGGCAATTCTTGTTGTTGTTTTGTTGGAGGATCTGTTATGTTGGGTCCTAATTAACCAGATATAGACTAAGAACCTAAACTTCTCTATGGAAATGATATGACCCTGAGCAACGGCTTATTTGCTCTCATGTCACTGAAACTGGTGTCATTACTTTACTGTGTGTTAACCATCGTTCTAAATACTAAACATACAAGTTCTTTACACATAAGGAAACCATGACAAGGTACAATGAGACCTGGCACATGTCATTGCATCAAGATTGGATGAAGCAACCTAGTAGGAGGAAAAGACTCCCACAAGTAGTCACAATAGTCAAGGGCAGCCCCTGCTTTTCATTGTTAGGATTCTCACAAGGGCACCAAACCATAATATATAAGCAGAGGACCAAAGTCGAACCCATATAGGCTCGCTGGTGTCTATGAGCTGCCCTGACTCCTTCCCAGTTATTCTGTGGGTCGTAGTCTAATGATCTTGTGATGCCCCGAAGCTCTCTTATTCCCCTGGTCTTTCCTCCCCCTCCTCTGAAGGACTCCCCAAGCTCCACCTAATGTTCAGATGTGGGATTCTGAATCTGCTCCCCTCAGTTACTGGATAAAGACTATCTGGTTTCTTTGAGGACAATTCTGCTAGGCTCTGGTCCCAGACCACTCTGCAGGCAGCACAATCTGTAGATTGAATGTTTTCTGGTGGGTTGGTGTCCCAATCCCTCTACTTGAGGCCTTGCCTTGTTGCAGAAGTTGGCCAGTTCAGGCCCTGTGTCCCCTATTACTAGGAATCTCTGCTAGGGTTATGGGTTACTTTAAGACTCCACAGAGTTTCCATTCCACTAGGTTTCTGCCTTGCCCCTGAAATGCCCACCAATTCCATTCGTTTCTCCCAATATTTCCTCACCCTGCCACACCTGACTCCTTGTCTTCCCAACCTCATGTTCCTCTTCCTGGCTAAATCCATTCTATTTCTCCTTCCCAGGGAGATCCTTTTGTCTACCCTTAAGCCCTCCTTGTCACTTTGCCTCCCTGGATCTCTAGACTGTAGCAGAACTATCATTTACTTTACAGCTAATATCCATTTATAGTGAGTAATACCATCCTTGTATTTCTAGATCTGGGTCTCACTCTTTATGTCCCTGGAAGGCCTACTCTTTTTTTTAAGAGGGGGAGGGACACCTGGAGGAAGAGAGTTTTAGGGGGAAAGACTGAGGGAATGGGAGGGAGGGAAAACTGTGGTTGGAATATTTTTTTTTAATGAAAAAGACATTGACAGAGCTGTTTTACAACATTTTAAAGATCACATAGGTTAGCCATTATCAAGCAAGTTAATCAATGCAGCTTTTTACCAAGTCCATGATGCCTCTACTGATCAACGAGCAGCTTCTATGATAATAGAAGATCTTGTCAAATGTTATAAATCATTGATATTTTATTCTGATTTCAGGTAAAAATAATTCTGTATGACATTACATGATTTTTCTCAGGAAGGTAAAAATTAGCAGAAGTATGTTTCTAGGTAGCACCTAGAGGCAATAGGCAGATACTGGATACTAGCCTGAGCTACAGAAGTTGAGATCTGGAATAAAATAATAAAGATGGAATAATATAAGTCAATGGATGAATAATTTTTAAACATCCATGTTTGAGAATGGAAGATTCAAAGAGTGAGGAACAAAATGACAGAAACAAAAATGTTTTCATTGGTCAGATCTAGAAACATCTAGCTAACATTTTTCAAAGATTCATAAATCTAGATTGATTTCTCCAATACGCCACTATGCAGTTCAGAGTGTTCTAGTTTGCCAAACATTTCCCACTGGTCTCCTGTTATGGTAATGTGGCAAAAAAAAAAAAAAAAAAAACTGTCACGAAATGAAACCTAATCTAGGATATTACAATAGCTTTTGGTGGTAGCAATAGCAAGAAGGTTTTCATTTGTTTTGGAGTTTGGGGGGTTTTATTCTTGATTTATTTTGGGTTTTGTTGTTGCCGTTGGTTTGGTTTTTTAGTTTGTTTTGGTTTGTTTTAGTTTGGTTTTTTAAGACAGGGTTTTCCTGTGTAGTCTCCTTGGCTATCCTGGTTTGCTTTTTAGATGAGACTTGCCTGAAACTCATAGAGATATGCCTGACTCTGCCTCCACAATGCTGGGATTGAAGGCATGCACCACCACATCCAGGCTAATATCAAGAAGTTGTATTTCAAAGATTTCTTTTAGACTCAGTTTATTGGCAGTTTAACAAAGCCCAATCATGAAGCTAATTGTAGCTATCATTGCAAGAACTCAAATTTCTGTGCATTAAACAAGGAAGGAAGAACAATGATCAAATGTGTTACTTGATGAGTGTTAGTATGCAAACTGTTTTTAATATATCCAACCCTTAATAAAATAATTGTGCTTCAAATACAACTCTATGAAAAGAATTGCCTATGTTTGTTTTTCCTTGAAATAAAAATATTTAAGATAACATACACAAAAACACACACACAAACACACACACTCACATATACACACACACCAAATTAGTTTTTGGTTTACTATTATAGCTTTCTGATTTCCAGCAAAAATAGCCTAACAAAATTATTATCCAACAACTGTAGAGCTTAACCCAATTTTGTGTACTTCTTATAGCCCTTGAGGCAGATTCAAGCATTTGAAAGATGAACAGGGATCAACAGAGTCAAAGACTGGAAAAAAAGTAACATGAATGCATTGTTATCTTAGCTTAAATGAGCACACAGGCAGTGGGTGGTGGGGTAGTGGAGTGTGCTTGCAAAGAACAGCCATTCATCTCTGGACAAAAGGAATCTAAATGAACACGTTTTCCACTCTTCTAGGTGATAAAACACTGCTTTGTGAGGTATCTAATTCTTTAATCCAGACTGGAGCCATTTAATTCTGCCATGAATAACCCCCGAATAGAAGCTGCAATGATAATTTCAAATAGATTCATCATTACATCAATGGAAATGAACTCTTTCCAAGGGTGATCTTGCTCCAGAATTGCTTTTCTGACTTCTGTCCTTTCTTGAAAATCAAATAGATGCATATGAGGATTGGTAAACACATCCAGAGGAGAGAGCTTTGAAAAAACAAAGGAAATGCTTCTTTCTTTGTAAAAGTATTAGATGCATAAGCCAAGAAGTTAAACACTGATTCTCTTGTAAATGTTTAGAGCTTAAGAAAAACTTTTAATATTAGTAATGACAAAATTACCGATAGTGACCAAGTTTAAGTTTTAACACAAAGGCATGTGGGTTGCACAAAGATTTTGAGTAGAAAATACCTTGCTGGATAACAGAATTACCACTGTATTTAACAACTTGTCTGAAAAGCATTTCACAGCTTTAGTGAATCATCACTAATCATTTGTTATGATTTTATTTTTGTTTTCCCAAAAGAAATCAAGAAATGCAGAGGTTTCTGCCTAAATGAGAAAACAAAATTAGATGTTTTTACATATAAGTGAATGAAGTTACCTTAGTAAATGCTAGTTACAAATATATGCTGAGAGATAAACCATTCATCCTGATCACAATCAGGTAGCTGCTTGAACTCCTCCTCTTGTTATTTGAAATTGATCAGGTCCCAGTAGACTGGCTACATGTTACCAGGTAAATCAATTCCCTTCTTGTTAAAAGAACTAAAGACAGGACCCAAAAGGAAGTTCAAGGACAGTTGTATTAGAGTTTAGAGGAAGAACTTTACAGAAGGCAAACTTTACTTTTCACTTTACTCCTCTTTTTTCAGATTTTATTTTAATCTTTAATGAATATTTTATTTATTATAATTTATTCTCTCATCTAGAGTCCCAATAGGATGTCCTCCCCTCGGTCCCAGAACAATGGGAGAATATCAATGTGGAAGGATCCAGTGGGTCCTAGAAACCTACAGGTAGAACATTATGATAGGCAGATTTGGGTCATGGGGTCCCGCTCAAACTAAGGCCCTAGCCAAGGACAATACAGGCGGTAAAATTTAAACCCCTACCCTGATCTAGCCCATGGACAGGACAGTCTCCACACTTGAGTGGAGAGAGGGATTTGACTTTCTCATGTACTCTGGTGCCTCACATTTGACTATGTCCCCTGGCAGGGGAGACCTAGTGGCACTCAGAGGAAGGACAGCAGGTCACCGAGAAGAGACTTGATACCCTATGAGCATATACAGAGGGAGATAATCCCTCTGAGGAACAGTCATAGGGGAGGGGAATAATGGGAAAATGGGAGGGAGGGGAGAATGGGAGGATACAAGGGATGGGATAACCATAGAAATGTAACAAGAATAAATTAATAAAAAAATAAAAAATAAAAAAATAAAAAAAATTTATTCACTTTCCGTCCCTATTGTTATCCTCACTCTTATCTTTCCATTCCCACTCTCCCTCCCTTTTCTCCCTGTTCAGCTCCCCTAGGCCTCTGGTAGGGAGGGGGCCTGTCTACTTCAACTGTGTGGCTACAGTCTATTAGGTCTCATGAAGATAACCTGCATCCCCTTCCTCTGTGTGTCCCCTAGGCCATCTTGCCAAGGGACAGTGACCAAATCATGGGCACCAGTATGCATGTCATAGGTTCAGCCGCAGTCTCCCCTCCCCCTCCACTTGGAGAATCAGCGGTCCATCAGTTACGTCTGAACAGGAGGTGCATTGTCCTTGACCAGTGCATCTTAGTGCAGGACCCCCGTGTCCAGATCTGCAGGTCTTCCTGGTCTCCCTGGGGAGCTCTTGCATCCTCCTGGACTTTTCATCACACCCACTCTGCCCTACAACTTTCAGCACTCTGCCCAGAGTCCAGCTTCCAATCCCAGTATCTGTCCTGATCTCCCATTAGACTATTTTGGGCTAATATCTACTTCCAAACCAAATAATCCAATTAAAAAATGGGTTACAGAGCTAAAAAGAGAATTTTCAACAGAGAAATATCAATTAGCTGAGAAAGACTTTTAAAAATGCTCAGTGTCCATAGTCATCAGTGAAATGCAAATCAGCGTGACTCCATCTTATACCCATCAGAATGGCTATGACCAAAATCTCATGAAGCAGTACATGCTGGTGAGGATGTAGAGAAAGGGAGAGCACTCCTCCATTGCTGGTGGGAGAGCAAACTTGTACAACCACTTTGGAAATCAATCTGGAACTTTCTCAGAAAATTGGGAATAGAGCCACCTCAAGACCCAGCTATTCCACTCCTAGGCATATACCTGAAAGATGCTCTGGCATAAAACGAGGACATCTGCTCAACTATGTTCATAGCAGCTTCATTCATAATAGCCAGAATCTGGAAACAACCTAGATGTCCCTCAGTCAAAGAATGAATAAAGAAACTCTGGTACATTTATACAATGGAATACTAATCAGCTATTAAAAACAAAGAAATCTTGAAATTTTCAGACAAATGGATGGAACTAGAAATAATCATCCTAAGTGAGGTAACCCAGATCCAAAAGACACACATGGTACATACCCAAACTTTACATCTTAATAGCTAACTAGACAAGGGGGATGGAAAGAGAGATACCGAAAAATAAATAAATAATCAGGCAGACAGATGGAGATTAGCCACATGCAGACCAACCAGCCATATGCTGCATAGGGAGGCTTTAGAGAAAAAGGAGACTTCAAATATTAGAGAAGAGACCCAAGAAGAGAGGCAGGAAAGGGAAAGGGAGACTAACTCAGAAATCCTAGCAGACATAGGATGCTGTGTGGCTACAGCTTTGTAAGAGACTGCACTGTGTCGGGGTATGGAGGGGATGTCCAGGGAAGAACAGTTCATTCTAGTTAAAAGAAGGAACATTACTTCTCTTACCAATTTAGCTTGTTTTTATTGACACCTGACATATCTGAGGGCTGGTCCCTTTTCTAAGAGGTTGACATTCCTAAATGGAAAGTTGGGCCTCCATCCAGGTATTTCATTCCATTCTCTTGCAATCAAGGAAATAACCTCTCTTAGTGTGTCTTTACTGTTACTGTAACACAATGATTGTAAGTAACTCGATCCTCTATGTAATCAGGAGGTTAGGACAAATCTCTTGGTGCTTACGTCAGCCATAGGTAACCCCACTATAGCTACACATTTACCGAACTTTTTAGTCTTAGAAACACTTGAGTGTTTCTACACTAAGTGTAAAGTGTTCGCAATTTATATAAAATGTGTTTTTGAGGTCTTAGTATGTGGTACTCTTAAGTTCTTTTATTTTCAATAATAACCATCTTGATTATTAATATTTTAGATATTCAGAGATGCTAAACACAAAATATAATAACACAAACAAGCAAGCAAGTAAAACCATGCAAGTACCCAATGAAGCATACATTCAACTTCTGAAAACAAAGGAGTGAAAATAAGTTTATTTTAGGTCACTACTGCACATTCATTCTTTACCATGCCACTCTGAATAAAGACAGAGCTGGAAAAGGTTACAAATATACATAGAATTGAAGGTAGCTCCCCCACCCCCAGTAACAGACAGATAACACTGACAGAAAATACATGAGCACAGAAACTTCAAGGGGATTATCACATAGCTAACCTGATTGGTGTCTATGAAATGTGTTCTGCAACTGTGTAGAATTAACATTCTTTTCAAGGCCACATATAAAAGTTTTACTAGGACACACCATATTCTGAGTGATAAAATTATACACAGTACATTTAAAATGATTCAAACTATACAAAGTATGTTCTCTCTTGGAAAGATATTTTTACCCAAAATGAATAACAGAAGACATTTTAAAATTTCCAAACATAAGAAAATGAAATATATTTTAAGTAATCCATAATCACAGAAGAAACAAAGAAAAGTTAGAAAGAATTTAAGTAGAATAATAATACATAAATATCAATGTTTTTGAGATATAGCTACAATGGTAATACATATGCCCTAAAATCCATTTATTATAAGTGTACATAAAAAATTATTAACAGATTCACCCTGGTGGTCAATACTCAACAAAGGAAACAAAAAGAATGTTGGAAAAAATCAATCTGAGACCGTGAAAAATAAAATGAAATAAAGAATAAACAAGTATTAGAATATAAAAAAAAACCTAAGTGTCAAATTGGTTAAAAAATTAAGCTGTTACATAAATCAATAAAATTTGTTCAACTTATAGAAAACCTGGTTATGTTAAGAAAAAGAAATCAGAGATAGGGGGTGGGGGGCTTACTTGAATGTCTTAGGCTTCTAAAACCTCAAAGCCCATTCTTGGAGACACATTTTTTTCTACAATACTATACTTTCTAATCCTTCCCAAATATTACACCAACTGGAGACAAAACATTCAAAAATATGAGCCTATGGAGGCCATTTTTATTAAAATGACCACAGTGACAAAATTGGAACTGAGAAAAAAATGTGTTTATATCAGACCAAATAAAGAACACATACAAATCTGTGTCATTTTTGAAGACATATGTAACTGTTGGTTAATTCATTTAGAAAGAAAAATTTCAAAACTGACATCATAACAATGCAGAAAGGAGATAATAAAATGAATTGTTGCATTCTCTTCTCTTCTTTATACTACTTATTCTGCAAGAAATTTACCTGTGATAACGAGAGTAAAACACATAATAATGTATGGAAAGACTCATGTGACCAGATATTAAAGCCGCCTGCAATTAGCCATTAAGAAATAGATGGCTTCCTCTAATAGCCATCTTGTAATGAATATTACCACAGAATTCTTGTGATACATGTAGCCACATGAGATATCTGAGCCAAAAATCTCTTGCTTAGCTTTCCAACAACCCTGACCCAGAGCAATGGGATAAAAAAGCTTTGTGCTTTAAGCATTATATTTTGGGGCAGTGTGTTATGTACTAATGGATAAGGAATGAAAACTTTATATTAGTCAATTTGATCAATTAGTCAATTAGTCAATTTAGCCCAAATGCAAAAATTCTATCAATGGTATAACATGGACTCACTGAAGAAGAAATTACCTGCATAACTTTAAATGTAATGAAGAATTTTAAATCACAGTGTAAAACTTTCATACAAGGAAATATACCAGGCTCAGGTATCTTCATTATTTCTACCCTGAACCCAAAAAGGAATAACACGGTACTACAGAAGCTCTCACAGATAAAAAGCCTCAGTTACTCAATGAAACCAACATTCCTTATAAAAGAGACACATAATTGTAAAGGAAAGTTTGGAATACTCAAAATGGAGACCTGTGTGACATAACACACAGGGATTGAAGGATTCTACTGAGAAAGAATTACTTCTCAATGTAATGAATTAAACAAATTTCCATAAAATTCTGTCATGATTTTTTTTATTCTAAAATATTAACATACCTATATAAGTATGTGTTTATATATAGTTAATATTATGAGACCATCAATGTGACAATTTGTATGCAAAAATAAGCAAAAATAAATTTTGAAGAGAGGTGTAACATTGAAAAGAATGTCACTACTTTTCCTTCAGTCTTACTCTAAAGGTAAAGCTATGCAAGGGTATGATATTGTTAAGACAGAAAATACATAAATTAAGGAGAATAGGAGTACAGTAGTAGGACCACTCATGGTCAGGTGATTTTCAATAAGTGTGCAAAGGCAATTCAATGAAGGAAAAGCAGACTTAAAAATATTAGTAATACAATTAAATATTCAATTCAAATAAAATGAAACATAAACCAGTCCACTACACCATACACATATACATCCAATAAACTTTAAACCCATAATATAAAGGCAAAAATTAAACTTCTAAAAGAAAATGAAGGTGGTAGTTGTTGTAACAAGGCAACAACTTATTAAGCATTAAGGCAGTGCAAATGCACACACTGTAAAACCAAAGACCATCTTAATTCATCAAAATGGAGAAGTTCTATTCTTTGAGATTCACCGGTGAGTGACTGATTAGAATAAGGCTGTTCACGTCTCAAAGAGTTTGTGTCCAGGATATAAACATAACTCTTGGAATTCAAGCTACACAATTATCCCTTCCCTTCAGCTTGGTCACAGTTTCCATATTTGTCCTTCCTTATTCATAGCCCACCATGTGTCCTATTATCTTTTTTTCTGTGAGTCGTCTTAAGAAAATTTTTCATTTTTAATTATTGCTCAATTCTAAAGCTAAGTCACCTATTTTAGAAGTTTTTGTATCTCTATTGCCAAGTTAGAGTTATTAAAAAAATACATCTTTGTTTATAACTGCATTTTCTAACCCAGAATCTTAGACCAGTAATTCTTACCTTACATGATAATAATTGCTGCTGACAGTTTTGCATTTGGGTTCTTTGTGGACCAGATTACATTTTGTCCCACATAGGGACCTGCTGCTTAGGCAAAGTCACTGTGTAGAGGTGGCTGATAAATGTGTCATTCCAAAAGACAGAGGGAGAAAGTACATGATCCATTGTTCTCTTAGTTTTCAACATCACAGTGTCTTATCTAGCTTGCTATCACTGTAGAGACAAGCCATCAAAGGTAGCCCAGATTCAAAGCAATGGGATACAGTACTCCTTTAATGATGGAAAAGTGACAAACATGGACAGCTAAATCTATAGTCAATTTTGGAAAAGATGTTTCTCACCCTGACTTCTCTGTGTGAATTGACTATCATTCTAAATTCTAGTTCACATATGTTCAAGAACAAATTACGATTATCCATTTGTTCAAAGTATAGATGAAATTCAGTTTCTAGGACCTGCTGAGTACCCGTGGTTTGTGGACACCATCAGCACTGGCAGTACTAACACTGGACTTGTCCTTCTTAGTATTCCCCAGGGGTGGTCTTTCATAGACTAAATGTTCAAAGGCACATACTTGAAGTGCTCTGTTCTCCATTATCATTTTTAAATATTTTTATCTCCAATGGAAACATCACTCACTTTAAAATTTTCAGTTATCACTTACATGTCGGTGACATCTAAATAGACCTCATGGATTCAAGTTTCTCTCCTAAAATTCCGAATATTGCATTCACCTCTATTTTAAAGCATATTCACATATTTTCAGAAACATACCTCAAATTTCACAGAATAAAGATAGACTCATACCACTTGTGCCAAAGCATCCTTTGTTGACTGAGATATGGTAATTAGTGTACCTTGAGTTCATGTTTCTCTCATTTTTAAAGGTTAAAATGTATAGGCTCAGAGACATCTTAACCCCTAGCTCTTTGTCTTGATATGATGATACCTGATATAAGTGTCTCTACTTTGTGATACAATTTCTCTATCAAAATATTCATTACTTGTGTTATAATAAATCATTTTAATTTACTTTGTAATGTTTAATTATGCTTCTAGACATTAGACACTTGAGAAATGATATTCCTTTTATAACTGTAAAATTAAAGCAATTCTGGAATTGAGCTTTTTTATAAAAGATTTAAAGCAAAACAATCAATTTGTTAATTAAACTTCAAATATTGAATGATCAAATAGATCATTTGAAGCATTATATGTTCCTTATTTATTATGAAAAGACCTATAACCAAAACTTTAATCACAATAATTTAATAGAATTAAAACAAACAAGTGGAACTACTTTGTAATGATATGTTTTTTGTTCATGTATTTATCCAAGCCTATAATCCAATGTGCTGTTTTCTAAGGAGCTTAACTGCATCTTGGAAGATTTGTCAAGGACCAGGAAATAACAGGCACTGAAATGTTAGCACATGTCTTGAATTTTCTTTAGTTTGGTGATCATATCCTCTTTAAATTAGAGTTTTTATTGAAATTATGTATGTTCACATAAAAACTTAGAAGCATTTAGTTCATTAATTTTTCCAAGATTTTTTTCTCTGCCTTAGAGAATTCAAAATAAACCACTGGAAAGCTGTTCATGAAGAAAAAAAAAGTATTCTGTCAGATCAGATGAGATATCAAATCTTCAGATTCACATCAGTGAAAGGAAGTTCTTCAGGTAAGACCTGAAATCAGGAGTGTGAGAAATGGATAGAGCAGATAATAGCATTCCCTGTAGCTTCTAACAACTGAAGCTGTTAATAACTACAGCTATGGATATAAACATGTTCACTGAAACCAAGCCTTACCACTCAAAAGCAAAAGAACCATGAATGCCGCAAATGAGGATAAAATAGATAAAATTCCCTAGCCATGTCAAACTTCATAAATTCACACCAATGCTAAACCATGGCATAATAAAACTTTCTCCAAATATGTTGAGTATGGCTAATTATATGAGACCTTCATAGCTCCTGAGGGTCTCCTCATTATCCTATTAAGTATAGACCTATTAGTTTCAGGCAAAATGAGTTGGAATATTTTAGTGTGTATTTATTCTTATCTTTATGCTAGTTCACTTCCATATAAAATGTATTTTCTTTTAATACTTTAAATGATATGTCTATATATTTCTCTGTGTACACACACACACACACACACACACAAACACACACACACACACACACACCATAAAGAAGTCAGAGGTCATTTTTCTCCTACTCTATGAGTTCTAGGAATCAAATTCAGGTCACTAGTCCTGGGTTCAGGCACTTTTACCTACTGAACCATCTCACTGAAGACTTCTTTTTATTGCTTCTAAATGGAATTTTGTTTTACCCTGAATTGCAAAGCATCAAAGAACAAAATCCCCACACAAGAGTTTCAAACATCTAGTTGGTTATGTTGTTAGTGAGCCAATGACCGAGGCAGCATTTATTCTCCTGGGTGTTTTTGTAAAGTAGTTTACAAGCCTGTAGGTTGGGTATTGATTACCAACTTCAGACTGCTTTCTTTGTATGGGTAAAAAACAAGGGAAGATTTACTTTTCATGCTGATTCAGATCAAAACCACCCTCCCATAAAATTGGATTCTATGGGAAATTGCCTGTGTCACCTCAGTTCTTATGTTTTGATAATGTGGAGTATTAGTGCAACTCCATATTGAACTAACCTGGTGGGTGTGAGAATGAAGTGAAAAGCAATGGTGACACATGAACAAAGATTTAAAAGCTACTATGTTCCAATGCTGTATAATTCAATAAGCAGAATGAGAAGAAGAGAAGTTAATTCAAGGACCAACTATTGGTGTCACAAAGGCTTTGTCCATATTTCATAACTGTATCCTGAACTTACAGATGAATCTTTATCTACAGTTAAACTTTGGATGGCAGGAGAATTTCCTCAAGGAATACTAGTTCTATACCCAGAGCAGAAATGTGGAATGCCATTAGGTGCTCCAGGGGATGGGGGAGGTGGAGGCAGATGAGGCTGGGATGACCAGAGACCCAAAAGGTGTCTAATAATACAGTACATAACTTTTTTCCGGTTTTTTTTTCTGGGACTACTTCAGTAAAGGTTACTCCCCCTATTCCCCCCAACACCAACACCCCACTTCACATTACCGCTTTTAGATTCATGACTACATACATTTTCCACAACTCATTGCCAAATTTCAAAGTGTGACATGACTGATGAGCTTGATTGCTCTGTCTGTTGAGGAGGTCACTTTTTTTCTCATAACCTGGATATTAAGTTTGCTGTTGATACAGAATTAGATGGGATACAGAAAGATGTGAAATGACATTCTACAGTTCAGCCTCTGAGTGTATGGATAGGTTTCTTATACATTAGAACATGGAAAAACTGTTCTCCTCTCCTCTAAAATGAACTTTGTAAACAAATGGGTTTTGTGGCCACTGATCAGAGTTGTGTTGCTGCTTCCATGGAGTCCTGTGGCTAGAAAAGGATCTTTAGACTACTGTGTGAAACAGATGCATTTGCCCTTAGCCAAAAAATATAATGCAGCAGGCTATTTCCTCCTTGGGATGATTACATGGCAGCCAGATCAGCAGTTCTTCTAAAATACGACATTCATTATTTGTACTCAGGCCAAGTACATGGATATTTCTGCTTTCAAAGATAGTGATTCAATGAGCTTGGCAAAGAAAATGTCTATTTGTCATGTGCACAGTATAAACTGAAAAGTAGGAGGTTATTAAGAATATATATATATATCTTTAAGTACAATGCATGAGTAGAATAGATGCCTGATTCCTGGGATTCTGTCTTTGTAGAAATGAAGGCATACTATTTCTTTGAAGGTACAACCCCCTTTTTGTCTTTTCTAATGGTATATTCTCTCCTCTACCTTCACACTCCTTACTTGACTCCAGCTGTCTCTTCTGTCAGAGTCTACAAATTATTTTGTCATTCTTTCTCTAGAGCTCAGCTGCATTTTAAGATCAATGAACTTGCTTGCCAATTTGACAGGGCTATCAGTTGTTGTAACAATTAATTAAGCCTTACAAATTATTGTAACCCAGGACAAGCAGTTTCGACATTGTTTAATCAGCACACAATTCCACAGTTAAATCTGCCTGAAATAGACATAATGTTCCACAAGGAAGATATTTTCAACCAGCTGTCCGGCTTTGAATTTTCTGAACACCTTTGGAAAAAAAAATATTAAGACTTCAACACAAGAACTTTCTGAAAGCACTTGAAAATGTCCTTTTCTCCTTTGAAACCTAATTTGTAGTCAAGCAAAGTGCAATGAGAAAGCAGTACTCTGTCTGGGTGGTGTTTAACACTAATTTAGGGAAGACAAAGCAACTAGAGAACAGGTTCCAGGAGGGGAGGGTATGAAAGGCAGAGCTATGTAAACACACTTACCACATTTTCATTTATCTGGGTCATTGACTTTGTCTTGTGAAAATTATAGCCAAGAAGCAAAACTGGTAATGTGAACAACTTCACGGTTGATTGTCACACTTAAAATATCATTCAACCTGACAAGCTAGCTAGGAAGCAAACAATCTCTCTACCTATAAAAATCCACTTAGGTCTGCACAGTGCTGAGAAACATTTTTCACAGGATAGCTCTGGCAAACACATCGACTCTGTACTTGCATGGGAAGATGACAGAAGTTGAGGTTCCAGAAACACTATTTGTGCCAGGGTTTTAGTTGAGGCCATGAAATGTGTGCAGTTATATTATCTGCCTTTGAAATCAGTATTTTAAAATGCCACATGTCCTTTTGTGAAGACATAAATGTATGTGTTAATTTATTCCCACCAGGGGAGACATGTTTTTATGCTTGTACCTCTGTAAAAGCAATTATGTGGAGAGAGAGGGAGAGGCTGAAACAGAGAGGGAGGGGGATAATTTATGGGAACTGTGTATCCCCAGCATAATTTATTAATCACTACTAACTAGATCCACAGCATCCATAGCAAGAATAATTATTGCACATCTATGCAGAGCTCTGTGTGTCATTTTTGTACTTCCCAGTCAGTTATATCATGGGTGAATTATACCTGATTCCCAGGAAAGAAACAAAAGACAATTCTGCTTCATGATTATGCCAACCACTGATTGACACAATGTCATCATGCTAGAGATCAGTTCCATGATTTCCAGCACAATGTATTTTATTTCTTCTGAATAGTTCTTCATATCATCTTAAGCCAAGAATATCTTTGATGTAGGGGAAATGATCAAAAAGTTTATTGCTGCAAAAAAATGAGTAGGGAAAATTCTTGTAAATGTTATTGATTTTAGAACAAACTTTGAGAATGTGAAGATGTCTCAGGTTGAGTCCATATATCATTCGTATGTGTGGAGTGTTGAGAATGGTGATTTTTGTTATATTTATGAATTTACTCTTAGTTCTTTATTCTCAAGATAACTACCTGAAATAAATTGCATATCACTTGGCAATGTCCTACTCTGTCTTTTATAAGTTCTCTCTGCTTTTCAGATGGGGTGACCAACAAGAAAAAGGCAATGTGAA
Organism: Acomys percivali; assembly: GCA_907169655.1. Lineage (NCBI taxonomy): Eukaryota > Metazoa > Chordata > Mammalia > Rodentia > Muridae > Acomys > Acomys percivali. The sequence goes on along the minus strand of OU015743.1, from coordinate 139,882,464 downwards.
TTTCAAGGAATTAGAATGAATATATTCACAGTGAAGTACATAACTAGAACTGTTGTATAGTTCTACTATTTATAGCTTATAGTTTTAACAATTATTTATAAGGATCAAATAAATTCCATTGAATTTTAAGATAAATATCATATTTCTTCCCTTTTAAATTTAAAGTCCATATTTCTCCCATCCATCATTTCCCCACATGAAAAACATGATGTGTTTAACGTGAAACAATAAGATCACAAAAATCATTATATTTTGAAAGTTGTTCCAACAGATGTCTGGGAAAACATGTCAGTTAGTATGATAAAACCCCCTACCAGGCCAGGTGGGGCTTGCCTTTAATCCCAGCACTCAGGAAGCAGAGGCAAGCAGATCTCTGTGTTTAAGGTCATCCTGGTCTACAGAGTGAGTTCCAGGACATCCAGAACTACAAAGAGAAATCTTGTCTCAAGAAATAAAACAAGACGAAACCAACCAGACAAACAAAAAGCCCCTACCAAGAGCCCTACTTGTTCAGCAGAATGCCCCTGTCGGCAGCTCCCCCAGGATGCTTGATCTCTGCACAGACTGCTTCAGTCTTCAGCACTAGAACGTCGGCCTCCAACCTGGGACACTGGAACTTTTCACCACCTCCTCCACATAGTCACTGAGTCACTCTGGGTCAGCTGCATCACTGTCATACTTCACTGACTCTTGGTAGGTCTTTAGTGCTCTCACTCCGTATTTTACTTGGTTGCCACTTTGATATCATTTTATTTTGAAAAAATATTGTTCTAATTTCCAGAAAAAGAGAAGTTACCACCCATTATTACAGAATTTTGTGTTTCACTAGGCTTTGGTATTTAGTTTAGATTTTGATGATATCAATTTGCCTCTCTTTTTGCTCTAAAAACTCACAAAAATTTAAAGGTAATATAGTACATATCTGCGTTAACATATGTATAGAATCTATGTTTTGCACAAATCAGTTAGAGATTTCCTTTTCTCTGTTTGAGCATGTGAAAGGCATCTATCAACTTTGTCTGTTTGGACTGTAATAAAAATTTCCATCCATGATATATAAAAGGATGGCATTTAATAATAAGTCATAAGGGTCAGGTAGCCAAAAATATTCATTGGCTATGCAGAAATATTCATATCTCAGCTAGCAGGAAGTCTTCCCTGGACAAATCTCATCATTATAAGTCTTGATGGTGACCATATATTTCCTGCCATAAAACCAAGTCACCATTGCAAAACTATTGCAGACTTACATTTTGGTGTCAGCACATTTTTATTGTATATAGGTTGATCTCATTCCACTGTTTTTTTCTATAACCCAGTGTCTGTATGCTGCTGTTGTTTCTTTTCTTTTCTTTTCTTTTCTTTTCTTTTCTTTTCTTTTCTTTTTTTTACCGTTAATAAAATTCAGAGTTAAAGTACAATTTGCTCTATTCTTGGGGTCTTTACTCTACGTTTTTTGTTTAGTAAGCTTCTCCTTTAAAGCACGATTAGATCTTTCTACAACTGCTTGTCCTGTAGGGTTGTCTGGCGTTCAGGTAATGAGCTTTATATTATAATATGCAAGCAATTGCTTCCTCTTACTGGATATATAGACAGGGGCATTGCCAGTCTTAATTTTTGCAGGTATCCTCATAATTACCACTATTTCCAATAAATATGTAATTCCAGAATGAGCTTTTCAGAACCCAAAGGAGTTGCTCATTGAAACACTATATATGTATCAATGGTATGATATATATACATTAGTGTTCTAGGTTATGCAAAATGAAACACATCCGTCTGTCAGATTTTAGGTTTTTTTTGCTACCCTCTACAGTTACTTCTGGTAGATGATAGAGTTTAATTAGACAAAAAATAAGTAGGACATTTTCTTAGAATTTCTTTGGGTTGTTGCTGAGTAATAGAAATTTTTTTTCTTCAAGTCTTTTAAGTTAACATTGTGGTTTTTTTTTTCATGAAATTCTGAGAGTTCTAACACATTTCCTATTAATAATTGGTTAATTTCCTTTGGCCAAGAGCCCTGGAAAGCCTATATGAATGAATATGAGCAATATCTAATGGATAGTTTCTATTTCAGATTGCCTGGGCTGTTGCAGTTGCACAAATAACAAAGTTAATTCTGATTTATCAGGAATAAATTTAGTAGTTTCTAAATGCAAAACAACTTTTTCTGCATGGTAATGGTCAGCAATTATATTAAGAGATTCAGGAAAAATCTAATAATACCATAAGGATAGCATAAAACTCTAATTTTTAAACTGACGTATATGGGCTTTGGATCACTTTGCTATTTTACCTGATTTAGGGCCTGCCATCCCTGAATTATTTGCATCAGTATAGAATGTAGGTGCTTCAGGAATTGGTGTTCCCTTTACAATATATGGGAGAATCCAATTAGTTCTTTTTATAAACTACAAATGCTTGCTATTAGGATAATTGCTATTACTCTCTCCCAAATAGTTACTACAAGCACTTTGCCAATCTTCATTGATGAGTCATAATCACATTATCTCAGCATCAGTAAGAAGCACAACAATTTTGGCCAGCTCTGTTCCTGACAATTTGTGTAGTCTTATTCTAATTTTTATGATTAATTCAGATTAATTCTGTATACATCTTTAATTTTTACTTTATGTGCTAACAAAATCCACTCCATAATCCTGCCTTCCCATTGTATTATGAGCAACGTAGAAGAATGAGCTAAATGTGAAATAACCAAAGTACAATCAATGTTAGCATCAGTTTGATATAGATATGAATCTTATAGTCTGCAGTCTGTTAGCTCTCTTTCTGCTTCAGTTGCTGAACATTTTAGACTGTTTACATCCAAATCTCCTTGTAATGTTTGAAACAAATTACTTAGCTCCTGAGTACTTAATCCAATTTTAGGCTACAGTCAATTAATATTTCACATTAATTTTTGAAATTGATTAAGAATTTGCAATTGATCTCTATGGATTTGAAACTTTTGTTGACTTGTTTTATAACCTAAATAGTTAATAGGATCTCCTCTCTGTATTTTGTTCAGTAGCAATCTGTAACTCCTAGCATGGCAGAATTCTGTGTTTCCTTAAACATTTTTGGTAAAATATCTGCATCCGAATCATCTAACAAAATAGCATCCATGCAATGATAAATAATATATTGAGGAAATTGTCTATGAATTGTTTCTAGCGTTTTTGCACAAAGCATTGTCATAAATTAGACTATTCAACTTTCCCTGTGGAAAAACTTCTCAATGATATCTCTTTATTGGACAGCAATTACTAAAGGTAGGTATCAAGAAAGGAAACTTTCCTTTATCATGCTCATGCAAAGGGATTCTGAATAAGCAATCTTTTAAATCAATCACTATCATGGGTCATGACTTAGGTAATAAAGAAGGCAAAAGAACTTCAGACTGTAAAGGACCTGTTGTTTGAATTATTCTACTCACTGCTCTTAAATCTGTTAAGATTCTCCATTTACTTGATTTAATTTTTTTTTATAACAAGCAAAGACGGTAGTTCCACAGATTAGTAGACTCTTCTATATGTTGGGCCTCAAGTTGTTCTTGTACCAGTTGTTCAGATGCCTACAAGTTTTCCTCAGTTGAGGGCAATTTCTCTACGCACACAAATATGTCATTAATCCATTTTAGGCATAGGGCTTTTGGTACTTCAACAGTGCCCCAACCCTTTATAAATTTGGAAACTCAATCTCTATGATGCTCTGTGTTTAGACAACTGAGCACAGCTTGTGATTGTTTTTTATTAATATATATCAATACCTTCCCCAGGAGCACCTATCATTCTGCCACCACCTCTAATTCCATCATGAGCTGTTGGTCTCTGCGATTGCAGAAATAGTCATTTGAGTAACCCATTGTTGTAAAAGATCCCTTCCATAAGTTTATGGGTATTTAAACCACATAGGGTTCCAACTTCTCTGTTTGCCCTACGGTCCCACACATTTAACTCACAGTATACTTTGTCTTATTGGAGATAACCTACCAATTCCCATAAACTGTGTTAAAACCTTCAGAAGTGGCCATTATGGATTCCACAATTTTGGGAAAATGATAGTCACATCAGTTCCTGTATCCACCAAATCTATTATTTTATCTTTCTATGCTATTTTAAGTTTGGTCTCTGCTCTTTAACCACTGTTTGCCAGAACATACATTTTCCAGTACTCCCAAGTCCCCTTGTTTTTTCTATTGGAGCAGATTTGCCTTTGATGCAGGGAAACAGTAACAGCTGAGCAATTCTATTTTTTTGTATTATTTTTTATCTCTTTTTACATATGCCGTAATTTTAATTTTTCCTTTGCAATCCTCTTCTATAATACTTGGATTCATGATAAATCTTTGGGAAATTAATCTACTTCCTCCCAAGATGTGCCTAAAAGCAAAGTACAATGAATACCAGTGGTTATTTTGTAACATTGAAGTTTTGGGGTTAGGGCAAGAGGTTTATTTATGGCCAGATCTAAAGTTTCACTCCCTTCAGTAGCTTGTATGAAATTAGCAATATTTAGTTGTATTTTCTCTGCCTGGTTTTTACCTCCTGGCTGATCAAGGAAAAATGTTTTGTATATTTTGCTTAGGAGCCTCAACCTGACAGGCCCCTCAGTTCATTTCCCAATGGAAAGAGGTTACTTTGTATGTTTCTCCTGGACCTCCCCTCAAGTAAATCTTACCACAGCATCTAAAAACCCAGGGAAGCACCCACTGCCACCAGAAATGGCTACCTTTCTTCTAAGACTGAAAGTATATTTTTCAGAGTTAATATACCTGACATTTTGACCTCTGAGGCATTTAGCCCTACATTTTTTTTCTTTCAAATGATTGAATTCACTACAATTAAGACAACAGGTACTTTATATCTGAAACCTTTAGCTACTGCTTGTCCTGTGATATTGGCATGATGCGTGTAAGAGCCAATATCAGTTGTGTCTTTTATCCATTCATCCATTGGTGCTGATCCTGCCTTTAATGGAATAAATATAATTCTCATATTCAGTATTTGCATTGTCAAATGCCAAGGTCACTATCAACACCCATCTTGTATCAAGATCTGATAAAGCTTTGTTTATGGCTGAAATTATCCTATGAAAGAAATCTGTAAAGGCTTTTCTGGAGCCTTGTATTATCTTAGTAAACGAGATGTATCATTTTCAGGGCTTTTTAACTTCATCCCAAGCTTTCAAAGCCACCAACTGACATTGTTCTACATATGCATCACCAAATTCGATTTTTTCTTGTAGGTCAAAATACAGCCCTTCACCAAGCGGCTGCTATTCAACAATGTTTATGCCCCTTGCTCTTATTTCATTGTTCTATATGAAGACTTCCTCCCTCCAGCAGGTTAATCATTGTAACTGCTAATGGGCTTCTAGCTCACAGATGTTAGCAAATCTTTCTGGTCTTGGGAAAATAATTCTGTTTTGTGTAGCACAGTTACTTGATATCTACTTAAGAAAAGTAGAATGCATTTGTAGGAAACAGTAGCCTCTATAAAATGCCTCAAATATATCATTTTTATTGGACACCATGTTATCTCTTTTGCATTGTCTACATCTACATCATTAACAGGTGTGTGCTGCACAATTATTGGGAAAACTGATGGTGACTTTGTAATCCCAGGCCACCCCTCTAGCTGCACAATTGGGTCAAGATTAACCCATTCTCTCAAAATGGGCTGTTTCTGCTTCTTTTTTTTTCTAAAGCTTCCAGATGTGTTGTTGTTTATGTGGGATGTTTCCATTTTCTTTTTAAAGGCGCTTAGTGCTATGAATTTTCCTCTTAGCACTGATTTCAATGTGTCCCACAAATTTGGGTATGTTGTTCCATCATTTTCATTGAATTTCAGGAAGTCTTTTATTTCTCCTCTTATTTCTTCCATGACCCATGTGTCATTAAGGAGAAAGTTTAGTTTCCATGTGTTAGTATGCCTTTTGTTATTTCTGTTGTTGTTGTTGAAGTCCAGCCTTAGGCCATGGTGATCTGATAAGATACAAGGTATTATTTCAATCCTCTTGTATCTGTTGAGGTTTGCTTCGTGACCCACTATATAACAGGGACATATGCTCAACCATGTTCATAGCTGCCTTATTCATAATAGCCAGAACATGGAAACAACCTACGTGTCCCTCAGTAGAAGAATGGATAAAGAAACTGTGGTATATTTACACTATGGAATACTACTTAGCTATTAAAAACAAGGAATTTGCGAAATTTGTGGACAAATGGATTGAACTAGAAATTATCATAATGAGTGAGTTCACCCAGAAGCAAAAAGAGTCAAATGGTATATACTCACTTATATCGAGACACTAGGCCAAGGGGTATGCCCCCATGAAAAACTTTACCTACCAAGAAAGTAGATCAGAGGGGAGTAAATCCTATTGAGACTTTAGGGGTGAGAAGCCTGGGAGAATGAGGAAATAGAAGGATCCAGAGGGTCCTGGAAATATACAGGCGGGTCTGGGCCCTGGAGTCCTCCTCAAACTATGGCACCAGCCAAGGAAAATATAGGCAGTAAACTTCGAACCCCTACCCAGTCTAGACGATGGACAGGACATTCTCCACCGTTAAGTGGAGAAGGGGATCTGACTTTCACACAAACTCTGGTGCTCCATATCGGACCATGTCCCTTGGACGGGGAGGCCTGGTGGCACTCAGAGGAAAGATAATAATAGACTTGATACCCTATGAGCATATACAGGGGGAGGAGGTCCCCCTCAGTCACAGACATAGGGGAGGGGAGTAGAGGGGGAAGCAGGAGGGAGGAAAGAAAGGGAGGATACAAGGGATGGGCTAACAATTGAGATGTAATATGAATAAATTAATTAAAAAAATGAGTGAATAAAAAAAAAACAAAATGGGCTGTTTCACTTTAAAACTATTGCCCTGTGTGACCTCCTTCTCCTCCAGGCTCCCCAATCTGCCTAGGGGATATGAGTAATTTGAAAGCAAAAGTGTTGGGTGGGGATTGGGGGATAATCTGCCTTCCAGCCCAGTCTGTGTCCCTCTTTCATTCTGTGGGAAGCCTCCGCTATCAGTTGCTGGGTCTGAACCCCTTTGTCTGCCCATTGCTGATGCTTTTTGTTTTCCAAGTGCTTCAAGCTCTACCCCCAAACTCTCTAGTTGCAGAGACAATTTTACAACCCTTTTTAAAATAAAATAAAAATAAATAGAACGGCCCTCTGGTTTTCCTATTATATCCATTTTTTGTTTCTCAGACCCCTCCATATCAATTTGTCCAGTTATTGAACTATTATCCCTATATATTCTGACCTGGAATACAGGAAGAGGAAGAGGAAGAGGAAGAGGAAGAAGAAGAAGAAGAAGAAGAACAACAACAACAACAACAACAACAACAACAACAACAACAACATGAACAAGAAGAACAAGAACAAGAAGAAGAACAGGAAAAAGAAGAAGAACAGGAAGAAGCACAAGAATAAGAACAACAAGAACAAGAAGAAATAGAAAAATCCATCTAGGAGCAAAGTGGGAAAGAACACAGCAACCACCACTGCACTGCAATAAACCTTTTGTTTACATTCTGAAACAGAATATTCATTTCTTCATGCCCTGACATCCCTTCTATGGCATGAGAAACCAAGTTTCATATTTTTGCCTCACCCCACTTTGGGCAGCACATGTGGGCATATATTTTCAATCTGTTTTATTGGTTTTTTTATACCTCTGTCTCACTTTCAATCCTAATTATGCCCTAATCCATTTTAGCCCTTAACACTATTTAGGATAGAAAGAGGTTAGAGTGAAAAAGAGGCTTAGACCTCTATAGGGTATTTCCTGCTAATTGGAGTCAGAGAGTAATGTCATTCTACATATTCTGCTGCTGAGTAGTACACTCCTCTTGATGGCCAATCCAGGTGGTGCCTTTCTCAGATGGGAAATTGGTGGAACCTGGGAATCTCAGGCTCTGCTTTCTTCAGGAGCAGCTAGAGGCTACTTGATCTCACCTTGGGTGTGAAAAAGAGTTTTCCAAAGGGTGTTACAGTTAGCCTTTTTTCATGAGATTGCCAGTATTTAATAGCAGTGGAAACTCAAGCATTCCAAAGCTAGTGATGATACTGCAGTGTTACAGCCCTTCAATTAAGCTGCATGCTCACAGAAGAGGATGTAGGCAGATGGGTCGCAGAGAGAAAGCAGGTCTGGCCTCTGCTTCATTGGTGGTCATCTACTCGCCCCCTCATCAATAGTGACGTAAGCAGCAATAGCTCCCTGGTCATCATCTAAGACCTGGGAATTGTGCAGCAAATTCTTCAGGGAGGAGGGGAGCACATCATTCCCCAGAATAAATGACTAGTCTCATGTGATCATGATGGAGGAATGGAGTGAGAGAACAATGGAGCATTTACTTCATGAATCAGGGACATTATAAACCTTAGGCAGTGGGAAGGTTTTTGAGGATGAGTGTGTTTGAGTTTCTGGCGCTAGGGCTCCAAGGGATACTTGACTTACATGCATCAGAATAGTCCTATGGTAAGAAAAGAAACATAATATTTGATTATCCTATGTGTGGAGGAAGAACTTCAGGTACAGTTTAAGGTCATTTGCTGAAAGCTAAAGTGTCATTAGCATATGGCAAGGTATTTCCAAGAATCCCGAGATGCTCGTTGAACAGGTTGTTCTTGGAGAAAGAGTTGAACCTATTTTTTTTTTTTCCGCTAATGACTAAGAGACAGTCCTCAGGTAGATGATATGGGGATTTGAGCTCCCCAGATCAGGCAGAGAAGAGGGAGCCCTCTTTACAAAGGGAGTCCATTATTTTAATGCCGGGCTTTGCCCTTAACAGCAGAGTCCTAGAGTACCTTGCAACAAGTCTAATCTTCATCATCAGGATAACCAGTAGTCCAGTAAACCAGCAAACCACCCACCCAGCAGTAAAAAACACAGAAGCCAGATACACAAGCTGCAAGATGAACCAGCAGCAGCAGAGGCAGCAAAGACCTCCAAAGGCCCTCTCAAGGTTCTCTCCTTTATAACTTTTCCAAAGTCCCCATAATTAAATTAAGCTGCAGATGGCAAAGGCAGTGGTACTGCTACCCAAAACTCTCCACACAAACCAGAAATCTGGTTCTTAAATAAGCTGGCACTGTCTGTCTTAGCAACCATTAGCTATTACTAGACTCACAAGTGCATCTAGGAGGCTTGGGAGCCCCTGCCTCCTCCTTTCTGTAATGTTGACTAGTTCGACTCCTGCAACTCTTGAGCAAGCATCCACAGCTGCTGTGACTTCATGAGCACCCATTCCCAAAATTTGAGTGGGTGATTTATTGCAGATTGTTTAGAATAATTAAGTAATGCAAGTTAGAAGTCAGTCAATCAAACTAATTGCCACATTAGATACTATTTTATTTCATTACATAAATATATTTTCTAGGTGGAGAAGATAGTCATAGCTAGATATAAGCAATATTTGCTTATTAAGATATATTATAGATAGATAGGTGGTACTCAAAAACCTCAGAGACCTATACAATATGGCACTTAAAGGTGTTTTATTAATAAAAGGCATTGGTTTTTTTTTTTTGGCAGTGAGATATGTCAGCTCCTGGTAGCACCACCATTCTACTTCAAAGAAGTTGATGTTCATCAAAGAACCTCCATATAGAGTTTGCTTCAAAAATAGCAAGATAGACACTAGAGAAAAAACTGTCCTTGTTTCAACTACAGACAGCATGCTCTGTGAATGAGCAAGGCACGGAAGAAGTTGATTGCTGAGCTTTGCCAAGACAAAGTAGGAAAATTCCGTCATAATTCCTGCTTTACTGGGCCAGAAAGTTGAAGATGATGTAGCAACATTGCTGTCTCTGTCATTTCTGTAGTTTTGGAAGATGCTTGCTCTGCACTTCCTGTCTTCTCAGGTAATGTCCTTCTCAGGTATTTGATTGGGTTGAAGACTAGGTAGTTATAGTCTCAGATATGAACTTAAGTTGTGAAGGAGCTAAGAAAGTACTTAGGGTAAAGGGAGATGTTTTAAGGTTGCTAATTGCAAGTTGTGGAAGTTAGAAGATATAAAGGCTTAGATAGTAATAAGAAAGTGACTTATGTACAGAATTTTGTACTCACCAAGATAGATAATGGAATACCTTCTCTAAGATTGCCAAATATAAATAGACTGGACGTTTTGAATGTAACTCTTATATGATAGTCTTCATAATTGTTACTATTGTATATAGTTTATTGATGCTAGAGGAAAAGCCATTACTTGGACTAAAAGGTGTGCTATAGAGGTGATCTTCACTGACACTGCATTAAAGTGTGCCTTTGTATATTTAATTGTTAATGGCTAAATTGGCAGTGAACTAAATGCTAAGAGATTCTGGTATTGTTACTGCTACTGAGCAATCTTCTGTCTCAATGTTGTGTAAATAAATACTCCCCAATTATTTCTGACCGGTTAATAAAAGAAGCTGAAGAGCCTATGACTGAGCAGAAGAGATAGTAGACCAGACGTCTCTTCCCAGTTGGGCATCCCAGGTAGATGTGGGCGGAAAAGAGAAGGCCAAGGCCATAGGGCCATGAGGAGCAACATGCCATGAGTAGAGCACATGAGGACAAATACGGAGCAGAAGTGGCCCAGACAAGTGTAGATAGCAAGTAACATGGGGCATGTGGCTGCCAAGTAGCCAGGAAAGTATGGATAGGGTAGAATAGATCTATATATCCCCATATGTAATGTTCTAAAGCTTATTAATAAATATAATATGTTGGGAGGTAGAGTGGTCATAGATAAAAAAACATTTAATTCTAACAATGTTGTCTAAACTTTTAGCCTCCCAAAGTATGCTGTAAGTTCCCTTTATTCACAAATGACTTTGTGTCATACATTTGTTATCACACTGCAAAATGAACTAGTAACTGACCTGGCAGAATTGAATATAACCTAAAGAAATACCCATGTTTATTAATTTGACTATGAGATTATTGAAACAAGGGAGCCATAGAAGTGGGAATTTCTTTATGAGTTTTGTGTTGGGAGAAGAAAAAAGGTCCAGCAAAAAATATATATTTTCTCTTTGAAAGATAACAAATTTAGATAGTACTAACAGAGCACCTAACATAAATAGAAAGCCCAGATAATGACAAGCCAATGGTGGGCAGCCCAATACCTATTGACTAGACTGCATAGGTGTTCACACCCTTGATTATGTCTTTAAACTTTAATCACTTCAAGACACTAAATATGGATTTTGGGGCTTTGCTGGACCTCTTTATCCTCTTTGCCCATGTACTCACAGTAAATAAACCTTCTTCTTCTTCTTTCCACTTTTAACCTGATTATTTTAATAAGCTTACTATAAGTGTCTAGGACTAATTGAGAGCACAGGTTGTGATCCCTAATCTGATAACAACTGATATATAACCTGAGGACATCACCACTCCATGGTATGGTAAAGAGGAAGTTTTTATTGTAGATATGAGCAGAGAGAGAACAGCCAGCAGCATCTAGAAAAGTCCAGAGTAGAGAGAGAAAGAAATAAACTGAACATTGCCAATATACTGGACCTGGACAGGGTTAGTTTTGAGAGAGAGTAGCATAGCAAGAGATGGAGAATAGAGAAAAAATAGTGAGAAAAGCAGGATGAGAGCACAGAGAGTGATGCACAGTGAGAATATTAGGGTTGTAAGGACATTGAATCACTTTACGAAGGAAGCCTATGAACTAGAGTGAGTTTAGGGTTGGGTAGGTAGTGAAAAGGGCTAGGATATTATCATGTTTGAAATGGGTATCAAACGCTTGTGATACTGAAGGATGTTGTTCCCACCAGTAGCTACATGTCTTCTCTGCTAGAGGTTAAAGAAATGACTCAATTTAGTAGAAAGAAATCCGTTTCCCAAGTTGCCAAGGAATTCTGGTTTTTAAACAACTGTGGGATGTTCTCTTACATACCAAGTTAAACCTATTTCTGATATTTGGATGTGTCTTAGAAATTTGGAAATTGGAGTTTCTTTGTACCTGAAAACTAACAAAACAGGTTTTTTTGTTGTTGTTGTTTTTGTTTTTATAAAGGCACTTTATTTTGCTAAGCATCATGGCACATACCTGTAGGGGTAAGCACTCTGGATCTGCAAGAGGAGTTTAGCTCAAAATTCAAGGCAAAATGGAAAGGCACTCCACCAAAAATATAAAAGAAAAGACTCAACCATTATTTTCATTTACCCTTGATAGCTAATTGAAACTACTGGACTCCCTGTCTCAGGGTTACTATAGCTGTGATGAAACACTATGATGAAAGCAACTTGGGAAGAAAAAGGTTTGTTCAGTTTATGCTTCTACATTACAATTAATTGTCAAAGATATCTCAATTGTCAAAGACAAGATCTCAAGCATGCCAGGGACCTGGAAGCGGAAGCTGATGCAGAGGCCATCACAGATGACTGCTTACTGGCTTGCTCCTCATGGCTTACTCAGTCATGGGGTAAGGCTCAGTAGGGCTGTGCCCTACCCCATTAACCACTAATTAAGAGAATGCCCTTCAGCCTTCCTGGCAACTCTGTCTTATGGAGGCGTTTTCTCAATTGGGGCATTCTTCTTTCTCTCTCATGACTCAAAATACAATGAACAAAGTACAAAGTAATATTTTAGATGTCAGAATAAAACTTTAAAAACCGAATAGCATTAAATGATCCCATGGATGTTTACTATGTAGTTCACTTTTCATTTTTCTTTCAAGGAACACAACCTGAATATGAGAAACCATTTTACAGATTTGTAAAGCTCTTATGCTTTGCTGTTCCATGTTTTCCAGTGAGTAAGCATGTCTCTCTCTCTCTCTCTCTCTCTCTCTCTCTCTTTCCTCCCTTAATTTTTCCTTAGGCAGAGCTGCTTTATAGTCAATATTTTTGAGTATTTTTTGGTAATATTTAATGATAATTTCTGCTCTGCTTCACAATGACATTTTAAGAAACTCATTTCAGTGTTTAATAAGTATTGCTTCTCTGGAGTAATGCTTTTTATAGCCGACTTAAATTACTTACTCTATAGCCTAAAGACATTTGCAGTTTTGTCCTCAGCCATCTTCTTCAGAGGGTAACAATTAGAAGCTGGCCACTAAGTTATCGCCAATTCACATTCTGGTGCTTCATTTGCTTGTTTGATTGCTATTTCTTCACAGCGAGCTAAATGGTGTAAGTTTCTCAATAGCATTCATACTCAAACAAGAACTAACTACAGTAGATAAGAAAAATAAGAAGTTATTGAAAAGAGCTTAGGGAATGTAAGATGTTTTAAGTTAGTCTTTGTCATTCAGTAACAACAACAACAACAACAAAAACAGGTAATTCTGTTATTTTTGTTATAATTTTTACATTATACTGAAAATGTGTCTAACCTTCAATACTGTTTTGCTATATATATATATATATTCTTCATAAGTTAATTCACTTCTTAGTTTAAAAAGCATATAATCTTCATATCGGCAGGATGAAGACATTCTAAAAAGATACTTTGTCTTTCCCTGTACTTTGGCTAGCAGGCTACTAAAGCAATGCTACCCCCAAAATTGAAATTTCCTTTGGAATGGCATCTTGAGAGAAGAAAATAACTGAAGCTTGTTGCCAACAAAATTGACGCTTGCCTCCAGGAATGAGACTTCACATAGTTTTCACGACTCATCAAATCACTTTGCAGGATGAACCCAGAGCAGAGACAACGATGTATGCAGGACCACTTAGGTGAGACTGCTCCTCATGTTTAGCCATGCATGCCTCTTGCCTTCCATTCAAATCTAAACCTCATATCAGAATTGTAGATGAATTTATGGTGGTCACTCAACTTCCTTGTTCACCTCCTTCACGTGATCATATTGAACAAATCTCCTTTTTTCTAGTGTTCACTACAACTCGTTTCATTAATTATGCTACGGAGAACAGGAGGCCATCTGAAGGATGTCATCACTCTGCACTGTCCCTAACAATTCCAGTTTCATGTTTCAGCCAAATGAATATAACATTAATTTGTATACATATTTTGATATGTTATCTTAAATTGGCAAACAAATAAATAAACCAATGTTTTTAGTACCAAAAGATAGGTGGTATGTTGAAGGTCTCTTAATTTAAGGTGGCCAGTTATTTATAAGTTAAATTTCATTGCACAAATGCCAAAAACATTATAGGAGGTTGTTTCTCCATTTCAGTAACAAATCTGGGGGCTGGAAGGATGGTTTAATAGCTCAGAATGTGTTCTGCTCTTATAGAGATTCAAAGTTCAATTCTAAGTGCCCACATCAGTTGGCTGAAAGCTGCCAACTCCAATTCCAAGAGGATCTAACACTTCAGACATATTTTGGCACCTGCACTCATGTGCATGTAGATACACATGCACACGCACATGCGCACACACACACACACACACACACACACACACACACACAAATGAATATCAAATTTAAGTTTATTTAAGCATCAGAAGACTTTCTTTATATGAAATTCCCCTGTAAGTTAATAAATTTACTAAGCATAAGTTCATTTGGAAATCTTATTGTTTGTTCTAATATCAATGCTTAATTAATAACATCACCCAATATAAAAATTTTATGAAATCTCAAGGCTTCTACCTCTATGTGTCTCAACCCTGTTTCCCTAGCTAAACATAAAAGTAAACAAACACTGCCACAGTTTGCGTTCTTTGGTAAGTAGACCCATACACTCCCAAGTTTAGTGTTGGATGTGTCTATAGTAAGCAGAGAAAACTTGGAATCCTCACCTGTGGGAAAAATAGAAAAAGGGTAAGATTGGACAAACAGTTTTGTTGACATTTGGAGACATTTTAGGTGACCATGGCCCAGGAACATAGATTAAAATTTTTTAGTTCCATGTTCCAATGTGGAAGCAGTTTCATGAAATTTATAGTTTTGCAGAACAAAGAGAGTCATATATTAAGGCAAGTTAGCAATGCAAACTAACAAGGGTTTGTGAGTGCATCAGAAAGATGGTCACAGTAGAATGTATGAATGGTTTCTATGGGACTCTCTTGCTGTTTGATGACATGCTTAGCCTTTTATTTATTTATTTTTCTGTTGAAAACTAGTGATTTACTAAGGTAACAGATTCTAAAAAAGGTTTCTGTTTATTAGATATGTTAGTTCTGTACAAGTAAGTAAGAAGTGGACTTTAGGCCACTACAACTAGGTAAGTTAATTGTCCTAGGGCCTTGTGACATTGTGATCTCTCAGCATCAACAGTGTCTTGATCTTTCTTTGCAGGTTCAGATCCTTTAAAGGAATTCTCACAGAGAAAGGCAGTTCTACTAAGCCAGTTCTTGAATAGCCAAGGCTACACAAAGAAATCTTGTCTTGGAAAAAAAAAAAGGGTTAATGTAGGTGGTGTATAGTCAAGTAGACCAAGTATATACATTCAAAGGGCATCTGTTAGAAGGCCAGAGAGCACAATACAATCTAAGAATGATGAAGTCACAGGTATAGCAATGCCTACGGTAGAAGGCAGATGTACACTAAGTGGTGCCATAAGAAAGTAGAAGCTGGACCTGGCAGGGAACCCAGAAGGCTGTGGATACCTTGGCCTGACCCAACGCTCTTCCAGAGACCCAGAACGATTGCAGGACCCACAGCACAGGAAAGCTGAGGAGCACTGGCTGTGAGAGCCCAAAACGCCAGGGCTAACCTCCTGCCATCCACAACAGTGAAACATAAGAGCTTCCAACCTACGGAAACCGTGAGAAAACAAGTGAATCTATCATCAGACACCCTACATCCAACTCAGGAATCTACCCAACGAAAACAAAGCCGGCAAGATGTCTAAAGGACAGCGTAAAAGCATACGCAAAAAACCCCAAAACAACATGGCGTCTCCAGTTTCCAGCTATCCCAAAGAAAACAACCCAGAGAGCTCAAATACAACGGAAATACAAGAAAATGACCTCAAATCCTTAATAAGGAGCATATTAATGGAGGAAACAAATAAAATTCGTAATCAAATACAGGAAGACGCAGCAAAACAGGTGAGAGACATAAAAGAAGCACATAGAGTGGAACTGGAAAAATTTAAAGAATATGCAAATAACCAGATGGAAGAAATAATTAAAACGGTTCAAGCTCTGAAGACCTATAAAGAGGCAATGGAAGAAACTCAGGAATATACAAAAAATGAGGTGAAAGAAATAAAAAAATCAGTTCAAGATCTGAAGACGAAAATGGATTCAATGATAAACACACAGACAGAACAAAAACGAGAACGTGAGACCTCAGAGAAGAAGGCGAGCAACACAGAGGTGAGCCTTTCTAACAGAATCCAAGAGACGGAAGAACGAATTTCTGGTCTAGAAGATACAATCACAGATCTTGAAGCAACCATTAAAGATAATGCCAAATCTGGAAAACTCCTGAAACAAAACATCCAAGAAATTCAGGACACCATGAAAAGAAGAAATCTGAGGATAATAGGCATTGAAGAAAGAGAAGATATCAGACTCCAAGGCCCAGAAACTATTCTCAACAAAATAATACAAGAAAATTTCCCCAACCTAAAGAAAGAGATACCTATAAACATACAAGAGGCCTACAGAACACCAAATAGAATTGACCAGAAAAGGAAAACTGCCCGTCACATAATAATCAAAACACAAAGCATAGAGAACAAAGAAAAAATATTAAAAGCTGCAAGGGAAAAGGGCCAAATAACATTCAATGGCAAACCTATCAGAATTACACCAGACTTCTCAGCAGAGACCATAAAAGCCAGAAGAGCCTGGACAGAGATCCTGCAAACCCTGAGAGACCACAGATGCCAGGCCAGACTACTTTACCCAGCAAAATTATCAATAACCATTGATGGAGAAAACAAAATATTCCATGACAAAAACAAATTCAAACAGTACCTATCCACAAATCCAGCTTTACAGAAGGTACTAGATGGAAGACTCCATCTCAAAGGGTCAAGCTACAACCAAAACTGCTCAGGAAATAGGTAACTATACCAAGGCAAAAACACAACTACACAAACACTCGATTGGAAACAACATCAAAATTAAGACCCTTAACAGTCACTGGTCGTTAATATCTCTCAACATCAATGGTCTTAATTCTCCAATAAAAAGACATAGACTAACTGAATGGGTGCATAAACAAGATCCAACATTCTTCTGAATTCAAGAAACACATCTCACCTATAATGATAGTCATTACCTCAGGGTAAAAGGATGGAAAAAAATATTCCAAGCAAATGGTCACAAGAAGCAAGCAGGCGTAGCCATTTTAATATCAAACAAGATAGACTTTCAACCAAAATTAATCAAAAGGGATGCAGAAGGACACTTCATACTCATCAAAGGTAAAGTAAACCAAGACGACATCACAATTCTGAACATCTATGCTCCCAATACAAGGGCACCCACATTTGTAAAAGATCTACTAAAAAAACTTAAAACACACATCGATCACCACACAATAATAGTGGGAGACTTCAACACCCCACTCTCACTGAAGGATAAGTCATTGAAACAGAAACTAAGCCGAGAAATAACATCATTAACCAATGCCATGGGTCAAATGGATCTAACAGATATCTATAGAACATTTCACCCAAACAAGAAAGAATATACCTTCTTCTCTGCACCCCATGGAACCTTCTCCAAAATTGATCACATCGTAGGTCACAAAGCAAGCCTCAACAGATACAAGAGGATTGAAATAATACCTTGTATCCTAGCAGATCACCATGCTCTTAGGCTGCAATTCAACAACAACAGAAACAACAAAAAGCCTACACGTACGTGGAAACTAAACAACTCTCTGCTAAATGACACATGGGTCAGGGAAGAAATAAAGAAAGAAATCAAGGAGTTTCTGAAATTCAATGAAAATGAGGGAACAACATACCCAAATTTGTGGGATACATTGAAAGCAGTGTTAAGAGGAAAACTCATAGCACTAAGTGCCTTTAAAAAGAAATTGGAAACATCGCACATAAGCAACTTAACAAAACAGCTGGAAGCCCTAGAAGAAAAAGAAGCAGAAACACCAAAAAGGAGTAGACGTCTGGAAATAATCAAACTCAGGGCTGAAATTAACAAATTAGAAACTAAGAAAACAGTGCAAAGAATCAACAAAACCAAGAGCTGGTTCTTTGAGAAAATCAATAAGATAGACAGACCGTTAGCCAAACTAACTAAAAGGCAGAGAGACAGTATTGAAATCAACAGAATCAGAAATGAAAAGGGAGACATTACAACAGACACTGAAGAAATACAAAGAATCATAAGATCCTACTTTGAAGGCATATATGCCACAAAATTTGAAAATCTAAGGGAAATGGATGACTTTCTTGATCAATTTCACTTGCCTAAGTTGAGTGAAGAACAGATAAACAAGCTAAATAGTCCCATTTCCCCTACAGAAATAGAAGCAATCATTGATAGTCTCCCAAGCAAAAAAAGCCCAGGGCCAGATGGTTTCAGTGCAGAATTCTACCAGACATTCAAAGGCGAGCTAATACCGATACTCTTCAAGCTACTCCAAAACATAGAATTGGATGGAACATTACCAAATTCATTCTATGAGGCCATAGTCACGTTGATACCTAAGCCCCACAAAGACTCAACAAAGAAAGAGAATTTCAGACCAATTTCTCTTATGAACATCGATGCAAAAATACTAAATAAAATTCTTGCAAAACGAATACAAGAACACATAAAGGATATCATTCATCATGACCAAGTAGGCTTCATTCCAGGCATGCAGGGATGGTTTAATATACGGAAATCCATCAATGTAATCCACCATATAAACAAACTGAAAATAAAAAACCACATGATCATCTCTTTAGATGCAGAGAAAGCATTTGATAAAATCCAACACCCATTCATGTTTAAAGTTTTAGAGAGATCGGGGATACAAGGCACTTTCCTCAACATAATAAAGGCTATATACAGCAAGCCAATAGCCAAAATCAAAGTAAATGGTGAGATACTCAAGGAAATTCCTCTAAAATCGGGAACAAGGCAAGGCTGCCCACTCTCTCCATATCTCTTCAATATAGTACTCGAAGTTCTAGCCAGAGCAATAAGACAACAAAAGGAGATCAAGGGTATCCAAATGGGAAAGGAGGAAGTCAAACTATCTCTATTTGCAGATGATATGATAGTGTACATAACTGACCCTCAAAATTCCACCAGAGAACTCCTACAGCTGATAAATACTTTCAGCAATTTGGCTGGATACAAAATTAACTCAAAAAAGTCTGTAGCCTTCCTATACACAAATGACAAGCTTGCAGAGGAAGAAATTAGGAAAGCCACACCCTTCACATTAGCCACAAGCAATATAAAATATCTAGGAGTTACTTTAACTAAGCAAGTGAAGGACTTGTTTGAAAAAATTTTTAAAACTCTGAAGAAGGAGATTGAAGATGACATGAGAAGATGGAAGGATCTTCCTTGCTCATGGATAGGGAGAATTAACATAGTAAAAATGGCCATCCTACCAAAAGCAATCTACAGAATCAATGCAATCCCTATCAAAATACCTACACAATTTTTTAAAGACATTGAAAGTTCAATTCTGAACTTCATATGGAAAAACAAAAAACCCAGAATAGCAAAAACGATCTTGTACAATAAAAGGTGCTCTGGAGGAATCTCCATACCTGATTTCAAATTATACTATAAAGCAATTGTAATTAAAACAGCATGGTACTGGCACAGCAACAGGCTGGTTGATCAGTGGAATAGTATTGAAGACACAGGTATGAATCCACACACATATGGTCACTTGATTTTTGACAAAGAAGCCAAATCCATTCAATGGAAAAAGGATAGCATCTTCAACAAATGGTACTGGTCCAACTGGATGTCTATGTGTAAAAAAATGCAACTGGACCCATATTTGTCACCTTGCACAAAACTCAAATCCAAGTGGATTAAAGACCTCAACATAAAACCAGAGACACTAAGTCACTTAGAAGAAAAAGTGGGGAAGAGCCTGGAACATATGGGCACAGGAGACAACTTCCTGAACAGAACACCAACAGCCCAGGCCTTAATGTCAACAATTAATAAATGGGACCTCATGAGGCTGAGAAGCTTCTGTAAGGCTAGAGACACTGTCAAGAGAACAAAGCGACAGCCTACAGACTGGGAAAAGATCTTCACCAACCCTACATCTGACAAAGGTCTAATATCCAAAATATATAAAGAACTCAAGAAATTAAACACTACCAAACCAAATAACCCAATTGTGAAATGGGGCTTGGAACTCAACAGAGAATTCTCAACAGAAGAATATCAAATGGCTGAGAAACACTTAAAGAAATGCTCAACCTCCTTAGTCATCAGGGAAATGCAAATCAAAACAACTCTGAGATTCCATCTTACACCCATCAGAATGGCTAAGATCAGAAACTCAAGCGACACCACATGCTGGAGAGGATGTGGGGAGAGAGGAACACTCCTTCATTGCTGGTGGGAATGCAAACTAGTACAACCACTTTGGAAATCTATCTGGTGCTATCTCAGAAAACTGGGAATAGGGCTTCCTCAAGACCCAGCTATTCCACTCCTTGGAATATACCCAGAAGATGCACCAGCACACAGCAAGAAAATTTGCTCAACCATGTACATAGCATCCTTATTCATAATAGCCAGATCATGGAAACAGCCTAAATGTCCCTCAGTAGAAGAATGGATAAAGAAACTGTGGTACATATACACTATGGAATACTACTCAGCTATTAAAAACAAGGAATTCCCGAAATTTGTGGACAAATGGATTGAGCTAGAGATGATCATAATGAGTGAGTTAACCCAGAAGCAGAAAGACTCAAATGGTATATACTCACTTATATCTGCATACTAGCCCAATGGACATGTCCCATGAAATCCTTCCCTTACCAGGAAACTGGGACAGAGGGGAGGACATCCTATTGGGACTCTAGATGAGAGAACAATGGGAGAATAGCAATGTAGAAGGATCCAGTAGGTCCTAGAATCCTACAAGTAGAACATTATGATAGGCAGATTTGGGTCATGGGGTCCCGCTCAAACTAAGGCCCTAGCCAAGGACAATACTGGCGGTCAAATTAAACCCCTATCCTGATCTAGCCCATGGACAGGACAGTCTCCACACTTGAGTGGAGAGAGGGATTTGACTTTCTCAAGTACTCTGGTGCCTCACATTTGACTATGTCCCCTGGCAGGGGACACCTAGTGGCACTCAGAAGAAGGACAGCAGGTCACTGAGAAGAGACTTGATACCCTATGAGCATATACAGGGGGAGGTAATCCCTCTGAGGAACAGTCATAGGGGAGGGGAATAAGGGGAAAATGGGAGGGAGGGGAGAATGGGAGGATACAAGGGATGGGATAACCATAGAGATGTAACAAGAATAAATTAATTAAAAAAATAAAAAAAATAAAAAAGAAAGTAGAAGATCATAAAGTCTTTGTTCAGGAATATCTGAAAATCCTTTATCCCCAAATTCTCCAGCTAAAGAATCATTGTAATATTCATAAGTCAGAAAGCAAAACACAGAATTTAAATATGCTCTACAATAACAGACTGATTCACTAAACATGGGAAAGGAGATGTAAAGGCTTAATATCGGCTTGGGTATCCAGTGGGAAGCGTGCCACCAATCTCTAAAATAGAGCATTTTAAATTGTATGCTGTTGAATTACCAGAGAAAATACACCAGTCTCTAATATTTGACATTTTAAATTGTATACTGTTGATTTTTAGAAGCAAATATATTTAAACTGTTAATAGACTTATCTAATTATGTATCTAGTCATCTATATTTATTGTGTTGAAGAATGAACCAAAAGAGCTCAACACTTGGTAAGCAAGCATGCCACTAGTCACCGCAACCTATGGTATTTTAATATATTACATGGGAGCCTTACCAAACCCTAAATATCTGGATTGTTAGATATAGCTTGAAGTAGAGCAGGGGTTTAGTATGTTCCTGGATTAAATCTGTAGTTAGTGCCAGAAACAATCAATTTATATGAAAAATAAATGATAGTAAGAAAGTGAATATCCCTTAGGAACAAAGGTTAAAAACCATTCACCAAAACATTAGATAAATTAACAATAAAGGTTTTTCAAGTTTTATTTGTTTCAGATGTGAAAATATGCATCAAAATTTCAAAATCAGATAATAGAATCTATTACATTGGTAAGTAAAATATCATGTGATCATATGAGAACATTCTGAAAGACTATCTTCCAAAACACCATGCTGATTCATTCAGAGACTCTCAGTAAGCTAGAAATACCAGAGAATTTATTCAGTATAATAATAATAATAATAATAATAATAATAATAATAATAATAATAAT
>OU015743.1:139832719-139860137 GCA_907169655.1 Acomys percivali | reverse complement strand
ATAATAATAATAATAATAATAATAATAATAATAATAATAATAATAATAACTTTAACAGCCTGTATGTTAAAAACTTAACATTAAAACTTAATAGTGTGAAACCCAAAACTTCTTTGCAGAGATCAGTAACAAAGTAGTGATATCTCTTTTCAACACCCCTTGGTGTCTCAATAATTGGATATCCACACAAAAAGGAAGACCATATAAAGACAGTCCTTACTCTGTGAACTTAATTATCTACAAATTACTGACTGTGACCTATAGGCAGTAGATGAGGGAAAAAATTTTTACATGCTTAGAGATACAAATGGCATGCAATAGATTCAGGAGTAAGACATAAACATAAATATAAATTAACCCTACATCAGAGAAAGAAAAAATATTGATAAGTCTAAAAGATTAGAGTAAGAATACAATGACTTTCAGAACTAAAGAGAGTGTGCAGGTGGAAATCAGCAGACATAGATCAGATAATAGTATAGTTCAAACAGATAGCACATTAAGACATGCACATTCTTCTTAAATATGCAGTGAAATACTGTAGCATAGGTCACATTGGACAACAAACATGTGTAAATGAATTTGGGGAGAAGACAGAAATCAAATGATGAGGTTTTTTTCTCATCCATAAGTGGACCAAATCAGCAACTAATGAGATGAAAAAAGCACAAACATGTAGAATTTAATAGCATAGTTTTAAGTATCCTTGACTCATAATATTAAAGAGTTATTAAGTATCTCATATAAATATACATTAAACTATTTCTTAGAGTTTTTAACATTTTGTTTATAACCTCATTTACATCAACAATGGAAATTTTCAGTATTTATATATATATTTTTACTACCTAGCACCATTTGATTAATTTATTTTTTTAATTTAGGTTGAATAATTTAAATGGACACATTCAAAGGAAAAGTGTTTTGATTTTTAAAATATTTACGTGGGCAAACACATAAGATATTACCATTTAAACATGCCGTAGATCTTTTTTGGCTTTCTAATGCTGTGTCTTTGGCTAATTGTTTCATTGACAGTGAAAAGTATAATTCAAAGCAGAGAACTTTTACTGTAATGAAGTAAAGTATGACCAAAATAATATATAAGGTTCATGAAGACACAGAAGTAATTGTAATGTGAGCAGCAATACTAAAATATGCTGTAAGACACAGAAGCCTAAAAATGAGCCAGTCATGTAAACATGGGCCTGCTCATGATGTTTGGTATGATCATGAGTTTACCCCTTTCTGAAAAATTAGAAGAATGTAAATTGAATGGATACAGAACAGCAAAGAGCAGATGTTCCCTGTGGGGAATTAATATGAGGTTATGACATGAATATATACAGTATCGCAGAGCTATGTAACGGTGTAACAGTGAATTTAAACCATACTAAAACACGCTTCTCTGTTACCTTGGTAAATTATATATTATGTTCTATATGTAACATCCCTGGAAATTTGTTTGTTTGTTTGTTTGTTTGTTTTGTTTTGTTTTTAGTCTAAAGATGATTTAGCTTTTAAACTTATACCAAGTAGTGTTGAATTACCAGGTAGTCTAACATCTTCTTCAGGGAAACCATTTTTGATCCATGATTTATGTCTTTTTTACATTACTTTGGGATTCTATGGTAGAATTTCTTATGTTGTCAAAATTTCAATTTCTTAGAAGTGGTGCGTTGTCAGATTGAAAGTGAAAATATATTGTTATAGCTGTTCATTGTTCACATGTATAATACTGTAACCTGACACAAGTTAATATACTCAATCTTTCTTTCATTTGTATTTTAAAACATTTTTAGTGTCCCTTTTTCCAAACAACATTGTGTATATTGCCAACGCAAAGATGAATGAGATGGAGCAGCATAGAGATGTGTTTTAAATAGCGTATGCGATGTGGAAACTATTTCTGATGTTGAAAGAATGAGAGCCAGCAGGATTAGACATATACTGAATGACCTTCTGTATCATATAAAGGTGTTAGAATATACCTGTAAAAATGACATTTTAGTTAAATTTTCAACCATAGAATACAGAGATCTACATTTTAAAAGATTTTTATCCATATAAATCCACATCATTATCCATATAATAAGAGAAATTGAGAAAGACATTGAAACACTATAAATGGAAAGATCTGGGAATATAAATGTTAGTGAAATATGACTTCAACATTTAAAAATTTAGCATTCTGAAGAATAAACACTTTTTTTAACTTTTTTTTTTATTAATTTATTCTTGTTACATCTCAATGGTTATCCCATCCCTTGTATCCTCCCATTCTTCCCTCCCTCCCATTTTCCCCTTATTCCCTTCCCCTATGACTGTGACTGAGGGGGACTTCCTCCCCCTTTATATGCTCATAGGGTATCAAGTCTCTTCTTGGTAACCTGCTGTCCTTCCTCTGAGTGCCACCAGGTCTCCCCTTCCAGGGGACATGGTCAAATGTGAGGCACCAGAGTACATGTGAAAGTCATACCCCACTCTCCACTCAACTGTGGAGACTGTCCTGTCCATTGGCTAGATGGATAGGGGTTTGAAGTTTATGGCCTGTATTGTCCTTGGCTGGTGCCTTAGTTAGAGCAGGACCCCTGGTCCCAAATCTGCCTATCATAATGTTCTTCTTGTAGATTTCTCGGACCGTCTGGATCCTTCTACTTTGCTATTCTCCCATGCTTCTCTCATCTAGAGTCCCAATAGGATGTCCTCCCCTCTGTCCCAGTTTCCTGGTAAGGGAAGGCTTTCATGGGACATGCCCCTTGGGCTAGTATGCAGATATAAGTGAGTTTATACCATTTGAGTCTTTCTGCTTCTGGGTTAACTCACTCATTATGATCATTTCTAGCTCAATCCATTTGTCCACAAATTTCAGGAATTCCTTGTTTTTAATAGCTGAGTAGTATTCCATAGTGTATATGTACCACAGTTTCTTTATCCATTCTTCTACTGAGGGACATTTAGGCTGTTTCCATGTTCTGGCTATTATGAATAAGGCTGCTATGAACATGGTTGAGCAAATTTTCTTGTTGTGTGCTGGAGCATCTTCTGGGTATATTCCAAGGAGTGGAATAGCTGGGTCTTGAGGAAGCCCTATTCCCAGTTTTCTGAGATAGCACCAGATAGATTTCCAAAGTGGCTGTACTAGTTTGCACTCCCACCAGCAATGAAGGAGTGTTCCTCTCTCTCCACATCCTCGCCAGCATGTGGTGTCACTTGAAGTGTTTTTTAATGGCAGCAGCATGCAGGCTGTGGGGCCTAGCTCAGCTGTGGTATGCCAAGGTTGAGCATTGGACAATGGTAGCTGGATGCATTCACTGATGTCTGGGTCTGAGTCACCACTTGTCCTCAGCTAGCCATTGCCCAGTTACTTCCACTGCACCTGTCCCAGATCACACTGGGCTAGGCCTATCCCCTCAACAGATCTCTGCTCACAGAGTAGGATGTTGTCTAAGCGTAGTGACTCCTTGGGAGCTAAAGAACATACTTGGGAGAGCTTGTACCATCTGCGCACAGAGGTGCTGTTCTTTCTTTTTTTGTTGTTGTTACATCTTTTCTTCTTTAATTATAATTTATTCAGATAACATCCTGATTGTTATCCCCTAGCTTTGTCTTCCCTTTGTTTCCCCCCCCCCCCCCCCTTCTTCCTTATTCCACTCCCCTAGACCTCTGACAGATGGGGACCTCCTCCTCTACCATATGACCACAGCTTCTCAGGTCTTCTCCAGATAGTCTGCTTTCCCTTCTGCCTGGCTAGAAAACCACTTCTAGTTCTGGGAAATAGTTGACCCTTGCCTTCCATCTGCAATTTTTTCTCAAGCCCTAAGCCTTGACATCTGCCTACCTGTTGGCTCTGTTTTTTAACAATTAAACTTTATTATACAACCCAACTAGCTTACACAAGATGGAAAAAGGGTTAAAGGGAAAAAAGAGTGAACCTTCAGGTATCCGTTCCACGGGATGAGTCCCTATGTGTCTCTGGCCTGCACACTGCTCTGGCCTGTTTGCTGATCCTCTTTCAGATCCACATGCACTCAAGCCAGGTCTGAGCCTTCTCATCCTCTCTGCCTGCCTGTCTTTCATGTGCAAGGGCTGGTCTCCTCCCATTGAGGGTTGATTAGAAACACAATAGTGCAGGTGGAGTCCCCAGGTCCGCTCCTGAATTCCAGGCCCAGGATGGCTCCACCCAGTCTATCTCAAAGTTAATCTTAGGGAGTATCCATGGTGTGTGCAAGGGCAAAGCCCACCAAGACTGCTTTCATCTGTGACAAAGTTTACAATCCTTCCCACACCTACCAGGATGGGCATCAATTATCTTCCTAATGTTTTGAGCCCCCAGATGCCAATAATGACACAGAGACTTTTCTATTATTTGTGAAAGTCTAGACTATCAGTTTAGACTGGTTCTCAACTAGCTCATATAACTTAATTAACATGTTTAGTCTAGTCCATGCTTGCCACATGCCATTACCTCTCCATAATCCCATTATGTCCATCATCCTCTATGTCTGGCAGGCAAATCCCCACCTCCTCTCAATTCTTCCTACATTTCCTATCCCTGCCTATATGTCCTACCTTAATCTATTGCCTAGATCTAGACCATTAAACCAATCAGAAGGTGAGGGGAGTGTGTTTACAAAACACTGACACTGGTGATGTTTCATAAAAATAACACCACCAAAGTCCAGGACAGTACTCATTTATCTGATGGTACAGAAATCAATATTTGAATAATACAAAGACAACCTTTACACAGCACACAAAACGATTATCCCAACAATATCACGTCCAGGAGACAGCATTTTAAATGACTTTTCCCTGCTCTACAGCTCTTAGACTTTCTGCCTATATTTGTGATATTGCCAAAGACATGGAAGAAAAGTTGATAAACATGTCCCACTTAGGGGCAAGCACATAAAATCACTTATTTTAAACCATTTGACTAGTTATAATGAATCTTTGCACTGACTTTTGCTTATTGTAAAATGAAACTTCTCTGAACAATGCTGAATGCAACTTATGCCGTGGATTAGTAATTATCATGCAAAGAATATGGTGTTAAATATGATCAAAATACAATGTATGCATGAATGAAATTCACAAAGAATAAGTCAACATATTATATTAAACATACATATTTACAAGGCAGGTTAATGACAAAGTAATAATAGTAGGTCCCACTTTAGTGTCTATGACCTCCCATTGTGGATTTTTATCTAGGTATACAGTACCTATTTGAATTCTATTCTGTAGAACAGGTTTCAAATCAAATCAAATGACTATTGGTTACCCCACAATAATCATGACACACTTGTGTCTGTGAGAACATACTTTCTGACTTGTCAGTATTTTAGCATTCAGTGTCCAGTGTTGGTAAGAACACAGATGTCTTCTTTTTGCTCTAGCAGCCTTCATAGTGTCTTCAGGAGGGTAACTAGCATAGAGTAAGTTTCCTTGTTAGTTTGGAGTTGGTTGGTTTCTCTATGTCATGTAGCCAATATGGTCCATCTTAACACAACCTAGAGTATATTTGTCCTGGATTGTATGCATGGTACATTATTATACACATGTTACATATTTATTCTGTAATCTACTTTAACTCCAAAATATAGATATAAGAACAAAGTAACAAAATGGAGAAGACACTTGGAAATACTTAGCAGAAAAATGCTATATTAATTGATGTTAAATTCATCTTATCCATGTAGAAAAAAATGGTTCCTTTCTGGAAATGATTATTTCACTTGTTTTGTAACCATGTGAAATGCATTGTTTACTAGATAGTAAAAACTATCAACTCAGTGCTGCAAAATTTTTTTCTTATTGGCAGACCTTAGCATATGAGAACAAGCCATCAACTTTATTTATGCTATCCATCCATCTCTCAAAGCAAGTTATCCTAAGTGTGAAAAGGTGATGACTTCTGAGGAAGACTTGCAATTGGAATTAGTTTTAATAGTCAGATCATGACTCTTTTTTATTTCCTGTTCATATAATGAGTGTATCCATTCTGTGTCAAATGAAACAATAATCAGAAATGAACTAGAATATATCTTATTCTTAGAGTAACTGCCCTGTCTGTACACAGTTCTGGCTTGTATACCTAGGCCTGAAAAATACATGAATGAATGAATGAATGAAAGAATGAATGCTTACCAGATGTGCTTTATTGGCTGTGTTTATTAGGGGAAAAAAACAAAACAAAACTTATTACATATCTCCATGAGTAAGGGGAAAGACAAAGTTTAAGTGAGATGGGATATAAAGAGGGTTTGTCTTCCCTAGGTGCCCCAACACTTTGAGTGTTGATTTTCTCTCCTTTTTCATTATCTTCCTTCCCTCCCTTCTTTTCAGTAACGACATATAAAATATCACTCTAAAACAGACATCAAAAATCTAATCCAAAATATTAATAAGGTAAAATTAAAGGATAAAATTAAGGATAAATTTTGAAAGCTATTGGTACTATACCTTTAAGATCACAGACTAAGTTCTTCTTATTCTGGTGACAATGGCTATGTCCTCTTTTAAGTCTATTCAGTTTAATTCTAGGAAGTGTCGAGGAGAGATTCTATTTTATTTTTAACAAGAACTATGAATATATCCTATGACCATATCCAGATGATACCTTTTATAAGAGTTTACATAATATATCATTTTTTGGAGGAGGGGTTTGTAAAAAGCATTTATTAACTCTTAAACTGCCTCCTTGCACTTACCACAGGGGGGAAAAACATTGCTTTTATTCAATAGGTAGTATTTTGAAGGCTGGCCACCCACACATCCCTCCCCTTTTTAATACGACTTTTCTATAATGAATGCAGAATGTAAGCTGGTTCTGTTTTTCCATCAATGTTTTATCATAGTACCTGTGAAAACAATTCCCATCTTAGGGTCTGCTATGTTTGAAATAAAATACTTTCTACATAGTCAACAAGAAACATGCTTTTGACCACCTAACGCAAGCATGGGACACAGCAAGCTACAGTTATAAATCCAGGCATAAGAACAGACGCTAAGGGAGCTATTTCTAAAAGTATAAAGTTCAATTGTTCCTTTCTGATAGTTCCCTTTCATTTTGTAAATTTATAGTTTGGCAAATGAAGGACACAGAAACTGTATCTTACCTTGAGAGCATATTGATCAATATTATTAAACACAATATTCATAAACATCACATTTCCACTTAAAAATTGTGTTCAATGATGGCATCACACTGGTCTTTTCTAACAAAGATGCTTGGAAAATGCTTTAACTTCATATATCCACATTGCTTTTAGTGTATAGAAGTGGGAGTAAAGGAAGTAGCTTCTAGTGATTTGTTATATGTTACAAGTCAGTTTCATGGTTGAGGTTCTCAAAACACAGTCCCTGATTCAGCCTCCTAACCAAGTAAGACTTATTAGAAAGTTCCAATCCCCATTCACTAAGTGATACTGAATCAGAAAGCGGGACTAGATTAAAATCTATAGTGTAACAAATCCTCCAGAAGCTGATGGATATTGACACTTGTGAGCCACTAATCTACAATCTACTTTAGAAAATTTTGTGGATCTCAGTTCATATTTGTATTTGGACTACAGCCTCATAAAGGAGAGACATCTTTGAAATACAATATTCTGAAACATATCAAGGTAATTTTAATCCTTGAGACTTACTTATACTGTGTCATTTCTAAGGCTTATTTACAATGAAGTAACTTTCTGCCTATCTAGCTCCTGTACTGCTGTCGTCTCTCATGGCATCTCTGTCCTCCCTTCCTGATTTAAGCTCAACAAAACCCAAAAATATACAGTGCTTCCTAATATATAAGAGAACTGAGATTATGACTCTAGGTAACTAGTCCCTCTGGAAATGTGTATTCATCTTTCTTCTTCTCAATAAAATGTGAATTATTATAAAGACACTTTTATAAAGACTAAACTCCACTTCTGTGTGCTGTCATGTCAATGATCTCTCCCTTTTGTCACTTACACATTTTATCCAATTGTACTATAATAGTTAGAGGGCTTTTCAATATAAATAGCCCTCATTTTTTCACACACAAAAAAGATTAACTTGTTTTATCAATCATATAAGCTTAAGATTCTTTAGTATATATAAATAAAACATAAATGGATATTTGTACAGGTACGAGTGTGTTGTAAGTTGTTTATTCAGATATTTGTCAAAATATGGTAAATAATGTTTGAATGTATTTGGAGAAATATATGTTAATATTCTTAAGCTCATTTCAATGAAGTTAATTGATTTTTTGTAGTTGGATTATTTGATTTTTTATGTACTTTGAAAGTTGGCCTTTAATTAGATATATAATTACAAACATTTTCTCCTATTGAACAGTCATCCTTTCATGCTGTTAATTCGGAGAGTGCCACTTGTGATTTTTCTTTTAGGCTAAACATACACATGCTTCTTTTCAATAGTTCTTTGAGGGTTTTGTACAGTAGTTTGATCATTTTCGCTCACCTCCCATCAATTGTGCATAGTTATCCTACCGTACCATTCCAATTTTGTTACTATTTTTAAATCATCAAGTCTAGTTTGTGCTGCCCATACGCTGTCTTCCACTAAAGCATGTTTACCTACAGAATTCCATAGTGAAAACTGACTTTCCCTCTCCCAAAAGTTCTCAGTTGTGAATAATTTCGCAGCTAGTATTGGAACCCATGGCCATGTCTCATCTGCATGCTGGGATTTCTTTCTGGAATGAGATTGTGCATGCTGGTTTTTTGTTTTGTTTTGTTTTGTTCTTGTTTTTTTTAGAATAAGAGTTCCTGCATCATAAGCTTAGTATCACAGCCACTGTGAATTCATATGTGCAGTGCCTCCTTTAACTCTGGAAAACACAATTTCCTTGATTGTCTTTCTGATCCCTTTCTCAATGATCACTGGGTACATAGTGGGAGAGGATATGATTCTTAAGAGCTGAGCATTCCTTAGTCTATTCTGCTTTGCACTTTAACCACTTATGCGTGTCGATGTGTTAATCTTCATCAACTACAAATGGAAGCTTCTCTGATGAGAACTGAGAGGCACATGGTCTACGGATATAACAGGAAGGTATTTGGAGCTGGATTAATAACATATTTACTAATGTAATAATGATAGTAGGCTCTATTCTCTGAACTATGACTTGTCTAGTTTTAAGTTTGGGACCTAATAATGGTGCCAGACATGGGTCATATTGTAAATAATCTCAGAAAATGGTTAATTACATCCATGATATTTGTGTCTCTATTGCACAGGTAAACATATGTTGCCTGGTTGTCATTATTGTTTCTCACTGAGAATATGGCTATTGATGATTATTCTCCTCCAATAGCCTACATTACATCTTCTAGCATTATGCAAATTATCCATTAGTGATGAAGCTTCTAGACCAGTACCAAGCTGATGTCGTTGTTTTCTACAGCTCAGGTATGTAGTATCTTCATCAAGTTATAGAGTATAACCAAGAGAATTGACAAGCATCTATGATGCTTTGGAGTCTATGAGGCTTCACTATGGGGCAAGCAATTCCAAAAGAGAAAACCAAAATTCTTGAAGTTTGCTTTTTATTTGTTTGCCTGTGGTATCTAGTAAAAATAGTTTCACCCAATATAAGGTAGCTCCAATATGTATATCATGTAAATGAAGCTTCTACAACTGGTTTGCACTTTACACTTCAAAAAATCTTTATTGTTAGTTATCTTTCCCAATATTCTCTCCTTTATCTAAACTCCTATTTTCAATCCATTTGTACAATTGTATTCTCTATCTCCTCCCTAAAGCCTCTTTATCTCTGTGGTTCCTTTCTAATCTCCTAAATTCTATAGGTATTCAAAATGAAACATACATTTCAGAAGATAACAAAACACTAAATGACAGAAAACATACAGCCAGGATGTAAAAGTTCACATACATAAAACTAGCCAGGGCACAGTCCATTTGCATTTCTTGTCTGGCTTACCTATACTAGAATGGTTGTTTCTAGTTCCATCCACTTACCTGTGAGTTTCATAGTTTTGTTTTTTTTTAACTGCTGTAAATATTTCAGTACTTGAATATGCTTCATTTTTATTATCCATTTTTCATTTCCTGATTATTCTGAATACAGCAGCCATACACATAGATGAGTAGGTACTTTTTACAGTAGGATATAGAATCCTTTTGGTATATGCTCAAGAATAATATAGTTGGGCCATGGTAAGTTTCTCTCTAGCTGTTTGAGTACATCCAACACAGATTTCGATAGTGCTATATTACTTTGAACTTATCCCAACACTGTTTCTTTTTCCTTAGAGCCAATGCCAGCATTTATTGTCATTACTCTTCTCTTAATATCAGCTGTCCTCTCTGGGTAGTAAGGTAGTAACAAATGTCAAAATGGTTTTAGCTTTTATTTCTCTGGTCGCTAAGAATTTTGGTCTGTTAAAAATATTTCCTGAGCCATTGATACTCCATTTTTTGAGAACTTTCTTTTTACTTTCATCTATTTAAAAATTTTTTGTTTTCTTTGTGTTGAGGTTTTGTTTTGCTTTGCTTTTTTTTGAGATTTGGGTACTAACTCTAAATACTAATTCTCTATCAAACACACATCTTGTATTTCAATTCTGAAAGGCTACATCACGCTTAAAGGCTGTGCCCTTGGCAAAGAAATGGCTCAGGAGGTGAAAGGATTTTCTGTCATGCTTAAAGAATTCCCTGGACCCTAAATGGTATAAAGTAAAACCTAACTTCTAAAAGTTGTTTTATGACCTGAGCATACATTCTTGCATCTGACACACACACACACACACACACACACACACACACACACACACACACACAGAAATAATTTTTGGGTTGAAACCCAAATTTGGTAATCATCACAGTTCTGTAGTGGATAGTGCTTGCAGCTCTTCTAGTATGTAGTAATTTGGCAGATTAGGAAAAGTTATTAACAGCATGCTAGGCAATGGTCATATCCCCTTAGTCTCAGTAATAGGATCTTCATGCTCATTTCATTAGTGAGTAATCTAGTTATAATCCCACTATCAGTGGCTCTTTGAGACTTCATCTACAAAAATAGGCCCACATTCTAAACAAAAAATTATAGATACCCAAGAAATGCAGAAATTAAGATAAATATTCTTCTCCATGGAAGAGAACACAAAATGGTTAACCTATAACAAATGATCAGTCCTAAAAACATATATATACAAGTATGTTGTATTTGTGTATACACATACACACATACGTAACAATTAATGAACAAAAATGTCTATGATCTCTAATTCTGACCACCAGGGCATTGTAATATTTACCCTTCAATCTTATATTTGGGCACTCCTTCAACGTGGCCCCAACCCTAGGAATTAAAATAGAGATTTAGAGGATGGCTTCAAAAATAGATTCACCAGGGATCTTTTCAAGAGAATCAGTGTATTAGATATTAAGACAAAATTGGACATTGTATTTGCCCATGAGTCTATAGCCAAGAATTACTTCCAAAAACATTCTAAGGAAGAAAAATAACTTAATAGTTTTAGTAGATGTATGACATTGAATTATATTTGTTAAACTAAGTTTTACTAAAATCTTACTAATGAATTCTTTTGTATGTTGTGAATAAATAAATGTGCCCAATGGAATTAATGAACTAGTAGAGAAAACTGGCAATCAATAAACAACATGAATTGGTGTAAATAGATATATGTGTGTGCATGTATCCTCTATCTATCTATCTATCTATCTATCTATCTATCTATCTATCTCTGCGTGTGTATGTGTGTATGTGTGTGTGTCTATAATGAGATTACACAAAACCCATAAAGCTTAAGGATGATGTTTAGAATAGTGGCTAGGAGTGAGAGTTGATGATGGAGAAAGAAAGACAAGGTGTAATGTTACTTCAATATTGGAGATGGGTATACATATTCTTGTGAAAAAATATAAACTTAAATATTGGCTAGGCTGAGTGGAGCTAATGAAGACCAAAATAATGAATTTCAAGAATTGTACTAATGATTGAATTAAAGAAGCAGAAATTACAGGTGATGAAGATGAGTATAGAGTGGTGTACAAGAATACACAAGACTTGAAACATTTTCTGTTTTCTTTTATTTGGGTTGAAATGCATTGGAGATATTGAGATGTCAAGAACTTCAATAACCTGGTTTCAATTCTCAGATTGATGCTTTCATTGTGAAGAGAATATATTGTTGGAAAACACAGACAAAGAGGTTGATGAAGTAATATTATGTGATGAAGTGATGAAGCTATCCACAGCATCAGAATTAAATCCTTGGAGATTTGCACAAAGAAATTGTTCATTTGTGTTTTCTGATATATATATATATATATATATATATATATATATATATATATATGGAACCCTGAAATCACACCAGCACATCAAGTTGCATCAGGACTGAACACGTCTTCTCCTCCTGTGGCCTGGAGAGGCAGCTGTGCCAGGGGGAAGTGATCAAATAGCAGTCAACAGAGTCCATAGCAGAGACAGATCTCCTTTTCCATACCAGAGGACCCATATGAAGACCAAGCTGCCAATCAGCTAAATATGTGTAAGGGCCTAGGTCAAGTCCATGCATGGCCCTTGGTTGGTGGTTCAGTATCTGAAAATCCCACCCCACCCCCCCTCCCTGGCCCAGGTGAGTTGGCTTTGTTAGTCTTCTTGTAGAACTCCTGTCTCTGCAGGTGCTTCTAATTTTTCCCAAGTCTCTTTGCATTCTGCCCAATGTTTGACTGTGACTCTCAGCATTAGTTTTGATTTGCTGTTGGGTGGAACCACTCAGAGGACAGCTATGCCAGGTTCTGTCTGCAAACATAGCAAAGTATCATTAATAGTGTCACGGGTTGGCTGTCTCCCACGGCATAGGTCTCAGCTTGGGCCAGGCCTTTCTGCAATTTCTGCTCTATCTTTATCCCTGCATATCTTCTAGGCAGGAAAATTTTGGGGTTGAAGTTTTTGTGGGTGGGTTGGTGTACCCTTCATCCACTAAGAGTCCTGTCTAGTTAGAGGGTGGCTTATTCATTCGGCATGACCCCTGATACTAGGGGATCTCAGATTGAGTTACCCCGATTTCTCCCAGGATCCTCCCCTGTTGTAGGTCTTCAGTTTGCACAGAGTTGCCCCCTGACCATAGGGGGCGTCTATTCTTTTTGTAAGCCATCTTACCTCCTGCCCCAACAATATTTATTAAAGTATGTTTAATTTGCATCAATATACAAAATTCTATACCAATGAATTAAAAATAACCTTGTGAGCAACAGTTAAAGCCTTAAGTTGAGTAGCAGAGTCAATAATCTTTTTGTCCAATCATCTCTATATATTTCTATATTCTCCCTTCTTTTTTTTCAACCCCATCTCCAAACCTAAGAAAGAAAGATAGAGGGGAAGAGAGACTTCCCTGCATCCAACTTTGTTTTCTTTCTGAATAATACCAATAGTAGTAACTTCTAACCAACTCCCAATGAAAAGAAACATCAATAGCCCAAGAAAGCAAGAAAAAACCTACCCAACCCTCTTAAGGGAAATGTAGCGTCATTCTCTTAAGATCTCTTCTGGCTGACTTGGGATTTATAATACCTTTGTAGCAGCCCAAATAAAATGGAAGAACTGGTTAAATGAACTAGGAATAGCATTTATGGTCCAGTTTCTAAATGTTGATAAATTCCAGGCTTAATAGAAGTCCTGTGTGCGACAGTCTGAAATGCTGGACGTATTGGGATCTGAAGCTTTCTTTGAGGCTATCTTGGGAGCTGTCCTGTTCTGATGAGGAACAGCAACTGAAGCACTTGGTGCTGGAACAAGAAGGATTCAGGATGTCAGTGTCCAGCGTGCTAAGAGGAGTGAATCCTGTCAAGTTTGATCCAGCTTCAATGTACAGTTCTTTTTTTTTTCTTCTAAAAACATGTAATATCTCACAAGCCTTATATAGTCTTAAAATTATAAATGTATGAGGTGTGCAGGGTGCACAGAACAATTTAGTCTAAATCTCTGCTCTACAACTCAAGTAGAATGCAAGATTTACTTCCAATACTTTGAAAGTGCGTATTTCAGGCTGTTTATGCTATTAATTATATAAGTTAATTGTTAGTGGATCAAATCACGGTTAGGTAAATTGCTTCTAATTTTATCATAAGAATATATATCCTAAGTGTAACAGATATTATTTTATAGATAAGTATTGTTAAATATGTAGATGAGGTGTTCAAAAACTTCAGATACCTACAGAATATGGCATGTTTTTATAATTTTAAGGATTCTTTGACAATAAGACAAATTAGCAACACCCAGCCTACCCCACAGAAGACGATAAACATTCAAAGAACATTGTTGTGGAGATGGCTTCAAAAGCAGCAAACAAGCCACTAAGCAAAATGTCCTCATTTTGGCTACAGACAAAATTCTTCCTAAAATAGGCAAGTTGGAAGCAGGCAAATTCAAATAACCAAACTCTGCCAAGACAGAGTAAGAAAGTCCTCAATAGTTCCTGCCTCACAAATATATCTGTCAGATATTGGGCCAAAAAGGCTGAAGATGATGCTCCAATGTTATAGAGAATTTTGAGTAACTGTTCAGGCAGCAAACTATCTCTGTCATTTTTTTCATTTTGGAAGCTGCAACGCTGCACTTCCTGTTTATTCAGGTAATTAATTTTACTACTTCTCAATTTTCTGATGGGATTGAAGACCAGTTAATTTAGTTTTACAATTTGGCTTATTTGTTTAGGGGTTAAGTGGTTTTTAGGTCTAGATAGATGTTTTAAGTTGATAGAGATGAGATATGATAGATACTGATTTACGTTCAGAATTTTAGACTCACCAAGATAGGTAATATGTTTTTATTTCAAGATTGCCAAATTAGTCAAAACACTAAGAATGTAACATTAATATAATTCCTGATTGTTTTGTGGTTCTTCTTGTTATATGTAGTTTATTTTTAGATGTGTAATAATATAAATGTATATGTAAAAATATTTAAAAACAAAAAAGTATGTTTAATATAACCTCATACAAATCTCTAAATTCTCATGTTTCATTCAAATGGCAAAAAAATGAATCTTTTGGATTTTTTCTTTCTTTCTTCCTGTTTTTGTTGTTGTTTTGTGTTTTTGTGTTTTTGAGACAGGGTTTCTCTGAGTAGCCTTGGCTGTCCCATACTTGCTTTTTAGACTAGGCTAGCCTTAACCTCACAGAAATCTGCCTGCCTCTGCCTCCACAAGTGCAAAAGTGAAATTCTAAAAAGAGCAACTAAAATCATCCACTGATGGTCATAACATAATGGAGAAAATAAAGTCTACAGCTAAATATGTTGAATTATATCAGCAGGAAGTTACTTCCTTCTTCAGGCGTGCATCTTATGCATTAAACATTTTAAAATTTCGAAAGTCAGTTATTAGCCGTATTTCAAAGCATGCTCTAATGAGAAGGCAATGACAAGCATTTCAAAACAACTGCAACGTACAAAATTTTATGTAATATATGAGCTTCCTTTAAAAATTTTCAATGAAGATGGCTAACATGAAGGGAAGCAGCCAGTCTGAAAAACAATTTACAGATATTGAATAATCATTCTCTCTTCTGCAGATGATCTATTTCACTGTATCCTGCCAGCACTTAATCATTTTTATGGAATTACAATTTGGTTTCCACTAACTGTGATTTACTTAGTGTGGGTTGATTTATGCCACGGAGAATTTGTTTAGTTAATGGAACATTTTAATTTATGACAGAAGGCAGCTTTGAATATCTTGATTGCATTACTATTGACTGCCAGTCAAATTTTTCACTGAGGTGAAAAAGTGATAGATAAAAACATTTTGTTTCAGTTACACCTAGTACTGGTAGAGTGTTTGTAACTGAAACATTGAGTAAACAACAACATTTATATTTGCTTTTGCAAACTTTGGACTCACTACTGCAGTTCTTACTGACATATGGTCGAGTCTGTGAAGTCTTTCGGTGAAGTCTTACAGGGAACGAGTGAGATGTTTCAAATGTAGTGTCATCAGGATGCTATTGGCATCCAGCCCTGGGTCTCTTTTCATCTGCCCAGATGGTACAGATCCTGGACTCATTCCGTGTTTTTCAGAGCTAAGTAAAGGGGAGAACACCAATAAGCTAACAATCTACAATGCTGATTTTAGAATAACATGTATGGTCCATACAGCCAAGGCCAGATAAAGTTTATGCTTGTCTAGTAACAGAGATTTACTTAACCTTCAGCATGAAGTTATAGAAATTGGATTTGGTTCCTGGATTATTCATAGCAATTTCTATATCTAAACTGTTCATTCATGCCTGTGTTGCCTTTATTATATGTGATTTTTTAAAAAAGAAAGTGGTAAAATTAACATTTCATAGAATCAGAGAATTTAGGGGGTCTGATAAGTTTGTAAGTAACTGAAATAAGGGATCTGCTGCTTTCCCCATATTGCCTTCATGCTCTAAGGACATATGCTCATATCCTCTCAGAAGACTGTCAGCATGACTCATTCCTTATCTATTTTTTTTTCCAGTGGATTTTACAAATGTAGAGAATCATCTGAAGGCAGAGGTGTGTGGTGAGAGTAACACCAGAAAGATGGCAAGATATTCATACTCCCAGCTTCTCACCTCCCAGGTTCGAAGGACTGCAGGGGCTGTACTTTCATGACAGTCTGGTTTCTGTTGTGTGACTTTCTACATGGAAGAAAGTGCTGGTCCCTAGGAATTCTGGCAATTACTCACTTTTATGATACCCTCAACTTTAGGACGGTAATAGTTTATCATTCTTTGCACTCCCAGCTTACTTCATTGGCTCTTATCGGTCTTTATTAACCATAAACATATTATATTAAAATAATCCATTCAACCATATACTTGTGATATCTCTATTTTAAAATGCCACTGGTCTCCTAGCATATCCAGGCGATACACTCATATAGTTTAAATGCTTTTTAGATGACTGAATCTCCATTACAACACCTCTCCTTAATGTTGTCTTTGGCTGTCTTTGAAAAATATGGTAAGAGAAAAAATATTCCCTAAGACCACCTCCAGATTTAATCAAAATTTAATGAAAATTAATTCATTATCTATTCCAAAATAGCAATAAATCATCATGCAACTAGAGAGAAACTGCCATTCTATAAACAGTTCCTTCCTACAATGGATATATGGAGCCTGGAATAAAGAACAAGTTTGAAAGCACAAAGGTGCTTGGGTCTGTATTTTTATCTATAAACAGGTGGAGGCTAAACATCTTGTAGGGCCAGGAGGTTAAAATTTAAAATTAATGAAGCCAGAGACAGTTTAAGTTAAGGCTTCTATTGCCTTAACCATAACCATAACCATTCCATAACCAAAAGCAAGTTGGGGTTGAAAGGGTTTATTAGCTTAAACATCCACATTGTAGCGCACACTGAACAAAGCCCGGGCAGGTACAAAAACCGGGCAGGGATGCAGAGACGTGAGCTGATACAGAAGCCGTAGAAGGGTGCTGATTACTGGCTTGCTCCTCAGGGCTTACTCAGTGTGTTCTCTTATAGAACCCCAAACCACCAATCCAGAGATGGCTCCACCCACAATGGTCTGCGCCTTCACCCACTGATCACTAAGAAAGTAAGTTTCACCTGGATCTTATGGATCCATTTTCTTAACTGAGGTTCCTTCCTTTCATAAAACTATACCTTGTGTCAAGTTAACAGAAAACTAGTGAGGACATGATCCATTTATGTGGAAAAAAAATTGTGAACTGGGAGCTTTATTTTCTTCACAGAGACTTGATACCCTATGAGCATATACAGGGGGAGGTAATCCCTCTCAGGAACAGTCATAGGGGAGGGGAATAAGGGGAAAATGGGAGGGAGGGAAGAATGGGAGGATACAAGGGATGGGATAACCATTGAGATGTAACAAGAATAAATTAATAAAAAATAAAAAATAAAAAAAAAATTTGGTAAAAGACTTGTTTCTGTTCAAGTGATCAGATTTCCCTTACTTTCTGTGAGCAGAGGACAGCAGCACTCTACCACGTTCTATATAAATCTCAGGCCGATAATTTTGGAGTCTTGTTTCATAGCAACACTTGCTTGGCCCTAGTCCTACCAGTCTGAGTTAGATAACAGAGAGGACGGAGAGCCAATAAATTCTTTGGTAACCACAATAGATTAATTCATATTTGTTTTCAGGGCAAAATAAATAAATAAGGGCATTAAAAATGTATCAGCATTTCTCTCTTCTATGTTTGGACTGATACTATAAATGTTCCAGAGGAAGTCCACTTCAGAAGGAAGCAATTTAAACTTCTGACCTTGATGCCCTAACCGTCTATTCTATATGATTAGTCTTATAATATTTATCATTATTTTTAATTTTCCTGATAATTTACAGAACTTTCACCTAAATTCAACATTTACTTTAATAATATTGTAATTCTTCCCAAAACAAAATACATTATTCATACTTGTCTAGTTACTATAAAAAGGTATGAGCTACAGAAAAAGGTAGAAAGTAATAATGAGATTTATAATTTTACCGTAATGTTGCATCTTAAGGAAATAGACTCTCATTTTAAGCCTTTGACCACTATAGTTAAAATATATAATCCAAGAAAAATTAAACTACTCATTTTTGATTAGGAGAAAATGAGTTGCTTCTATGGCTGTGCTACTCCAGTCATTTTAAATGGGAAATCATATAAAAATAGGAAAGCATACAAAAAAATATAGTGTGCTACCAAGAGAAAGATACACATTTTAAACAGACAAGAAGGGTGATCTCCTTTTTTGCTTTTTCAAATATGAGAAAGAATATAAGCAAAAGTATAAAGCAAAGCTGCAGATAATATTTGTGGAAATTGGAAATCTGATAAAATAAGGTAGTCAGGAAAATGAGGGGTGATATGTGGCAAGTTAAAGAGTGAATTTTGTTGACAATTTTGCTGTTACGTTTTACTTATCTCATATATTGTGTTTATACCAGACCAAATCAGAAAAATTAATTATGATAAACTATTTCAATCCTATTATTTACACTTGATTTAATTTTTAGATGAGTTAATAAATTTAAAAGAAATGCAATAGACTTTTGAACATTGATTTTTTTATTCTGCTACTTTATCAAAGGGTTCCTTTATCAAGTCCACCAGAAAAAATAGAAAAAGAAAATTATTTATTTGAGTTTAAATATTTATTTATTTTAATTCCTTTTTAAAAACTTAGTTCACTTTACAACTCAACTGTAGCCTCCTCTCTCATTGCTTCCCATTCCCATCTCCTCTGCCCCATCCTCCCTCCCCTAGTCCTCAGAAAGAGGGACCCCTCCTCCCCTAACATGTGACCTCAGCCTTCCAAGTCTCATCTGTACTGCCTGCCCACATGTAGAAAAAGAACCCTCAACACTGTGATGACCTGAAAAAGATAAGCATAATGACACCAGTTTATATGTCAATGTGGATGGGGAAGTTCTGCATGGTCTTATCTGTCCATAAAGAATAATGGGTACTTAGAAGAAAGAATCAGTTTCCTGTAGGGGAGAATTCATCCATAGGTTGACCTATCTCAAGTGGCTATCCCTGTTCATAAATACATGCAAGCAACACTAAATGGACTCAGTAGAATTTATACACATACATACATACATACATACATACATACATACATACATACATACATATCTAATCTTTACAGACACTATTTTGCCCCTAGAAATTCCTGTTCATATATAATGAGACTTACATAACTTGCTTCATGTGTGTGTGTGTGTGTATATATATATATACATATACATATTGAAGGAGAAGTACAAGAAAGAAATTGTATACAAATACAAATTGACTGATTATAACCATAGTGGTATGAAGAAATTTGATTGTTCCAGATCCAAAAGCCAATTACCTTGTCACTGGCTAGCTTTAGCTTCCTAAATAACAATTTCCTGTCCACCTATGTATGCAACTAATGTCCTATAAGAAATAAATACAAAAGCTCTCAGGATAGACTAGTAGCTTATACCTACTCAAAGAACCCAAAAGCTAAGAATGACATCAGATAGCCTATAGGAAAGATTTCCTTTATTTTGTAATTGCTTTTCTGATGGTTTTGCCAATGTAATTGTTAAATGTCCAGACAATTGACATTCTTTGTTCTTGAACCATGAAATGTCAGAAAACTGTGGTGACATATCTTTGTGTTTTCTGGGACATGATCATTCAATTTTGACTTCAGAATCAACTGACTTTTATTTACTAT
This sequence comes from Acomys percivali, assembly GCA_907169655.1. Classification (NCBI taxonomy): domain Eukaryota; kingdom Metazoa; phylum Chordata; class Mammalia; order Rodentia; family Muridae; genus Acomys; species Acomys percivali. The sequence continues at coordinate 139,839,918 of OU015743.1, read as the reverse complement.
AAGGTGAAAGCAGTTTCTCTCTGTCTCTGTCTCTCTCTGTCTCTCTCTGTCTCTCTCTGTCTCTCTCTGTCTCTGTCTCTCTCTCTGTCTCTCTCTCTGTCTCTCTCTCTCACACACACACAAACACACAAACACACACTCATAATAAAAAGAGACCCTGAAATTAAAAGGGAAGGGAACACTGGAGAAATTGTAGCTGTACAGTCAGGGGTGACATGTAGGTAACTCTAGAGTATAAAATCTTTAAGAAGATAATTAATTTAAATCTTTATTTTGAAAAAAAGTGTTGTGCTAAAGATCAGAAGTGAGAAAGGAGAAGAAAGCAGCAAGGTCAGAGAAAACATAGTGTTACTGGGTTGGCTAGAACAGGGAAAGTATCTTTGAAATGTGGTAACAATCTCAGTGGCAGGTGGAAGATATTTGTGAGCCTTCTCAATGGAACAGACTGAAAAGCAATTGTATTTCTATTTAGAGACCTAGACTAGATAAAATGCTTATAAGTTCATTCAGACGACAGTGGCTGGTTTAGAATGAATCTTTTGCCTCACCCACCAAATTAATATTTCAAAACTCCAATCTCTAATGTATGTCAAAGCTAGTTTTTCTGAATAAAATCATTCAGCAGAAAGAGAAGGGAAAGCTGTTAAAATTCAAAGGAGGAAAAAGGGAGGGGTGTAAATCTCAGGAAACTAAGGAAACATGTAAGGCTCAGGAAGCTCACAAAGCTATAAGACCCTGGGGTTATATAAGCTTTATACAATCGGTGGAGAGAAGCAGACACTTCAATAAAATTTTCTCTACCCTGGCAGGGATTGCAGTGATTCTGCCTTCAGGAGCTGTTTACGATACTGGGCACATGAGGTTTGTCAATGGTGCAGCTGCTTTTCAGTCACCCATTCTATAGTAGGCAGCCCCTCACACATGCTTCCAAGTCACCACCCAGAAAGTCATAGGCTCCTTTCCTTCAAAGCAAAGAAATAAAACTTAGTTAGTTAGAGCAAAAGGACATATCAGTTACAAGTCAATCATCCAAAAGATAAAGAGCACAACTATTGGTGAAGGTGAAGAAAAAAAAAAAAGATATTCATTTTATACTATTGAAGGGATTGTCAATAAGTGACTATACCATGGAGAGACTACAGGATTCCTCTAAAAAAATTTAAAAATAGCACTATTTTGTTCTTCATTTCAATATTCCAAGAAGCCAAGACATAGAAAAATGGATATATATGAGGGATGAATGGAATGTTTATAGTTTATGATAGGATATCATTGTACCTCTGAAAACCATTCTTGCCTTTCACAATAACATAATTTAAAATGCATTATAAACTTTTTCATGAAATACAACTGACATAGAGAAAAATACTGTGTTACCCTACATACGAGGAGTCTTGATGAGCAGCAGAATATTTCGAGGGTATGTTAGTCGTCCTAGAATAGGGTTTTAGGGTACAAGAGTATAGACAACTGATGTTGATCATAGGAATAGTCACAAGCTCTATCTAGTGAAGCATGTCATTACATTGTAGGTGGTCTTACATGCAAACACATGAACACAATTCATCATCTTAAATTGGCTCATGTGTATGACTATATTAACTATATTAATTACTTCATTATACTTGTACATCATGTTGCACACATTGGTTTGTATGATTACTTTAAAAAGGTATCCATATCTATATGTTCAGTGTCAAGGTAAAATTAAGTATATTTTTAGATTTAATAAATCAGAAAAAAAATTTTATTCTGTACATTTTAATTAAAAACATTCCAATATCATATATATACATGAAGCTATAAAATGTTATATTTAGAACTGTTGTTTCTAAGAGATTCCAAAGACACTATTTATATCATTTATCTGTTGACAGGTAAATTCATACAGAGATAAACCACAGCTGGAACAAGCAGGAGGAAGAAGAAATCAAAAAGGCTTTAAAAGATAACAACCAATTTAATAAATTTTAGCTAAGGGTATTAAATAGTACTTTATCCAAAATAACGGTCACTCACATTTTAGAATGGTGCATAAACAAATATTAATTTATAAAATTGTTCAGAGAAATTTAATCACTATAAAATACTATCAACTAAAAAAAAAATCTCAACTAACTTCTAATAGTTTGAGGATTAAGCAATATAATTCTAAATAGCTCTCAATTCAAAGAAAAATAATCACACAAAGACTGGTATTCATTTCTATACTTATTTGGTTCAAAAAAATCATGGTGAAGGCAACTAAGAGAAGAAATTATATTTGGATAGTTCCACAGAGACAAATGTCCACCATGTCAGAGAAACAGAAGATACATCAACAGAAGCAGAATGATGGAGCCTTCCATTGAAGTATCTTGGAAAGAGTGATTGTGAGCTGGAAATAGGCAAAGATTTTTGTTTTAATTTAAAAGCCCTATTGCAAGTGATTCCCTTTCTCCAGCAGGCTCTGTGACCTGAATGGCATCAAAGAGTGGCACCAACAGTGACCAAGTATTCAAATACCAGAGACTGTGGGTGACATTCCTGGTTCAAACTATCAAAGAGAGCAAAGGAAATTTTGTAATGGAAAAATCTTAATATGTTGTCCAGTTGTTGATTGGACTTAAAGTAGTACTTAGAGGCAAAATATAGTTTTTCATATACTCTTTAGAAATAGATAAAACATAAAATATGAGGAAATAGAAGTAAAGAACAGCAACTAATATATATATATATATATATATATATATATATATATATATGCAAAAATGTAAAAATAAAAGGCTAAAAGTTGATTATTAGACATGATTTAATATTACAGGACTAATCATAAAAATAAAAAAATCACATAGCCAGGCATGTTGGCACAAGCCTTTAAGTCCAGCACTTGGGAGGCAGAGGCAGGCAAATTGCTGTCACAAATTATGAATACCAAGGAAGAAAATTGGTGAGATTGCTACATATTTTACAGTCAAGACAAGGTCAGTAGGAGGATATCGAGGCATTGAAGGTATAAATTTAAAAAGGGGGAGGGGTTCTTAAAATACATTTTATTAATGATAAAATAATTAGAACTCAAATAGTTCTATTAAATAAATGAATTAAATATATTAGTTTCAGAAAATTCCCCCAAAAATAAAACCTATGTCTAGCTTCCTATAGTATAGGCTTACTCCCTAAATTAAAATAAAAAATAACACTGGTTTCTTTTTATTTTAATTTATATATTTATTATAATTTATTCACATTACATCCCAATTGTTATCCCCTCCTTTTAATTTCCCATTCCCACCCTCCCTCTCTCTTCCGCCCTATTCCTGTCCTTTTGATCTCTAAAAAGGGAGGGACACCTCCCCCACCTTCTGCTCACAGTCTATCAGGTCTCATCAGGGGAGCCTGCATCATGTTACTGTCTGTGTCCACAAGGCCTTCCCACCAAGGAGCAGTGATAAAAATCAAAAGAACTCTTAAGCACTTTTCCCACTAATAAAAGACAGAAGACCCACTGATAAACCCTTGTACATGATTCATGTGTCTTGAGACATAAAATTGACAGATAATTGTGAAATTACTGTATAGACATTTTCCAAACCCAGATTCAAATAATGAACAAAATAATAGTCAACTTTCTGAAAGTGTGATCCACAATCTGGGAAGGTTACATGATGAAGCCATTACAACACAGTCATGGGACTTCCAGAAATCCCATTGTAGGAGTCTTAACTTATCTATATGTTGAAATGTTTTCAAGTAAAACCATTGAAGTAAAGCCATTGAAATCTATCTGTAGAAGCAGGAAAGACAGGATGAAGTTACATTTAAAGATGGAGAAAATTACTTGACAAGATTGAGCATGCATTTAGGAGGCAAAGCCACTATAATAATAAAGTATAAAAGTTGTAATCTGTTAAAGAATATCTATGGTAAAAAGCTCTATCACAGATCCTATTTACTGATGATTGAAAAGAGTCCTTTTGAGCTTGAAAATATAATAGCTGGAAATGAATGAATGTGCAGAAATCCTTCTAAGTTCCACAAAGAGCCAAGGGTCTGCCAGTAGCTTGAAGATATACAAAGAGAAAAATTTAAAAGGCAGGAATAAAATTGTCAGTTTTGTAGATATCATTATTCATACAGAGAAATCAAAGGGTTGTGCAAGAAAATCTTAGACTTACTAGCTGATGTTAGCAAGGTAGCAACACATTGATATCCCCTGTACCAGAAGGCACAATAAGAAAGCAGTTCACTTTCAACAACTCTAAAACCTTGGCGCCTGGTGGAATATGTGTAAGGTTCCCACAGTGCACAGCAGTTAACACAATTGACAGATACATTGTGAGACTGAAATTTGTTGAGATTTGTTCATTCCTTAGGACAGTCAATATTTTTAAAATGTCAATTCTACCTAACTGACATATGTCTGTGTCTCTCTGCATGTCATGTGTGTGTGTTTGTGTGTGTGTGTTTGCGTGTGTGTGTGTGGGTGTGTGTGTGTAAGTATCCATGAATGCATAGAAATTGATGCATTGATTATAATTTCAAATTAAAATTACAGGAGGAAGAACAACAATGCCAATCTTACAAAACAGCTCTGAGTACTTGCACTACCAGATACAGAGATTTATTTTAATACTATGATAATTATTCAGTGTTGTGGTTGTACAAAGTGAAAAAATAAATCAAAGGAACAGAAGAGAATCCATAAATAAGCTTACATATAGATTTATTTGGTGATTATGCTTGTCATATATTCTGCTTAACAAATTATCTCCAGACTTAGAGGCAAAACAGCAAGCATTTATCATCTCATACTGTCTCTGTTAGCAACTCCAGCAGCCTCGCTAGGCAGCTCTAGCTCACGGTCCAGCTGTCAGCCGTGGGGTGCTATAGAAGCTTCCAAGATTTCTCAGGTGGCTTCCAGTGAGAGACTTCCTGTCCCATCTAGCGTGGGTCTCTCCATAGGCTTCCAGAGCACCTGGCTACCTCAGCAAATACTGGTGGGGAAAAAAGACAAAAAAAAAAAAAAAAAAGAAAGAAAGAAAGAAAGAAAGAAAGAAAGAAAACATTCATAATAGAAGCACAGCCTTTCACAGCTTAATATAACAGATGACATACTGTCCTTTCCTGTGAATGTTATCAGTGTTACAAAACAACTCAATACAATGTGCAAAGACTACACCGTAAGAATATCTGAAGGTGACAGTCTGGGGCTATTTTTAGGGTTAACTGCCACACAGGTGCCAGTAGTGGTCTAGCTAAGTATGGAAAGAATTTTTTAAATAAAATCTGGGCAATTCGGCATTCTTTTGGAAGTCATCTGTCATGTAACACATCAAGAATGTCAGCTTTATCTGATCCCCAACCTCATTTTGCTCCCCACACCCTATCTTTTCCAGTTCCCTCTCAACTTCCACTTCCACTGTCTATTCTAGCTCCCCATCTGAGTGAGATTCAAGGAGGGACTCGCTTGGACACTCCTTGTTATTTAGCTTCTTTCAGTCTGTGAACTGTAGGATGGGAATTCTGTAATATGTGGCTAATAGCCACTTATAAGTAAGTACATACCACGTGCGTCTGGGTTACTTCACTCAGGATGATTCTTTCTAGTTCCATCCATGTCCTGAAAATATCAAGATTTCCTTGTTTTTAATAGCTGAGTAGTGTTCCATTATATAAATGTACCCTGTTTTCTTTATCCATTCTTTGGTGGAGGGACATCTTTGTTGTTTTCCTTTCTGGCTATTTTGAATAAAGTTGCTATAAACATAGTTGAGCAAATATTCTTACGGTATGGTAAAGCCCAGAAGTGGTATAGTTGTGTCTTGGTGTAGTACTATTTCCAACTTTCATGGGGAGAGTGGGGAGGGAAGGTTAGAGGGCTTGGAGAAAAAAGAGAAACTGAGGGTAGGGGGCCAAATCTATAGCTGAGCCTCCTAGCAGCTCGTGACATGGAGACTGAGGAAGCCACCTTCCAGCCAGGCAAGATTTATAGTGGTGGGAGGGAAACACCAACACACCTACAAAATCTTTGATCCAAAATTTAGCCTGCCTACAAGATGTGCAGAGATAAAGACAGAGTAGCGACTGAAGGAAAGACTTACCAATGCCTGGTCCAACCTAACACTTACCCCATGGGAGAGATCCAAACCCTGGCATCATTAACAATATTCTGCTCTGTTTACAGACAGGAGCCTAACTTACCTATACTTTGAGATGCCCCACCCAGCAGCTGATAGATTCTATTCAGATCTGAAACTCACAGCCAAGCATTAGATGGAGCTCGGGGAGTCCTGTCTAAGAGTGATGGGGAAGGATAAAAGGACCCAAAGGGGACCAGAACTCTACACAAAGAGTAGCCGAGTCAACTAACCTAGACCATTTGGGATTACAGAGATGGAAGCATGAACCAAAGAGCATACATGGGCTGGACCTAGGCTCCCAACACATATGTAACAAATGGTATGCTTGATTTTTCCTGTGGGTCTCTTAGTAAGTTGGGTGAGTGCTATCTATGACATGGTCTCTGTTGTTTGTTTTTGATTATTTCTCCCTAATAGGACTGCTTTGCCTGGCTTTAGTGGATGAGGATGAGCTCAGTCCTGATGCAACTTGATGTGCTGGGCAGGTTGGTTGGGGAGGGAGTTCTGCAAAGGAAGGGGAGTACGAGAAAGAGGGTGGGAGGGAAGGACCAGGAGGAGAGGAGGGAAGGGGCTATGATCAGGATTTAAAGTGAATATATACATTTAAAATAAAGTTTTAAAATGTCAGCTTTAGTGTAAAAGGCAACACAAGAAAGCTTCGGGGCCTTAAGTTCTTATTCAGTATGATGTTACTTTAACAGTGAGGGTATATTGTGTTCTGTGTTGTTTTTAAAGCAAGATGGACAAAACTATCTTACGTTAATGAAAGCTAATGGGTATTTTTTTTCCCAAGGGCATCATGAGGAATACAACATGGCATGGCACATGGTAGAAAACCAGATATAGTTTAAAGAAGGCCATATAAAGGAGCAGAAGTTGTTTGAGTTCTTCAGTCTGTCTACTTGTGATGTCATTGCTTACCTGTGGGGGGTGCGGTGGCAGGGTTGGGGTGGGGAGAGGGGGTGTGGCCCTGCCCAGGACCCTATAAAAGGCCCTCCACATTCCCCCCCTCTCTCTTTCCTCTCTCCTTCTTCTCCTTCTCCTTCTCCTTCTCCTTCTCCTTCTCCTTCTCCTTCT
>OU015743.1:139822080-139832709 GCA_907169655.1 Acomys percivali | reverse complement strand
CTTCTCCTTCTCCTTCTCCTTCTCCTTCTCCTTCTCCTTCTCCTTCTTCTTCTTCTTCTTCTTCTTCTTCTTCTTCTTCTTCTTCTTCTTCTTCTTCCTGTCTCTGTCTTTGTCTCTCTAGGGTACCCGTTTCCCTTTTCCTTCTCCCTCCCATGCTTATTTAATAAACCCCTCTACAACATAATGTCTGGAGCAGGTACCTTATCATACCTTATTACCTTATATATTATTGCCATAATTCTATATATAACATTGGCGCCATGTCACGAAGAAAAGAAATTCAGAGGAATAGTCCTTTGTCTAAGTTTCTTTCTCTAAGTAAGGTCCTGCTCTCCGGCTTCCCACCGTCATCGGCTGGGACCTCAGCCCACCTAGAAAGCCTTCCTGTTTCAAGACTACAACTGAGACTGTGATTCTAAGATAAGGTGATTGGCTGCACGTCCCGCCATTGATACTGCCTGCTTGCTGTCTGAATGCCCCCCCCTCCATCATCTCTTTGTAAGCTACCTGTAAATCACAACCCCCATCCCTCCTATTTTTGGTAAGGTCTCCATGGGCCTTGAACTTCTCTGAGGTTACTGATTACTGCGTGCAGTATTCCTGATTAGGCTGGGAAACCAAGCCACACACCACCTCCCGCCTACCGACTGTACGGCATACTGCCACAGATGGTTTACTTTGATTCCCAGGAAGGCTAATAATGGCCCATCGGGCTGGGCCCCTCCTGGCTCCCATCTCAGCTGGCCACATTCTTCAGCTACATGCACTTTCCTGAATCCTTCGCTGATGTCTCCACTCCCCTGACTCCACTCTGGGGCTTGTCTCTATTTTGTTTGTTCCTGTTATGCAGGCCACACAGAGCAGGGATGGAACAGGGTTGCACAGCTCCCCAGCTCTGTTTCCCTGTCTGTACTGTGCTCAATTACCCTGAGTTTTAAATCTGCCACTAAGTGGTAGCTGCCATGTCAAAGGAAGAGCCTTTCCTCTCTGCGCCAACCATGTGACTAGCAGCCATCTTTGTTAGGGGCAACCACATGGCTAGCCTCTGTCTTTATGGACAACTGGGTGAATAGCCGCCTTCTTTGTTAAGGGCAACCACCTGACTACTAGTTTCTCACTGCTGCTCTGACCCCCTCCCCCTTTCCCATAGCAGCCCTGCCTGCCTATAGGCTGCCCAGAGAAGGCCAAAGGCAGAGTCTATATCCTCAGGCTGGCTCCAGCAGAACTGAAAACTTCCTGTCTCTAAAACTATTGTCCAATTCTTAAAAATAAATATTGTCTCTAATTTCCTTTTCTGCTAAAAAACAAACAAACAAACAAAAAAACCATGATTTTTTATTGGCTATGTTTATATCCTGATTCAATTTTTTAAAATTCAAACCTATGCCTTTTGCTAATTCCTAGCTGCTTCTCTGTCAACCACTAACCTGGATTCAACCATTTTTGCTTAATGGGTTTTATATAGTTTCATTCATTTGTTTACAATGTTAAATTTTAAATGGCTGTCTTAAACCATGTTTAGCCTAAAATTTTAAATGTGATATTATTGATCATACAAAACTGTTCTGCTCCTTTTGGCCTGTACTCGTGTTTTTAATGTTCCAACTTAACAGAGATAAAACATAAACTCTTAGTCTTTAAGTACTAAGATAAACTATAATCAAAGTTTGTCTACTTAAATATTCTTAAGATAGACAACACTGCATTCTTATTGTCGTCTTAATTAAAAGGCTGAGGATGTGTCCTGACCCCCCATATAGGATCTGGTAAAACTTTTAAAACCCAAGAAGAGCCTTCCTCTCTGGCTCAATTACAGCAAACTGTTCTCTAGGCCTTAGCCACTGACCCTGAGGAAAAATAGAGGTCTGCAATGTCCCTTACCAATGGAGTCCAGCCTGAGGCAGTTCTGACAGGGATCTGTTTCAGATGCAGCCAAAAGGAAACACCGGTCTTACAACTATTACAGCCAAATTGGGACACTGGTCCCATAGCCTGTTGGCAAATTTGGCCTATGCTTGTCAATGCTCATATGCAGGCTTGTTTTCTGTGCCTGGTCTCTGGAGGTTCATCCAGCACAAGAGCTTTAGACATTTCCAGCCTTCAAGCTCCTTGGCCTGATGGAGTATAGATGTCTCAGATTCAGCAGTCTTGCCAAATCCGGGGTAATGCTGCAGATCTGTTTTAAACTCATACTAGGGTTACATAGTCATATGGCCAGTTTCTACCATGGGAGACTTCAGGTACTTTCCCAGCCCTCTTCATATGCAGCAGACCAAACTTTAATTGTCAGGTCTAGATAGAATCTACCCTGTTACCATTCTTTGAGCTAAAGGACAATGACTACTTACAGCAATTTCACCTATATCTTAAGGATTCCAAGATGTTTTGTGATTACTAGAAGGTTTAGGAAAGTGTTTCAGGTTGGTAACTGCAAGGTATGAATGTTAGAAGGTCTAAAATGTATTCTAAGTTGATAAATACAAGTTTGAAAGTCAACATGTTTAAAAGCATGTTTTATTTATTCTGTTACTATTCTATTGTATTAACTGTTCAAAGTATTGATATTGATCAATGGAGCTCTGATTTATTAATCTATTTGTGGTGAAACATTCCACTATATGATCCTATCATAGTTCCAAGATTTGTAAGTTCCCTTACGTTTGTCTTTTTCTTAAAATGTCTCCCATTGTACTAAAATTATATACCTCCAGTTCTAAACAGGAGGAAGAAGCCCCTCTTTCATGGTGTGTACTGTCCCAATCCTTTACCATGCTATATGTCTACTGCCTTTTCTTATAATATGTACATGTCTAACAATGTGTATTTCACTGCAGTGATGATGCTAACATATCTAATTTTATCTCCCTTTATAAACTTAAAAGGATTATTTTAATCTACTGAAAATCCACCTCTCAGGTCAAATGGAATCCAGATAAGTACTGTCAATCCAAAGCCTAAATTTCTCACCTATCACTTATCTCTGAGGGTAGGATTCCTCCCCCTTTTCACTGGGTTTGGGAATCCCCTCTCCCTAACTACCCAATTGCCACCTTTCTGCACCCAACACCAGCCAACAATCTCAATCTGCATGTCTGGCTGTTTCTTCTCACTAACCTACAACTAGGACTATTTTCACTGGTAGTGGTAGAGGAGAAGCAGCAGGGAAGAGGCTCCAGATGCAATAGCAGCAGTAGTCGAGGCAGTGGTTTCATGCAGTGAAAATAGTCCATTCCAATTATAAGTGAGTATATACCATTTAGTGCCCTATATTTGACCACTTCCCCTTGAGGGGGAAGACCAGTGGCACTCAGAGGAAGGATAACAGGCTATCAAGAAGAGACTTGATACTCTATGATCATATACAGGGTGAGGAGGTCCCCCTCAGTCACAGACATAGGGGAGCGGAATAGGCTGAAAGCAGAAGGGAGGGAGGAATGTGAGGATTCAAGGGATGGAATAGCAATTGAGATGTATTATGAATAAATTAATAAAAAATGTGAACTTAAAAAAGAAAAGAAAAGGAAACCAGTCCATTCACCATTGCTCCAGGCATCCTCACTATGGGAAGATCACCCTCACTGGGATGCCTTCTGAGAATTTCAAATCCCTATGCCCACATTAAGGGTTTCTCAGCTTACATGCCTGTACAACCAACTTGGGCAGATCCAAACTAAACTGTTTTAATTATTGCCAGCAACTGGGTAAAATGGATGGAAGCTCCCAATATCCAAACATTGTCTTTGCTCTCCCATGTTCAAGCCTTTCCTAGGGTAAAATAGAAAGAGGCTCCCTATATCCAATCTTTTCTTGGCTCTCCCAAAATTTTCATGAATTGTCAGCACTGTCTCAAGCCTTTTCTCTTTGTTCTCCCAAGAGTTTCAAATGTATACCTAAAGGGAATTTTGTTCCTAACCTACTAACTTTGTCTTCTGCCCGCATATATGTTCCAGTATCCTGCCAGTCTTCCTACATCTGGGACATCGTCAAAGCAGCTACCAACAAGTACTCCCATCCAACCTCAGAAATCATGCCAGCTTGACACACATTGTTCCTCTTAGCTGAACCTGCATTACCCTTCCTAGCTGCAGATGTTCTCAGACCCTGGACAGCAAATTCAAGGACTGTTCTTCCAGAACCTGGCCAATATTTCAGCCCTTTAAATGCCCTATCGCTGCCCTATTGTCAGCAGGAAGAAGTTAAGATGATTATTTTGCCACTTAACCATTTGCAAAAGGCTGAAATGCTGTGCTCCAGGCCCGGGACAAACAGCTCCAGGTTCCCCCAGCACTCCTCAGTCCCTATCTGCTGCAGGACATGACTGACATCGCCTGCCCTCTACCTTTAACTTTCAGGACAGATTTTTCTTTCTCCTTCCCTATATAATGTGGATATGTTGTTGCTTTTTCCTCTCTCAATTTTCCCTTTACATGGCAGCCAAAAGCTTCTGCCAATGAACCCATATTTATATACTTTAACTTACCTTATATGAAAACAATTCAATGTTCCTCATTTTTTAATTATAGGAAATAATTGGAATGTTTGAGTTCTTCAATCTGCCTACTTGTGATGTCATTGTTTACCTGTCACAGGAGCATGACCCTGTCCAGGACCATATAAAAGGACAGGCCCTCCAAGTGCTCTCTCTCTCTCTCTCTCTCTCTCTCTCTCTCACTCTCTCTCTCCCTCTCTCTCCTTCTTCCCCCTCTCTCTTTCTCTTTTTCTTTTAATTTTAATTTTTTATATTTATTTGTTCATATTACATCTCAATTGTTAGCCCATCCCTTGTATCCTCCCATTCCTCCCTCCCTCCCACTTCCCCCCCTACTCCCCTCCCCTATGTCTGTGACTGAGGGCGACCTCCTCCCCCTGTATATGCTCCTAGGGTATCGAGTCTCTTCTTGGTGGCTTATTATCCTTCCTCTGAGTGCCACCAGGCCTCCCCATCCAAGGGACATGGTCAAATATGGGGCACCAGAGTTTGTGTGAAAGTCAGATCTCCTTCTCCACTTAACGGTAGAGAATGTCCTCTCTCTTTTTCTTAAGTTTCCTGTTTCCATCTTTCTCTGGGGTAAGCCTTCCCCTTCTCCTTCTTCCCTCATGCTCATTTAATAAACTCCTCTACAACATATCTGCTGCCTGGTACTTTATTATACCTTATGAACTTATATCTTACTGCCATAATTCTATATATAAAAGAAGTTGTTAAGAAAACAACAGATGATTTGTCACAATAATGTCAATGTAAATGAAGAATGTTGTCCAAAGGCCAATTGTTAACTGACCCAATAGACAGTGTTGTTCATTAATGGAAGAAACTGTGAAGGGTTGGGCCTAGTGAAAAGTCCCTTAGTCACCTGGAATGTGCCCTCAAATATGTTATAGGTCTTGAGCCACTTTAGTTCCTCTTTTATTCCCACACTCACTGTGGGAAAATCATCCTCACTCTTTAAGTACCACCCTCATTGAGTAAGCACCGTGCTCACTGTGTAAGCACCACCTTCACTGTGGGAGCACAATTCTCACTATAGAAACACCATCACTGTGGGCATATCATCTTCACTGTGTAAGCGCCACACTCATTATTTAAGCACCACCTTCAATCTGTGAGCACCATCCTCATTGTGGATAATCACCTTCACTGCAGGTGGACCATCCTCACTGTGGGAGGCCCACTCTCACAGTGGGAGGATCAATCTCACTGAAAGAGTACCAGTTTCTCTGTGGGAGGAACATCCTCATTAATTGGCAATATAATAACTTTTTATATGAATACTATTTTTGGTATCCTTCTACTTGATCATCCAGAGCAGTTCTAATTATACATTTAAAACTCCAATAATTTATGTTAAACTTGCCTTGACCTGAGTTCATGAGTTAGTGCTGATTTTCATCTCCTTTGAAAGTGAAGTGTGTTTGCAATGTGTCCTGAGTGCACTCTGGCATTTTAGGTACTTAGGATGTCTAAGACTTGAAAGAGACAACCAGAACAAATCAAGATTTCTCAGACATTTTAAGATTTGGGGAAATTTACACACATCATTTCCTTTTATAGCTTGTCTCTATTAGTCACTTATGTTTAGAAGTGTGTAAATCTTCAGAGGCCTCATTAAAAAAGAAATCTCTGTTTCAATTATTTATGAATACAACGCATATCTTTTTATCATTTATTTAAGTAAAGAACTCAATAATTCAAAAAGAGATACTTTAAAGCAAACAAAAGGAAAATGGAACAGTAAGGCTTCTAACTGCATAAAAACAAAATTTAAAACCTTAAGGAAAATAATGACAGATACGATGGTTATAATATCAAGTCCTTCTATGTAATCTTAGACAATTTACAACTGGAAAATTGCTGAGAACATTTTCATCACATACTACAAATAAAAAGCAAGCTTCACTCTATAAAGGAAAAGCTTTACTTCTTGAATTAAAAAGTTTCTTAATCATCAATGCTTACTAGGAAACTACTTTTTCTTCTTGTTAGTAGTTTTCAGGTTTAAATATATCCACTAAAACCCCATTTTCAGTTTTAGCAAAAATTTTGGCTAATCTGGCCGTTTAAGTTCTTCATCTGATTGCAGGCATAGCCAGAGATGCTAAAACCAGATATAAAATGTTGTTGCTTTGTCACCAGATATTTGCTAAACTTAGTTGAGTATAGAAACTTTCCTGGTCATATAAATCTCCTTTCTACTAACCTAGAGAAATCAAAATTTAACCTGTTTTCAGTGAATCCTGATAATTTTCATACTAAGATGTGAAGAGAATGTAATCTTGCCTTAGTCTGGGCCCAAGTGAAAACAGTTTTGGGAAGCTAAACCCCACTGAGCCTGTGGCTCTGTGATCTGATAAACATTTTAGCATAGATTGAGAGGAGGAAGTAATTAGCCCAAGACAAAAGACAGGGGCTGGCAACTCCAACCAGGGTATTGTATTGCAAAATGGGAGGGAACAGGAGAGAGAGTTTTCTGTGCCCAGGGAGGGGTGTGTGAGGATTTCGTGGCATCAATGGGCTTCAGGGAGACTTGCAAGTTCTGTCCACGGATGATGGTGTGGCTTCTTTTGTCCATTAGAGGATCTGCTAGACTCTTGAGGAAAATGCCAGGGGAATTGCCCCATGGAACTGATACCCAGAAGGTTTCATTCTTCTTTTTAATCGTCTTTCCTCCTATTTAGGGTAGTAGGGTTGTAAGGGAGGTACATGTCTTTAATAAATCCCTTAAATCCCTAATAAAGTAGAATCATTAAGGAATACTAGCCAACACTAAAACAATAGCTTATGACTGTTAACTCTTTCTAGACAGTCTAGAAAACTCAGTCACCACCACAAGTTCTACACCCCTCTACAGATCATATTGCTGGGGAAAACATCCAGGTAGGAAAACTCAGATCTGAGCTCAGTCACTCATACCCCAGGAACAAACACTATCACATTCCTGTCCTGATGGTTAGCTATTCCTCAAGATACATGATGCGAATTTAGTACAATGTTAATATTTGAATAGAATACAGAAAGAAATCTAATTTTCAAATTGAGTGCTCACCCATAATGGTCCAAGAATCAGCCTATTTACTGAAATAGTTTACATGTCACAGGCTATTGAGAGCACTCAATGAGCATATTAATATGTATTCAAATTGGTGTGTATGTACTCATGTGCACATATGTACAGGAAAATATGGTGTGAAAATTTTAACAAATATCATGAGATATAAACAAATTTTCAATTTATTTCAAACATGTTGTATATCTAATAAAGTTTATGTCACAAACCTATGTCCTATGTAAATAAAAATTAAATAAAAAGAAAATGTGTACTAGTGTTTAAAGCACTAACCCCACACAATTTATCTATGAAAACCATAAGGAAAACATGTCTAAAGTTCTCTTTGCTTAATTTCATTCAAAATTAATTTCAAAGCTTGTTGAGGTAGTGCACACATTGAATCCAAGCACTGGGAAGAAAGACACAGGAGGAGCTCAATGTGGTCAAGCTAGCCTGGTCTACATAGCAAGTTTCAGGCTAGCAAGAGCTAAAGAGTGAAACTTTACCCTTTAACTAATGTTGACAGAAAATTTCCTATTCTGTAGAATGTTTCTTCATTCCAGTGATGCCAGTTTTGTGTTAGGAAGGTTCTTTCTTTTCGTTAATTATTTACTTTAATTCTTGATCATAGCCTCTTCCCTCCTCTACCCCTGGTCTCACCCCTGTTTCTCCCACACTTCCTCCTCTACTCCCCAGAAAATGGGAACCCTCCCTACTGATCCCAGCATATCAAGTCCCATCAAGACTGAAGGCATCCCATTCCCCTGTGGCCCACCAAGACAGCCTTCCCAGGGGAAATCAACAAAAAGCAGGCAGCAGAGCCCATGTGAGAGCCAGCTCCTACTTCCCTGACTAGGGTAGCCACATGATGACGCAGCTGACCATTGACTACATCTATTCCATGAATGGTCCCTGGCTCTAGCCCCAGTCTCCACACACACCCCCATGGCCCTGGTGAATTGGCTTTTGTTTTCATGCAATCTCATGCATCAGTTAATGGGTTTATTTCCTATAATGTTTGATTCCTTTGCAGAAAATTTTCGTCAGTTCCTATACATAGAAATATTATTTAAAAAGTGTTTCATTACATTATCAAATATGTTAGGGCCAGAAAAGCTCTTTTGTGTAGTAGCTTTACAATGCCCATTTCCTTAGACCAACACTTCGTTATATGACTTCAAACAGTGTGACCCTTTAAAAATTGAATTATGGCAATCATGGTGGAGAAGATAAACTTTGTCTTTCAATGTAACAATATGTCTGGAAATTGGAGCCTTGAGAACACTGATACCCTGTTAGTAAATGGGAAAAAATCTCACATGCCAAATAACTACAAAATATAGTTTAATGTGAAATGAAATGCGTTTTTACTGTTATTTCAGTAAGCATGAGCATGGTAACCTGATACTTAATATTAAGGATTAATTATGACAATATTGTTAATTAACCTAGAAGTTGTTTATTGTCATTAAGTAACAATTGGAGGAACCTAGGTATTCTGGCATATTATCTCTTGCCTTTTCTCTACGTAATGTTAAACTTTCTAGAAATAGCTATTTCAACATATTGACTGTGTAATAAACTGCAATAATTTAGCTTAAATTAACAATAAACTAAAGTTAAATATTTATGTATAAAAATTTAATGCAAGAGCCCTACAATCAGAAAATTTCTTTAACAAGTGAACTGTAAGTTAGGAAAACAGGTAACATTGTTTTAGTGGCATTGCTAGTGTTCTCTCTGCCATTTGCTGGAGAGATTATATTGCCAATAAAAGAAGATTTGAACCTGGTAATCTACAGACATTATGAGTGAGATGTCCACTCAAGCTCATGAATCCCATTTTATCTATGTCCGCTTTACTTTCTTAAAAAGCAGCTCCTCTTGACAGCAAGGATGTTCTAGCTATTCAAGTGTAAAATTTTGTAAATTCAAAGCCAGAGTAGAGCAAGTCTCTCTGAAATTACCAAATGTTTACTCCAATTTACTGGCTCTCAGTGGACCCTGAGTACATCTCTAAACCAATATTCGTAGAGAACATAAGGCTCCAATCAGCTTTGAATAAATTGCAAACTTGGGAGATAGCAATAGAAGCAATTTAATCAAAACATATAGACAACAGGTGAAATAGTTACATCTCCACATAAGATACTGAATAATGCTGTCAGAAGGGGGAGAGCAGGTTGCATATCCGTTAGAACACAAGCAACAAAAGCTTAATTAAAATGGACTCATTTTCACAAGGAAATGAAACTTTCTCATTGAATTTAAGAACAAAGTCAGAAAAGTACTTATAAACACTTAGTCCCTTTTCTTCCTGAGTGTTTTATGTAGCCAATTATTTATTTTTACTTATTTATTCATTCATTCATTTATATAGCCTGATTTCTTGACAGAAGCATCCTGAGATTTTCCATCATTTTTTCAAGGTAAATTAGAAATCTTTGTTCTCAAATCAAGCAAGTTGTGAGAACTTGTTTGACTCAACTTCGGTCGTACAGCCAATGCTCATACAATTGTTTATGGTCATGCTAGGCAGAATAAAGTTGACCAACTGTGCTGTGTAGAGCAATGGAACTTCAATGTTTTATGATGAGTTTGGCAGAAATGTCAACACCTCATTTCCTGAAATGATACAGTCCTCACCTAGATATAACTTTAAAATTCCCATGAGTGATTAAAATCCATATCAATGTCTAAAACTAAGATATGAGGCTCATACATGATTTTTAGCAATGAAAGTGGAAACAAAATTGTGAGAAATAGTGGGGACCTTTGGCTGTGGCAAAGATGAAGACCAAAATCAAACATTAAATAGAGAAGTTGATTTTAATACTTGAATTTGTTTTTAAATTTTATTTTATCTGTGTCTCTTGTGTGTGTCTATATGTATGTATTTATGTTTGTCTATATGTCTGTCTCCCTGTCCTTCTTTGACTATGTCTGTCTGTGTGTCTCTCTGTCTGCCCCTTCGCCCCTTCTTTGTCTCTCCCTCTGTCTATCTCAGTCTCTGTCTCTGTCTTTGTGTCTCTGTTTCTCTCTCTCTCTCTCTCTCTCTCTCTCTCTCTCTCTCTCTCTCTCT
>OU015743.1:139789234-139822070 GCA_907169655.1 Acomys percivali | reverse complement strand
CTCTCTCTCTCTCTCTCTCTCTCTCTCTCTCTCTCTCTCTCTCTCTCCTCCCTCCCTCCCTCCCCCCTCTCTTTCTGTCTGTGTGTGTGTGTGTGGCAGGGGGGTTGTATATGTCTGGTACACATGCCACAGCTGAGGTCAGAGAAAACTTTACAGTAGGTAATTTTCTCTGGGATCTAAGCATACAACCCAAGTGGTCAGGTTATACAACAAATGCACTGAGCCATAACACTACCTTTACAAGTCATATTTTCTTTTTTTTTCCCTTCATTAATTTATTTTTTCTCTTTTTTTTATTTAATTAATTTATTCTTGTTACATCTCGATGGTTATCCCATCCCTTGTATCCTCCCATTCTTCCCACCCTCCCATTTTCCCCTTATTCCCCTCCCCTATGACTGTTCCTGAGTGAGTTAACCCACAAGTCATATTTTCTAAACGAAGCTGTCTCCTAAATTTACTTTTAGCTCACCTGGACATTAACATTCTACAAACAGTAAACTGAATATCTTGTCTATATTGTAATATAAAAAAATGGTTAAAACTTCAGATTATCTCCACTTAATCCTGAAGAAAAGAATGGGAGAAAAAAAAGAATAATGAATATATCTGCTGCCAGCCTACTAACAGTAGTATTAAATATCCTGGTTATGAGTGCATAGTCAACCCCAGCAACTATCTAAGTCATGGAAGAAACCTACCATTTACTGCCAACTCTGTGGCACTGTGTGATGATTGCAGGGCTCTCATGCTGGAGGCCTAATTTTCATCAATAGAATCCCATATATTTTCACAGCAGGTATCTGGATACTCTGTACCTGAGAGTTGTGGAAGGCAAGAGTCTCCTGTAAAAGACAGCCCAATCTTGGCTTGCATCACACATATGTGGGGTTCTATGAATGAAGAGAATAATTTTATATCTGCCCCTAAGGCCTGCACTTGTTGTTTTAATACGACACTTGAATAATGTTAGTAACAAGATGGATAAAAGACTACAGCCACTGGATCAAGGTTTTAGTAGAGGTTATGGAAAGTTCTCATGAAGAGCAAACCTGCGGAATGTATCTGGTTTTGGAACAGGGAACCTGGGTTCACATGCTGTATTCACGCAATGCAGATTTCCCATGCGAGGTTGTCTCACTCAACTTGAGTGTCTTTGTCTGTAAACTTTGTCTTTGTCGATTCATTTTTATTTCCATGACAAATTGAAATTACATGTTGCTTCTATATAATTTCAGAAATGATGAATGATCCATTTTTTAATTTCTTTTACCTTTTGATATTATAATAGAATTACATAATTTATATCACCACATTCATACTCACAAGTAAATGTAGACCACCCCACATTTAGGAAACTCCTCTTTGCAACAGATGGAAATCATTACAGAAACCTACAGCCAATCAAAACACAGAGTTATAGATGCCAGTACCAATGTATACATCTACAACACAGCTTCTACACATAAAGCTCAGGGATCACTGCAGAAGAGAGAAGGATTTTATGAGACAGAGGGAAGGGGAATTGGCTGTGTTATTTTCTCTTCAAGAAAATGTAAGGAGGCGTACTCATGAGGTCTCACCAAAACAAATGCCTAAACATGAGCCAAATAATAGACAAAGTAAAGTGAGGAGAGGGAACCCTACAAGGCCTCAGCTCTACACAAGGAGCAGCAGAACCATCAGTTTCATCCTTGAAATGAAAGTTTGTTTACTAAAATTGTCACACTAAAAATGACACCGTGACAGGAAGAGCCATAAATATTTCTGCATCTGTAGTATACCAAAACAATTAGCACCTAGATGACGCATAGGGCCACATTAAAAATTTACAGCTTAACCATTTTATTCTTCATTTTCTATAAACTGGGGAACAAAATTATCATATGCATTTGAACTCTGTATAATATAAAGATTTAAAGATGTAGGAAAGCTCCCTTAGGAATAAAGAGCAAGTATGACTTCCTCTTTTGAGAGAACACTTCCTTATTCCTCCTAGATTTAAGCTCTTTCTGTAACCAGAGACTTATAGCTATGTGAGAAGCTTGTATCCTCACACAATACTAAATGAATACTTCATATTTTTTCAGCTTTTTAAAAAATCATTTGAAAAAATTCAACCTATCTTTAAAACAACACATGACTATAGGAAAACATATTAAATTGTGTAGTGAAAGAATTTGGCCAGCATAGCTAATATTTGCTTATAACTGAGTTCTGTTATTTCTCATGTAAAACGTTGCAAAGGACACGGTGCAAAAAATCTCAATGTGTTAAGTGGGAGTGAGAGTGTTCACAGCATTAATGTGAAAGCAGTCTCCCAACAAAGTAACCTTAGGGCTTCTCTGTAAGCAAACACAATAGCCCACGTGCATCCTTCTCCTTTTTATTTCTCTTCTCTTCTCTTTTCAGTGCGGCACAAGATTCATTGACGCGTTTTATAAAGCCTCCTTCTGTCAAGGTGTCCCTTTGCCATTCCACTCGGTTTTGTCCATCTCTAAATCTTTATTTAAGCTTTTCTCCAGTGGCATCTTTTATCTACTGAGATAACCAAGCCCTTTTATCTCCAGGACACTCAGATGAAGGGCTTAAGAAAAACTAGAGTGGGGTGGGCAAGCAGGGCAGCCTCTTACTGCAGAGGACTCTGGTTCTGATTTTATTCTGTAACACGTGTGGGGAAATTTAAAAAGATACCTTAACATGCTGCCGTCTCCTATGCTCTCCTGCCACTAGCAAGTGGTTTTTTTTTTTTTGTTTGTTTGTTTGTTTGTTTGTTTGTTTTGTTTTTTTTTATGCATTTCCTACAGTGAAGAAACAAAACTAAACAAAACAAAACAGCAGAACCATGCTTTGTTTCACAAATAATCTCCAGTTCAAGTGTCTTAGATCACCACAAAGCAGTTATCTGAATCATTTCAGAAATTGCTTCCGAGTGCACATTGAGGCCTTAATAACAGGACTGAATGATGGCTGCAGTGTTTTTCCCTGAGGTCACAGCATTCTCCTTCAGCTTTCAAAACTCCTTTACCTTGCTTGCAAATGAAAGTTAGAGTCCTGCCAAGTTTTTCTTTCATCAGGCACCTTGAGTTCTGATGACTACCTGGTCTGGCTGGCTGGTTGGTGTCTGTGATTATGGATCAATGCGAGGGGGTTTCACTAGAAACACAAACATCTGAGCTGAGCTGGAGACACACTTTGAACAACTAGCTGTCAAGTGTGATGCCGCCTCCATAATTAGTTTTTCTTCAATATATTGTTATATTTGTATTGAAAGTATTCGAAAGTAAATATTCTATTTTCCATGATCTTGAACTTAAGATATAGTAAAATCAACTCAGACTGTAATAACACTGTACCGCTGTTGCATGACATCTGTGCTTCTGGATGGATGACAATGTAGATTGACTGTCCTCTCCTTTGAGAGTTGCCAGGAACATGTAAAACAAAAATTTAAATACTGTAGTAGAATGTATACATTTCACTGTTACAAACTAACCATTCAAAAAAATGGCCCTAAATGCTATTATACTTAGATTATTGAATGAGCTCTCAGGCTCCTTACAGTTAAATTTTAAAAATGTGCATTATTTGTGTGTGTGTGTGTGTGTGTGTGTGTTGGAGGCATAGGCCAGTGTAGAATACCTTTTTCCTAGCCAAACATTGAGAAATCAAGGTAATTTACCAGATGTTTTTCAGCAAAGATATGGGGCCATACAATGGACTGGATGGCCCTTGTATTAAATTTCCAAAAGTTCTCTAATTTTAATGACTAAATAACACAATACTTTGTAGTTCTGTAGATCAGTTGTACAGCACAGGTCTCATTTCTCTAACAGCAGGTGTTGGCATAGATGCATTTCCCCTGAGTCATTTAAGTCTTGTAGAAGAAACTATTTCCTTCTTCATATATCTTGTTTTCTGCATTTTATTCTTTCTGATTGCTGACCAGGTGATGATGTCAGCTTGGAGGAGGATCCAGGTTACTCTACTCATAGTTCACCCTTCTCCCACTTTGAAGGCTAAAACACTTGATCATGGACGCATCCTCTTAACCTATTTTGCAACTTTTCCTAAAATCCATGAAGCCTGGTTCTTCTACCTTTGAGGATTCATATGGTTATATTATGCTCACGTGCATATATTCACAGGCCCTTAAATTATAATGTTGCCATTTCTGATTGGGTGGCTATGAGTCCTGGACACTCTTGGCCCTCACTGGGCTTCACTGTTGCACTCATGTCTTACAGATCTGTCTCATGTGATAATTTTACATTCTTTGTGCCTCAGCTGTGCTCTGGACTTGCTAGGAGAGAGCTTTATAATTTTTACTAAAGTCAACCACAGGCTGTTTCAGAATTCCTAGAGGTAAAAAGAGTTGTTTTACTTTTGACTCTGACAAAATACATTATTTACATGTCTGTTAATTTTTTTGTAAAAAAACCATAAAATTATACAATTAAACTTTACATCTTTGAGGTGAGTGATAAAAAGTAAAGGCGAAGAGCCTTTTCCTCATTGCTGTCTGTGAACCAGGAATACCAGCAGAATTTGACCAAGACAGAGATTAAGAATCGTTAGTTTCATGTAGAAACTGAATTCCAACTAGGTTAGACTGACAAGGAGATGCCCTCAGTGCTTCAGTGATGCTACGTCTGCTGGTTGGTGGACCACACAATAAACGACAATCCTCAGGACTGACATGCATGCTGAACTAACATCAAGACTTATGTTTCTCAAGAGGAGCTTTCATTGGTTGCATTTTACAGAAGAAAGAAGTAGAAGTGTTCCCAGAAGCAAAAAGAGACAAACAGTATATACTCACTTACATCAAAACACTAGTCCAAGGGATACGTACCATGAAAAACTTTACTTACCAAGGAAGTGGGTCAAAGGAGAAGACATCCTATTGAGACTTTAGGTGAGAGTAGCATGGAAGAATGGGGAAATAGTAGGACCCACAGGGTCCTGGAAACCTACAAGAAGAACTTTATGACAGGCAGATCTGGGTCCTGGGGTCCTCCTCAAACTAAGGCACCAGCCAAGGAGAATATAGGCAGTAAACTTCGAACCCCTACCAAGACCTAGCCGGCGAACAGAATATTCTCCACCGTTGAGTGGAGAGTGAGATCTGACTCTCACACGAACTCTGGTGCCCCTTTTCTGACAATGTCCCCTGGATGCGGAGGCCTGGCTGCACTCAGAGGAAGGATAACAAGTTACCAAGAAGAGACTCAATGTTCTAAGAGCATATATAGGGGGAGGAAGTCTCCCTCAATCACAGAGGGAGGGGAGAAGGGGGGAAGTTAGAGGGAGGGAAGAATGGGAGGAAACAGGGGAAGGGCTAACAATCGAGATGTAATATGAATAAACTAATAAAAAAAAGACAAAAGAAAAAAGAAAAAAAAAAAAAGAAGTAAGAAGTGTGGTAACTTGTGAATTAGCTACTTTGTTACAATTGAAGAAGTGGTGAAAACTGAATATGCTAGCCATTAATTGTCCACACCTTCCTCTATCATACATAGGCATTTTCTGACTTGAATGATAACTACCCAGACTATATTTGCCTATTTATTGATTTGATTCATGCCAAACTTGGAAAGAAAAAAGCACAATATAAAATACATATAAGCTAAGCATTGTTTATTCTTATTAGGAAGACTTAATGTGAGTGGAATTTACCAATTATGTTGTTGAAAATATGAACATTATTCTAGGAAAATAAAATATTCTATCTTCTTTTAATCTTTTCTAGGTTTATCACTCATTCACTTCTTTCATTAAAAAATATCAGAATAACAAAATGATGAATTGATGGGTTAATTCAATTTTTATTTTTAGCAACTTTGATTTTTTGATTGCCCTGAGAGACAGTTTATAAAGAAAACAGAAAGGAACTTACTTCTCTCTCTTTTGTAATGACTTCATCTGGAGACTTCTATCTGATATTACAATTTTCTGAGGTTGGAGGTAGACATTATCAGTTACCAGCCATTCTAAGCTACATAATTTGAGAACCTTACAGTGTTAATAAATGCCAA
Organism: Acomys percivali; assembly: GCA_907169655.1. NCBI lineage: Eukaryota > Metazoa > Chordata > Mammalia > Rodentia > Muridae > Acomys > Acomys percivali. Next base: position 139,816,032 of record OU015743.1, on the reverse strand, counting down.
CTGAGTGAAGGTTAGTATTAAGTATTAGTAGCATATTAATCCACTATAGAACTCTAATGTTTATAACAACCTGCAGCACTTGCGGCATCATTCCAATATTTAGCACCTCATTACATAAGCCTTTCATGTCTTAAAGGAGAAGTCAGAATTGACCTCAGTATTATGAAAAGATTTTGCCACCTAGAAACAAAAATATATAACCATGAATGAACACTATAAATTATTTCATATAATTGGTAAATGAATAAGAATCTAAAATATTCATTTATTATTCTGATTTAAATTTATAGACTTTTCTGGAGTGAAACTGAATTAATAAATGAAGAGAGCTGTTGCTTGTGAAATGCTATTTTTAAAAGTTATGTTGCTATATTCATCCATAGCTTTTGAGTTTAATTAGGTAAAAACAAAACGTTCAGACTTCTAAAGAGCCAGGCCACAGTCAGATTTAACAATACATTAAAAAACAAAACAAAAAACTTTCAGCTCAGCCGTGAGGTCTGGAGAGAACAGTCAAAGAAGAGCTGGATTAGAGTCCCCACCTCTGACAGTCTAGCTTTTAGCAGCACATAATGTCAGTCAGTACACTTCATGGAGATAATCTCATCTGCTGTCACAGTAAGCTCTTCTGTAGGGTGCGAACTGTAACTTCAGAGGGGATAGGGGCAGATTGTGTAGGGACTTCAGAAACCTTGGAATTACAATTCCTGAATTGACTTATTTTTATTTTTAATAAATAAATAATAAAAATTTTAATAAATGAAGGAAAACTATTGTATAAATGCAGGCTCTTTAAGCCCAAAGCACAAAACCATATAACTTATTTTTACGTTCAAAATACTTCTGTTTAATGGTTACTGGATGTGGCACATTGTGCAAAGAGTATGCGGAAAATGGGTCAGGGGAACATATCGTTAAGTTATAAAACCAGTTGCTGAATGGAAGCAAATTGTCTTTGAGTTTGAGTTCTTAGCATTGTGCTATTCTGCCTGGATGGTGATCATGAAGATAGAAAAAATGTTGAAGTGAACCAAGGGTTCTTTCTGATTTGTAGTAGTAAAAGAAGTGATATGCAAGCATTGAAATCTACCCATGTACATTTTGTTTTGTTTTAAATACATTTTATTAATTTATTCATATTACATCTCAATGGTTATCCCATCCCTTGTATCCTCCCATTCCTCCTTCCTTCCCATTTTCCCCTTACTCCCCTCCCCTATGAATGTGACTGAGGGGGACCTCTTCCCTCTGTATATGCTCATACGGGCATGTACATTTTGAATTAAAAGGAAATTTATTATGCATGATAAATGCATCAAATGAGTGGTAAAAATCCACTACAAATGCTGCCTTTCTTAAAAAATAATGGAATTTTTAATATATGTATTTGATTTAAATAGAATTATATCACTTCATCATCCCTCCAGCCACTCTCAGATACTTTCCATCACTTCCCTCTCTCCAGCTCCTGTCAGATACCTTTTTCTTTTTGAGGGGTGGAGAAAAGATTATTTGCCTTACATTTTTCCATAGCACCAATCAACATTCAACACAAACTTAAATGAGAGAAGGGACTGAGGGCAAGAGCTGACAAAACATTAATGATGGAGTGCTGCTTACTTGCTTGCTCCCCATGGCTTGCTCAGCCTGCGTTTTTATAGAACCAGAACCACCAGCCCAGGGATTACACCATGCACAATGGGCTAGGCACTCCCTCATCAATCACTATTCAAGAAAAGGTCCTTTAGCCTTGCTTATGTAGTTGAGAGTCCCTTCTCTCAGATGATGTTGGCTTATGTCAAGTTGACAGAAAACTATTCAGCACAATCACTGAATCAATGTTTTACCAAAGAAGTTAGCTCCATCCATTTGCCTGCGAATTTCAGGATTTCCTTGTTTTTAATAGCTGAGTAGCATTCCATAGTGTAAATGTACCACTTTGGTGCCTCATATTTGACCATTTTTCTGTGATGGGGAGGCCTCATGGCACTCAGAAAAAGAATAGGCAGGCTACCATGATGAGACTTGATAGGCTGTGACCATATGATGGGGGGAGGATGTCCCCTTCTGTCACAGCCCTAGGGGAGGGAAAGCGGTTGAAGGAGGGAGGGAAGGAGAAATGGGAAGAGACAGATAAGGGGGTAATAATTATGATATAATCTGAATAAATTAATTTAAAAATTGAGGTAATATAAGTAAAAAAAAAAGTCAGCTCATTGATTTTCAATTCAGCCTCTCTCCATTACTCAGGATATGGACAAAGATCCCTTTGCCAAAATATTACAGAAATAACCTGTCTACATTATTCTTTTCTTTTACTCCTGTGAGGAGATGTCATTCCTAAGGCAACACTTGAAATAGCTGGCTTTTTATAATAGTCTCTTTAAATTTAATTTATTTTATTTTTTTTAGTGTAAGGCTTGCTTACACCTTCAGAAGATAAGTCCTTCATCATCATAGTAGGAAAGATGGCAGTAAGCAAGCATGGAGCTGAAAAGTTACATCCATATTTGCAGGAAGCTTGCAGAAAAGTAAAGACTGTGAACCTGACATGTGCTTTCGAAACCTCAAACACCATTTGCAGTGACCCAGTTCCTCCAACAATGCCAGATCTCATAATAGTTCCAAATCAGTTCCACTAATTGGGAACCAAGCATTCAAATATATGAGTAAATAGGGGCCATTCTTATACAAATCACCACATGACATCTAGCCTAATTTTTCATGGAATCTCTTTCCCACAGAATCCTCCGGAATTTGACCACTGTCTGTATTACGCTTGGTACGCTCATCTTCCAGTACTCCCTACAATGGTACATTAGTCTCTGCATGGAGATTACAATGATTTTTTTGGTATCCAGAGTCTTGATATCTTCTGCATTCCTCCAAAACATAACATTCTCATTTTAGGGGTACTATTCTTTGTTTAAAATTGCTTCTCTGTTGTTGTGATTAAATCCTTTTCAATAAGCAACTCATGTAATGAAAAAGAAGCTTATTTGGATGACACTAGCAGGTCACATTAAATCACTGACAGAGATCAGGAAATAAACTAGGGGTAGCAATTGAAGGCAAAAACATATGGTAAAATATTATTGGCTGGTGTATTCTTTTACCTGGATACTGCATCATATTCATCTACCTGTCTGAACCATCCCAGGCCTCTTGTTCATGTATATTGTCACCCTCAGTGGTTGGGCCTTTTCTTTTAATGAACATTCGAGACACTCAACCAGAAGTACCCACAGGTGATTTTGATCTGGCAGAGCTCTCAATTGGTACTCACATAGAGCATTCTAGGCAATGTAACATTAAAATCTTGAGACTAGATAGGATATACAAACAGTAATGTATGAGAATATTTAAGAATTCAAAGCCAATACTTTAACCAAATCAGTCATTTAAGTAGTCAAACCCAAAGCCATCATAAAAACAATCGGAGAACACTCATATGCCAAGAAATGAGGATGAGGAAGCAACTGAGGTTGAGAGGAAAAACATAACATTACTCTTTACAGAAATTCCCCAAACCAACGAATTGCAAAGGAGTAGTAAGATACTATCTATCTAATTTCCAGATATAAAAATGCATAAGACTCCATCATTTTATTAAGAATAATAAATAATTACAACTATATTTGATAAAAGTAGTACCACATAGAGGGCATGACTGATTGAAAACACAAAGACAAACCTACAAATATAACACAGTCTTTTAAAGAAGAACAACAAGAATCTAAGGAAAATAACAGTAAAAATAATCATGGGCCAGCACTCACACCATGTGTGCTCTGCTGTGCCAAAATCATAAAATGATGTTTACTAGGCTCTTTTTTCAAAATCAGGGAGATTTGCTTGATGTAGTCTGATGTTTCAACTTTGCAGACAGTAGTTTGCAATAAAAACATTTCATTTTATTATGATAAAGGAAAATGGTGTATTTTTATTTTTTTATTTTTAATTTATTCTCTTTACATCCCAATTGTAGCCTTCTGCCTTGTCTCCTCCTGGTCCTAGCCTCCCACCTTTGTCCCCATTCCTCCATCCCCTAGTCTTCAAAAAGGGGAAGACCTCCTCCCCTATCACCTGACCCCAGACTATGAAGCCTCATCTGGACTTCCTGTATCCTCTTCCTTTGCTCCCTGTCAAGGCTCCCTACCAGGGGGAATTATAAATAGGTGGGCATCAGAGTCCATGTCAAAGGTAACCCCTACTCCCCATATTATGAGACCCACAGGGAGACTGTGCTGCCTATCTACTACATCTGCCTATCTATGTACTATCTAATGAAAAGAGGGTCTAGGTCCTCACCATGCATGGTACTTGTTTGGTGTATCAATCTGCAATCCACCATCCTATGCCCTGCCCAGATTTGTTGGCTCCATTGGTCTCCATATGGAACTCCTGTCCCTTCCAGGTCCTTCTATCGCCCAACTCTTCTATAAGAGTCCTTGTGCTCCACCCCATAGTTTGGCTGTGAGTCTCAGCATCTGTTTCTATCCTCCCCTGGGTGGAGTCTTTCAGAGGACATTCATGGCAGGCTCCTGTCCAGTTCTTTCTCTTTAAATGTTCCTGGTGTCTATTCTATTTGCTTTCGGAATGAGAATTAAGCATCCTCCCTAGGGTCCTCCTTGTTACTTAGCTTCTTTAGGTCTGTGTATTATAATGTAATGTAGTTATCCTGTATAATGTGGTTAATATCCACTTATAAGTGAGTACATACCATGTGTGTTTTTCTGGGTTTTCTGGGTAACCCATCTGGGTTACCTTACTCAGGATGATCATTTCTAGTTCCGTTCAAATGCCTGCAACTTTCAAGATTTCCATGTTTTTAACAGCTGAGTAGTACTCCATTTTATAAATGTACCAATTTCTTTATCCATTCTTTGGTTAAGTGACATCTCCAATATTTACAGATTCTGGCTATTACAAATAAAGCTGCTATGAACATAGTTGAGCAAATGTCCTCGTGGTACAGTAAAGCAGTTTTCAGGTATATTCCAAGGTATGGAACACATACTTTAATCAATCCATGACTAAATATTAAAAACCAGTATTTTATATATCTATTGATAAATATAATGAGCACACTACAATTCTAAATGTCTGTATATTATAAAGTTAAATTTTACTGGTATCTTGGGTTTCTATTCAGTCATGAATAATCTTTCTAGCATTTTCCTGTCTTTTTCTCACCCTGCCTTAATAACTGATTCTTTAATTTAAAGAGAGAATGCCTCTAAGTCACTATAACACTGTAACACTGTATTTACCAATTATTTGTGAACTCAGGTGCACTTCTTTCGCCACATTCCTTTGTCTGCTTTGGCTGACCATTCATGTCTAAATGAGGGGGCAGATAAAATAAAATAAAACAATAAATTGCTAACTTTTAAAAGGTAATTATGCCACTGAGGTGGGCAATGAGACAGTATTACAAGGCATCTTACTGACAGGGACAACATTTTTTCTTAGTTGCAAATGTGTGTAAAAGAAGAGGACCTGCTTCTCACATCATGTTCTTGCTTGTTTTTCCCTTAACACTGAACACATCCTTGCTTCTGCACTTCAGAATGGGGTCCACGTTACTAACCTAGATTGTGTTAGTCACACATCTTCTCTGTCCTGTGATTCACATTCTCCAGAATGCTAAGAGGACAACCTCAAAAAAAAAAAAAAAAAAAAAAAAAAAAAAAAAAAAAGCTGAATAATTCTGGTTCAATGTAACCTACTAAAACTGTCCAAAGTTTCCTTTAAAATTTGCTGTTAATGCTTGAAATGCTCAAGTAATTATTGTGAAAAGGAAAATAAAATGCAAAGATAGATAGTATTGAAGAAAAGAAAAGTGAACATTGTCAACCCAGATTGCCCTGAGAATTCCATAGTCAGGACTGGAGTCTAGTGCTTTCCAGGGAGAGATGGCAAATGGCACACATCTTGACTGTGAAGCAAAACTCTGAGGCCAATCTACTCTAAGCCCCAGATGTTCCTTCTATGAAAGTGCCAGTCCTTTGAATGGGGAAGGATAGAAGTCACCCTCGAATAAGAAAGGGGAGCACCAGTGGCAACCTTCTAGCTGTTAATTTGATTTTTCCCATGAGCCACACTGATTAGAAAGTAAATGAAGTGTCTTTACTTCAACTTCCTAAAAAAGAATGCTAGGTAGCCTATGACAGATAAAACTTCCGAACTCTCTGGAGTTAGGCCTTGGGATTAAACAGAGTTAGTAAAGGAAACTATAGGTTACAGGTCAGATCATTAAGGATGTTAATTAAATCATGATGGAGGAATCATTGTGCCCATTCTGATTGGACAATTAATGGGAACTTCAATTAGGAACTTCTGCATGTAAATGAATATACAGTATCCATTGTTTTGCAAATAGCTTTTTAAAGATTTTCATTATCTTAATATGGAAATCATAATTCAAAGAAAATAAATGCATGAAAAGGGTAATTTTTGTGGTGAGATTGATTTATTTTACTCACATTTGTCCTTGCAGGTACATTTGGGCCATAATATGTGATGTTCATCAATACTCAGTCAGGCTCTGAACTGGTTAAACATGCTTTTATGCTTTGTTATGAGGAAAAGCAGAGGAAGGTTCCATTTTCACATATGACCCCACAGCATTGTACTTCATAAGAGAGCCCTTCCCATTTTCAGCCTAAACAGCAACCTTTGCTTGCAGCTATTCTGTTTGAGTAACCTGATTAAAATGGACCGATAACTCCCCTGCCTTCACTGCGTTTTATGATTGCTACAATAAATGACCACAATCTTCTTTCTCTGGATAGGATATTTTCCTGCAGAAGGTTGATGTCTTTTACTTCTTGGTTTTGAAGACTTTCCTTTTCCTGGCTGCTTTGTGCAGATTGTTTGATCAAAGCCTTTTTTGTAACCAAGGAGCCATCTCATTATTAAACTCACCAAATTAACAGTATGCCAGAAAGGAAAATTATAACCTTAATGAATTTAAGCAGATATAAATAAGTAGAGGATAAAAATTATCATAGAGAATTTTTTTTACTGATTTTAAAGCATTTTTGTTTTCATATATCCATATACAAGATAATGGCCTAGGAGCGAATGTTGACCCGATATAATGTTTTTTTTTTCATTCACAAGTTATGAAATCAAGGTGACTATTCCTAAGTGAATCATACTACATGTTAAAGCCTGGGCGAATTAGACCTCATAGTGAAATATGCAGGCAAAGGCTATACTCAGATCCACACCTGAATCATGAAGGAACAGTGTTCAGCTAATCATCCCAGACAAAGACAAAGACACCACAGAAAACCTTGGGATTTTCTTGAGATCTTTCATAAATAGAAGTCTTTGTTCTTAACAAAGCATTCACTGAATTATTTAACTTTACTGGTATAAACACATTCTTCCTGTCTAACAAAATATTACCTACCAACTTTTGGTCCTATACTTTTCTAATCAAATCTGGCAAACCTGTAATAATAAGATGAATGCTCTAGATATTAAATTATACTATTATGATAATCTTTAAAGCTCATCGAGGTCTTGATGTGACATCCTCTTAATTTTAAAAGATATTCAACAAAGTACCATTGACTGAAAAATTTTCTAACTTTCTGCTTCCCTTTAAGATATTATTTCTTTCTTTATTTTCAATTGTGTGTATATATGTGTGCACCTGTATGTGTGCATGCCCACATGAGTGCTGCTGTCCTAGGAGACCAAGGTGTCAGATCCATCTGAAACTACAGTTACAGGCAATTGTAAGCCTGACTTGAGTACTGTGAATCAAATTTAAAGCCTCTACTAGAGAGTAGTGCATACATACATATTGCATAAATACATACATACATACATACATACTCTTATCTGCTGAGTGATCACTTCAGACACCTTTTTTTTTTTTTTTTTTGCTTTTGATTAAAGTCAGTTAAGGGTACAGTTGTGTTTTTATGATCGTCTCTGAAATACTAGCCATTTTTCTTTAGCTAAAAGCAAACCAATGTGAAATAAATTGTAGTAATGGACAGTATTATTTGTGTGTATTTATGTAAGTATACAATATATTAATATTCATAAGTATGTCAGTACATACATATTTTTCCCTGTGTTTGTTCAGATTAATTGTATCGATCTATGCACCCAATCCTAAGCTTTGTATAATAAAAATTCTGAACACTGGGCTGTACTCTGCTGCTGACAACAGCCTGTTTCAACAGCCAGGACTGCGATGAAATAACACTGGCATCACTCATCGCCTTCTGCCCTCTGGGTGCATTCACAGCTTACTTATTATTACTTTCTTACTTCCTTTGAAATTTAATCTACATAAGCACAATATTCTGTTTAACTGTGGTTTTTCTAATTGCTTTAAAGTTATTTCCAAGAATATCTCTTGACTCTAAGAGGTGTTTGGAGAATGTCTTTTGAAATATAACAAACAAAATAAATGATCAAAAAAACTAAATATTTTTATTTATTCACCTTATATCTCAATCGTAACCCCCTTCTTTCTATAAGCCCCACCTTCCCTCTTTCTTCCCCCTATTACCCCTACCCTACCCCTCAGAAAAAAGTAGCTCTCTCCCACTTACACATGGAAGCACAGCAAGTCGCGTCAGGACTGAGCACATCATCTACCACGGTGGCCTGGCAAGGCAGCCCTGCCAAGATGAAGTGATCAAAAAGCATGAAAGAAAGTCCTTGTCCAAGACAGCAGTCCCTCCCGTTACTAGGGGACTCACATGAAGACCAAGCTGCCCATCAGGTACACATATGTAGTGAGGCTACGTCCAGTCCATACATAGTCCTTGATTGGTGTTTCAGTTTCTGCAAGGCCTGCCTCTCTCCCCGCATAGGTCCAGATTAGTTGGCCCTGTTCGTCTTCTTGTGGAGCTACTGTTTCCTCTGAGTCCTTCTATCCTTCCTCCATTCTTCAAAAAAAGTAATATTTTTATTTAGTTTTTTGAGTTCATAAAATGTATTTTGAACATATTGATCTTCCTCATCTAGGTCCCCCCAAGACCTCAATCACCTCACTCCCTCGCCTACGTCATGTTATCTCCTCATAGTCCTCTTATTGTTGCTATAGAGATCTCTTTAAAAAATGTGGACAACCACTTGCTGTGCTCTTTTCTGGGGAGGACCATTTCTCCTGCTCTCAGTATTCCTTACTTGCCGATAGTACTTTGAGTAGAGTTGAGATTTTGTCAAGTATTCCCTGTCTGTATTAACATGTCTACTGGTGCTATTCTTCTTCCAGTCATTTTCCGGCAAACATGTTCGTAACATTTCATGGGTAGAGCTTCTGGAATTTCTAGGAGACTCATTCTCGCAGTAAACTCAATTACTCTGGCTCTTACATCCTCCTTCCCATCTTGGGTAGTAAGAGCTGAGCCTTCAGTACAGGAGTTGTATGGTATATGTATCAGTTGGAGCTGGACTCTTGGAAGACCTGTCCTTTTTCAATTCTAATTTCATTACTTTGAATACTTTTTCTTTCTTTTGTTAACATGGACAAATGTTTACCTATCTTATTAATTTTTTTCAAAGAACCAACTCTTCAGCTCATTGATTTTTTGTATTGTTTGTTTGTTTGTTTGTTTGTTTTTTGGGTACATATATTAGAATACTTTTTCCATCCTTTATCTATAAGGTGGTATATACTCTTGATGACAATGTGTTTATCTTGAAAATGGTAGAAAAATATTTTCAAATCTTAAATGTTAGTGTGCATGTTTTGTTTTGTTTTGTTTTCCTTTGTTTTTAAGAATTGAGACATTAATATTGAGGTGTATGGTTGAATACTGTTTATTCCTTTCTGTTATTTTGATGTAGGAGTGCTGTTTTCTTAAATATCTTTTGGCTTACTGTTATGGGACAGTTTGTTTCTTGTGATCTATTGTTTGTGGTTAATTTTACCATTATATGAGTCCTTTTAGTATTCTTGTAGACATGCCTTAATGGACATAACTTCCTAACAATTTTTACCATAAAACATTTTTCTTTATCTTTCAATTATGAGTAATAGATTTGCAGCTTCCTAGGCATCTCTATCTGGACATTTTTATATGACTTCGTTTAAAATATTTTTTGTGCTTTTGGACTAGGTTTATTTTTATTCTATAGTTACTGTTCATAGGATATAGGATTTTTTTCATAGTGTTCCAGTTTTTGTGTATCCTTTGTTCCTGGCTTTATTTTTTCTTTTTGATTTAGCTTTTGCTTGTTTGTTCATTTGTTCGACTGGATGACTGCCTGTCTTTAGGAGGTGATATATCTTCTGAGATTTGTGTTTTGGTTCCAGAACTTTTCATTTAAAGTTGTTTTTCAGTTTAGCTTTTCTTCAGAGAGTCCATCTGTTTATTAAATTCTATTTTCATATCTTTATGCTTTTAGTATTTAATTTAAAAATTTTGGTTTTATAGCCTTCTTTCATTTATTCATATTATTTTTGGGCTCCTTGAATACATTTAAAATTGTTATTTGAAGTTCTTGTCTTACACTTCAGCTAAATTACTTTTCCTGGAGAGTATTGCAGTACTGGTTTCTCGTAATGGGGTGCTGGTTTAGGGAGTACTGCACTGGTGCTGGTTTAGGGAATACTGCAGCAGGGTGCTGGTTTAGGGAGTACTTCAGTGGAGCACTGGTTTAAGGAGTACTGCAGTGGTGCTGGTTTAGGGAATACTGCAGTAGGGTACTACTTAATGGTAGACACATATTGTCTTGGTTCTTCATGTTGTGTGTGCTTCTGTGATGAGACCTCGGCCTCTAGAATTAGGATGTTTATGATGTTTCTTGCTATTAATATCTAGTAGCCACTTTGATAGGTCGCTTTGATTTTGGTTTGCTGCCTCCAATTTGCTATATAGCGGATCAACTGAAGGATCTTTATTTTTTCAACCATTGGGCCACTTTCTGGTTTTAGATTCCACGACGTCCAAGACAGGATAGTTGGGTGGATAGGCTGGTAGGCAGGAAAGCAGTCAAGGAACTGGCTCAGGAGGCTACCATGTGTCCCATGTTATGGAACCTATGTATAGTAGCTATAGAAGAAGGAGAAGGAACTTAGGCCAAAGACACAGAGAACATTTTCAACAAAATCGTGAGTGTGTTCCCATTGTGTTGCATGTTGTTTTCCTGAGGCCCCTCAGTGTGTAGAGTCTATGGGAATCAAGCGGATAAATAGAAATCAAACTTGGAATTCTGATTCAGACTCTGGATATGGACATAATCTAGCCCCTGCTTGTCAACACAGTGGGTGACTTGACAGATAGGAGCTTACAGTGTTTGTGTGTGTGTGTGTGTGTGTGTGTGTGTGTGTGTGTAAGGGTATGCGAGTACCTCTAGTGGTCTCTAATTCAGGCTTTGAGTCTTGTCCCTCCCAGCACACAGTGGTGCTGAGTATAGAGCACTTGAAAGGCCCCTGGTACTCTAATTCTCTAATTAGGGTTCTAGTTTTGGCTCTCCAGGGTTCCTAGGCCCATTTTGCAGTTTCCAATTACCTATTTCCAATTACCTCTTCCCTTTTGAATATATGTACATATTATATATTTTGTAATGTATAATATATGTATATATATATATATATATATATATATATATAATATAGTCTCTGGCTGAGGCATACAAAAGTTTGTGTGACTACACATTTTGTACATTTAAGTATGTTTTACTCTACATAACTATATAGCTGCATTACTACACTTTTTAGTTTTATTTACCATAAATGTGTACACTTGAAAATAAAGAGAACAAATTCCACCTCACTTCATGTATTAATACACTGATCAACAGAAATAAGTGAAATTTGGCCTGAAGTAATTTTAGCAAATCCACATAATGTATTAAATCATTTAAAACTGATACAAATTATTATTATTTGAAATATTTCTCATATATTTAAGGGGTTACTGAATTTGATCTTCAAAATCTACTTTCTTAATATTAGGGAAATACATACATACATATATACATATATATATATATGTGTGTGAGTGTATGTACAAAGATATGCAAATATAAAAACACATACGTTCTAATCTATTTTCATTGTCCAATAAAACCATCAAGACTAACTGAAAGGAAAATGCTATAGTTCAAAAAATGTTACAATTGAAAAATATGGTTCTCCCCTACCCAGATCTACCCAATGGACAGAACATTCTCCATAGTTGAGTGGAGAGTGGGGTATGACTTTCACATGTACTCTGGTGCCTCATATTTGACCATGTCCCCTGGATGGGGAGGCCTGGTGGCACTCAGAGGAAGGATAGCAGGCTACCAAGAAGAGACTTGATACCCTATGAGCATATACAGGGGGAGGAAGTCCCCCTCAGGCACAGTCATAGGGGAGGGGAGTAAGGGGAAAATGGGAGGGAGGGAGAAATGGGAGGATACAAGGGATGGGATAAACATTGAGATGTAACAAGAATAAATTAATAAAAAAAAAAGAAAAGAAAAGAAAAATGTGGGCGAGATCCAAGATTGCGGCGAGCAGTGTGGACCGTGTTTGGTGGCTCCAGTGAACAATTCGGGGAATTGCTCAGATTTCTGAGCCAGGAACATGGGCGTCCCAACACCATGACGGCAGGAGTGCTCCACGGTTCGGGGAGATCAGGGTGCAGAGGACTTGCTTGCCCCTGCACACAGAAGGAGTGTGGATTTTCTTGGATCAGAGCAGCAGCGGCGACACCAGTGGCACCAGTGGCAGCGACTGAGGTTTGCAGCTCAGAGCCTTCCGGTGGAGGCCATTAGTGTGGTGGCTGCTAGGAGTTGCTGTGGGAGAGGGGACTCCAGATGGGATTTGGGTAGCGAGATGCAGTGTGACACAAACTGGACTCGGCGGACAGTTCGGTCCCAGAGTCCTGGGTACAGCTCAGTGCGCAGTGCCATGGAGACCGTGGTTCAGCACAGCAAGCAATTCTGCCCAGGGCAACAGCTCAGCGTAGCCACGGCTCCCCTGCTGTGATGCAGGCTGGGTGGAGTGCTCAGGTCCACCAGGGGCGCTGGCTCAGCTCAGCCGCAGTTCACCTGCTGTGACGCAGGCTGGGCGGAGCGCTCAGGTCCACCAGGGGCGGCAGATCAGCGCAGCCGCAGTTCACCTGCTGTGACACAGACTGGGTGGTGTGTTCAGGTCCACCGGGGGCGCCGGCTCGGCGCAGCTGCAGTTCACCTGCTGTGACGCAGACTGGGTGGAGCACTCAGCTCCACCAAAGGCGCAGTCACAGCGGAGCCACAGTTTGCCTGCTGTGACGCAGGCTGGGCGGAGCACTCGGGTCCACCGAGGGCACCAACTCAGCGCAGCCGCAGTTCACCTGCTGTGACACGGGCTGGGCAGAGAGCTCAGTTCCACTGGAGGCGCTAACTCACATCAACGAGCAGTTCTGCCCAAGACACTAACTCAGCTTAGCGGGTAGTTTTGGGGCACTGACGCAGGCGACCCCAAGACTCTGGCTGGACTATCCACGCAGTATAGGCCCAGAGTCCCGGGTTGAATTCAGCGTGCAGTGTGGGTCCATAGTCCCTGGCTGAGCTCGGTGCACAATTCCACCCCGGAGACTTGGGTGGAGCTCGGCATGCAGTTTAGGGCCAGAGTCCCTAACCGTGCTTGGCAGACAGATTGGGCCCAGAGACTCTAGTAGAGCTTTTGGCACAGTCCAGGCTCTAAGACTCTGGTTGGACATAGTGTGCAGTTTGAATCCAGAATTCCTGGCTGAGCTGGGTGGACTGTTCGGGCCTGAGTCAATAACTGACCACAGCACGCACTTTGGCCAAAGCCACTAGCTGAGCTTGGTGTGCAGTCCCAGCCCAAAAATTCTGGCTGGACCCTGGGTGCATTTTGAGCCCAGAATTACTAGCTGAGCTCGGCAGACGGTTCAGGCCCGGAGATTCTAGCTGAGCTCGGCGGGTGGTTCAGTCCCAGTGTCCCTGGCTGGACTTGGCAGGGAACCCAGAAGACTGGTCACAAGAAGCGAGCAGGCATAGCCATTTTAATATCAAACAAAATAGACTTTCAACCAAAATTAAGCAAAAGGGATGCAGAAGGACACTTCATACTCATCAAAGGTAAAGTCAACCAAGATGACATCACAATTCTGAACATCTATGCTCCCAATACAAGGGCACCCACATTTGTAAAAGATCTGCTAAAAAAAACTTAAACCTCACATCGATCCCCACACAATAATAGTGGGAGACTTCAACACCCCACTCTCACTGTGGGATAAGTCATTGAAACAGAAACTAAGCCGAGAAATAACATCATTAACCAATGCCATGGGTCAAATGGATCTAACAGATATCTATAGAACCTTTCACCCAAACAAGAAAGAATATACCTTCTTCTCTGCACCCCATGGAACCTTCTCCAAAATTGATCACATCGTAGGTCACAAAGCAGGCCTCAACAGATACAAGAGGATTGAAATAATACCTTGTATCCTATCAGATCACCATGCTCTTAGGCTGCAATTCAACAACAACAGAAACAACAAAAAGCCTACACGCACGTGGAAACTAAACAACTCTCTGCTAAATGACACATGGGTCAGGGAAGAAATAAAGAAAGAAATCAAAGAGTTTCTGAAATTCAATAAAAATGAGGGAACAACATACCCAAATTTGTGGGATACATTGAAAGCAGTGTTAAGAGGAAAATTCATAGCACTAAGTGCCTTTAAAAAGAAATTGGAAACATCGCACATAAGCAACTTAACAAAACAGTTGGAAGCCCTAGATAAAAAAGAAGCAGAAACACCCAAAAGGAGTAGACGTCTGGAAATAATCAAACTCAGGGCTGAAATTAACAAATTAGAAACTAAGAAAACAGTCCAAAGAATCAACAAAACCCAGAGCCGGTTCTTTGAGAAAATCAACAAGATAGACAGACCGTTAGCCAAACTAACTAAATTCAACAAAATCAGAAATGAAAAGGGAGACATAACAACAGACACTGAAGAAATACAAAGAATCATAAGATCCTATTTTGAAGGCATATATGCCACAAAATTTGAAAATCTAAGGGAAATGGACGATTTTCTTGATCAATTTCACTTGCCAAAGTTGAGTGAAGAACAGATAAACAAACGAAATAGTCCCATTTCCTCTACAGAAATAGAAGCAATCATTGATAGTCTCCCAAACAAAAAAAAGCCCAGAGCCAGATGGTTTCAGTGCAGAATTCTACCAGACCTTCAAAGGCGAGCTAATACAGATACTCTTCAAGCTACTCCAAAACATAGAATTGGATGGAACATTACCAAATTCATTCTATGAGGCCATAGTCACATTGATACCTAAACCTCACAAAGACTCAACAAAGAGAATTTCAGACCAATTTCTCTTATGAACATCGATGCAAAAATACTAAATAAAATTCTTGCAAAACAAATACAAGAACACATAAAGGATATCATTCATCATGACCAAGTAGGCTTCATTCCAGGCATGCAGGGATGGTTTAATATACGGAAATCCATCAATGTAATCCACCATATAAACAAACTGAAAATAAAAAACCACATGATCATCTCTTTAGATGCAGAGAAAGCATTTGATAAAATCCAACACCCATTCATGTTTAAAGTTTTAGAGAGATCGTGGATACAAGGCACTTTCCTCAACATAATAAAGGCTATCTACAGCAAGCCAATAGCCAAAATCAAAGTAAATGGTGAGATACACAAGGAAATTCCTCTAAAATCGAAACAAGGCAAGGCTGCCACTCTCTCGATATCTCTTCAATATAGTACTCGAAGTTCTAGCCAGAGCAATAAGACAACAACAAAAGGAGATCAAGGGTATCCAAATGGGAAAGGAGGAAGTCAAACTATCCCTATTTGCAGATGATATGATAGTGTACATAAGTGACCCTCAAAATTCCACCAGAGAACTCCTACAGCTGATAAACACCTTTAGCAAATTGGCTGGGTACAAAATTAACTCAAAAAATCTGTAGCCTTCCTATACACAAATGACAAGCTTGCACAGAAAGAAATTAGGAAAGCTATACCCTTCACATTAGCCACAAGCAATATAAAATATCTAGGAGTTACTCTAACTAAGCAAGTGAAGGACTTGTTTGAAAAAAACTTCAAAACTCTGAAGAAGGAGATTGAAGATGACATGAGAAGATGGACGGATCTTCCTTGCTCATAGATCAGGAGATTAACATAGTAAAAATGGCCATCCTACCAAAAGCAATCTACAGATTCAATGCAATCCCTATCAAAATACCCACACAATTTTTTAAAGACATTGAAAGTTCAATTCTGAACTTCATATGGAAACACAAAAAACCCAGAATAGCAAAAACGATCTTGTACAATAAAAGGTGCTGTGGAGGAATCTCCATACCTGATCTCAAATGGTACTATAAAGCAATTGTAATTAAAACAGCATGGTACTGGCACAGCAACAGGCTGGTTGATCAGTGGAATCGAATTGAAGACCCAAATATGAATCCACACACAAATGGTCACTTGATTTTTGACAAAGAAGCCAAATCCATTCAATGGAAAAACGACAGCATCTTCAACAAATGGTGCTGGTGTAACTGGAGGTCTATGTGTAAAAAAAAATGCAACTGGACCCATATTTGTCACCTTGCACAAAACTCAAATCCAAGTGGATTAAAGACCTCAACATAAAACCGGAGACACTAAGTCAGTTAGAAGAAAAAGTGGGGAAGAGCCTGGAACATATGGGCACAGGAGACAACTTCCTGAACAGAACACCAACAGCCTAGGCCTTAATGTCAACAATTAATAAATGGGACCTCATGAGGCTGAGAAGCTTCTGTAAGGCTAGAGACACTGTAAAGAGAACAAAGCGACAGCCTACAGACTGGGAAAAGATCTTCACCAACCCTACTTCTGACAAAGGTCTAATATCCAATATATATAAAGAACTCAAGAAATTAAACACCACCAAACCAAATAACCCAATTGAGAAATGGGGCTTGGAACTAAACAGAGAATTCTCAACAGAAGAATATCAAATGGCTGAGAAACACTTAAAGAAATGCTCAACCTCATTAGTCATCAGGGAAATGCAAATCAAAACAACTCTGAGATTCCATCTTACACCCATCAGAATGGCTAAGATCAAAAACTCAAGTGACACCACATGATGGAGAGGATGTGGAGAGAGAGGAACTCTCCTTCATTGCTGATGGGAATGCAAACTAGTACAGCCACTTTGGAAATCTATCTGGAGCTATCTCAGAAAACTGGGAATAGGGCTTCATCAAGACCCAGCTATTCCACTCCTTGGAATATACCCAGAAGATGCACCAGCACACAACAAGAAAATTTGCTCAACCATGTTCATAGCAGCCTTTTTCATAACAGCCAGAACATGGAAACAGCCTAAGTGTCCCTCAGTTGAAGAATGGATAAAGAAACTGTGGTACATATACAGTATGGAATACTACTCAGCTATTAAAAACAAGGAATTCCTGAAATTTGTGGATAAATGGATAGAGCTAGAAATGATCATAATGAGTGAGTTAACCCAGAAGCAGAAAGATTCAAATTGTATATACTCACTTATATCTGCATACTAGCCCAAGGGGCATGTCCCATGAAAGCCTTCCCTTACCAGGAAACTGGGACAGAGGGGAGGACATCCTACTGGGACTCTAGATGAGAGAACCATGTGAGAATAGCAAAGTAGAAGGATCCAGAGGGTCCTAGAAACCTACAAGTAGAACATTATGATAGGCCGACTTGGGCCAAGGGGTCCCGCTCAAACTAAGGCACCAGCCAAGTACAAGACAGGCGGTAAACTTTAAACCCCTACCCAGATCTAGCCAATGGTCAGAACACTCTCCACACTTGAGTGGAGAGTGGGATATGATTTTCTCATGTACTCTGGTGCCTCACATTTGACTATGTCCCCTGGAGGGGGAGACCTGGTGGCACTCAGAGGAATGACATCAAGTCACCGAGAAGAGACTTGATGCCCTATGAGCATATACAGGGGGAGGTAATCCCTCTCAGGAACAGTCATAGAGGCGGGAATAAGGGGAAAATGGGAGGGAGGGAAGAATGGGAGGATACAAGGGATGGAATAACCAATGAGATGTAACAAGAATAAATTAATAAAATTTAAAAAAACAAAAACAGAAACAAAAAAAAAAAGAAAAATGTGGTTCTCAATCTATCTCATAACCTCAGCATTAGTAAATAATGCTAACTAGTCATAATAGCAATACCAGTGAATGTATTTTTTTTAAATCTACTGATAAAATGATGTAAGTGCATAAACAAATGCAGAATCAACACTTTGGATGGAGAACATTATAAAAACTAGCAAAAAAAAAAAAAAAAAAAAAGACCTTAGAGTTATCAATGCTTTCTAGGTGATAAACATGATGTAAAAATATGGATACTACTCCCAAATACCTCTTCTCTTTTGAATATATGTACATATTATGTATTTTGTAATATGTATATTTATTAATGAATATAAATAAATTCAATTAAAATAAAACTATAAATTTTTAAAATTGAATTTTAGGTTATATCAAGTCTCAAATTCTTTACAAATCAAATTTACCTCAATGAACTTATTCATGTAAATTTTCTTCCTATCTGTAATCTTCTTTAATGGCCAACATTAAGTATTCTAATATTTCTTTTCTGTTTTCTTCTAATATAAAATTTATCTGAAATGTCTGCAATAATCCACTAGCTTTTTTTTTCCTGGAAAATTGAAACTCAAGTCAAAGATAAAGATATTGTTTTACATAAAAGTAATATATCTGAGTTACACAAAAAGAGAGTGATAAGAAGGAAGGGAAAACAGAAAAAGACAGTGGGTATAGATAGACAAAAGGAGAGAAAACAAGGGCAAAATTTTATGGAAAGTGCTAACAAGTGTGCCAAATGCAAGTAGAAATAGGTTGTATCTAAGTTTGTCTTTACAAATTGTATGACTTTGGATCAACAAATAATGCTTTTTGAAGCTCATTTTCTTCTTCATTTCCTCACAAAGAGGAACTTTGTCTTTATTGTTTTTTTCCAGCCTAATTGTAAAAATTAAAAATTGTGGTTTTATTTGCAGAAAAACACTATGCTACTGAGCAATAGTTGAATTCAGAAAATTTAACTTTCACAACATCCATGACAGAAATGATAAATAAGGGCTTGTGTATGTAATGCTACCTGATTGTCCCTCTTTTCTTAATAATAATGCTGTTATGATAATGTAGTTTCAAAATAATAATTTAGATTCCTTGATGAGTCACCTATAATAATAATGTAAGTATTCATTGATTAGTTCCTTTATGGGAATAATCAGGCACTTGCTTTGGCAGTAAATAATTTTGAAAGAGTTTAAACAAATTCAATGGTTTCTTCTCTGCCCATCAATCTATCTAGCTTTATAACAAGGTACAAAATGTGTCCAAATACAGAGATGAAAAGTATATATTGAAGATTCTCTGTAAAGATCAACATATCTGGTCTTTTATCATTACCAGAATAAGAAGTTTAAAATAAACTATCTTAAAGTAAAATGGAACAAAGAAAGAATCCCTTAAAATTATGTTTCAAATACAACTAGCAGTGAATGAAGTTCCATGATGCTGGGGCATATGTCCCTGAAACATTTTTTTTTTTTTTTATTCTCAGAACCAAACTACTGCATTCTTGTAAAATTAATGTCTCTAGTCATGCAAGAAAACACAGCCAATAAACTAGGATTATGCTCCTAAGTAAAGCAAAAATTTGTGTGTGCAACACATCTGGGAAAACCTAAAATAATTACTTTTTAAGTTCAAAGAATTAAATAAAACCTTGGCTTTCTTTTAAAACAAAACAATATTTTCCATTTTAAAAAGTCCAAGTTTGAAAGTCATACTCCACTCTCCACTCAACTGTGGAGAATGTCCTGTCCATTGGCTAGATCTGGGTAGGGGTTTGAAGTTTATTGCACGCATTGTCCTTGGGTGGTGCCATAGTTTGAGCAGGATCCCTGGGCCCAGATTCACCCATCATAATCTTCTTATAGGTTTCTAAGACCATCTGGGTCCTTCTATTTCCCCATTCTCCCCTGCTTCTCTCGCCTAGAGTCCCCATAGGATGTCCTTCCCTCTGTCCCACTTTCCTGATAAATGAAGAATTTCATGGGACATGCCTCTTGGGCTGGTGTCCAGATATAAGTGAGTATATATCTTTTGATACTTTCTGCTTCTGGGTGAACTCACTCATTATGTTCATTTCTAGTTTAATCCATTTGTCCACAAATTTCAGGAATTCCTTGTTTTTAATAGCTGAGTAATATTCCATAGTGTAAATGTACCACAGTTTCTTTATCCATTCTTCTACTGAGGGACGCTTAGGCTGTCTCCATGTTCTGGCTTTTATGAATAAGGGTGCTATGAACATGGTTGAGTGGCATTACCAGTTTTATTGCTCAGGAAACCAATACATTAAACAGTCTCAAAGGTCAAGGTGCCTACATAAAGTTGCACCGTGTTTAAATGGCAGAAGTTATAGGCTAATTTCTCAGAAGTAGAACAATTTTTTAGTCTTAAGAAACTAACTCAGTGCCTCAGCGGATGTTGGCATGAGTGTCCATAGCCTATGGAGAAAGAATTGTGAAATGCCATTAAATAATTCTGTTCTCTTAATAAAGATTAGTGATACATCAGTTAATTGATAGCTTAATTGTACAGTCCTAGGATGACAAAATATTTTTAACTTATTGGACATATTTATCTGCTTAAATTCACAGACAAGACTTCAGGCTACTTTTATTTCATGTATGCTCCACATACCTGGCCTATTAGCTAAAGCACATACATATATGCCAAATTTCAAACTTAGGTCTTCCGCCTGTATCCATCTCTTCTGTGGAGTTTTCCAAATAAAGAGGGAGCACAATGCTAAGGAAATACACTCAGGATGTCAGGGATTCTATTTTACCTTGGCTCCAGATACTGAACAATGTGCAACAAACATTGGGCTCCACAAAACCAGGGATGTTAGATTAACACGAAGCTGCATCTCCCTTCACACTGTCTGCAACTCTTTGGGCTGAAGATTTGCAGCCAGAACTCTGCCTTTCTAAAGCATGTGTTTGACAGAAATTGCAAGACTTGAGTTGAATGTGCAGAACTCCATCAGTTATTTATTTTACATTTAGAAATCAACCTTCTGAGCAGACTAGCTATTGAAAATATTTGTATCATAAATTATCTCAAGTGTCCTATAGCTCCTTCTGGAAGTGACACTTTCCAAAGTCATCTGTTATTCAGAAATTTTACTGGTGTGCTCTATTAGCAATAATTTATGTTTGCAATGAAACCTGAAGGGACAACTTGACACCTTGACATTTAATGCTGTGGTGAGGGGAAGTAAATTGGTGGTTTCGTACTGTCTGCACACTAGAGTAATTTATGCTGTTCTTGCACATATTGAACAATAATATTTGAATTCATAAACAACTAACTACAGTTCAGAGGAACTCACTCAATAACACATACCTTGTTCAGTTCCTACCTTATGACTTAAAATGTAGATTCCCAAGTCTATATGAGAACTTTACTTAGTCACTTCCAATTGGCTATTTTCTGACTTCAGGGTAAATATAAAAGAGCTTCTGGCTTATGCCAGCTTTTAAGGAATATATTTTAAAGAAAATATTTTATCAGTCTTGGACTTCACAATTAAGCCATCACTTAATTGGTGTGTCACTAAGCTTTATTAACAGAACACATTTATTTAATGGCATTTCACACTTCTCTCTCCACAGGTGTTAGACATTTGTCCCAACATACACTTGGGCCTTTAGTTTGTTTCCTAGGACTAAAAATAAAATCTCAAAAGGTTTAAAGAAAATTTCATGTGTATTTAACAGTATAGACCCATTTAAAAAACAATTTTGTATCTAAATTGCATGTGAAGTTTTGCCTGGCTTCTTGAATTATTGGTTACTTATGTCTTGATTCTATTTTCAACAAGTAATAATGTTAAGAAGATATTTCCTTTCTATCAGAATGATGTCCACTATTCCATCTTCATGCATAGGATGCTTTATATGCAAGAGTAAGAACTTGAATTTTAATACTTAGAACATACATAAAGCCATGCATGGTAGCACGTGTCTATATATCCTCTGCTCATGTGCCACATAAGAGGAAGAGATGGGTAATCCTTGCAGGATCACTGGTCTGCTAGCGTGGCATATACAGCAAAGAGATTCAGTTTCAGCAATGGTATAAGGAAAAAAATTGAGAGCAAGCCATTTCAATGCATGCATCCACACCCATGCACATGCATCATACACACATACATACATACAACATATACATTGTAAACATACACAAATATAGGACTGTAGTTTCAGTTTAAAAAGAATTCTCAGTGCATTCAGTCATCTCATTTGAAAACTATATCCAAGAATAATATGAATAACTTACCTAAATAAATTCCATTATTTGAAAGTCCATGTGCACTAGGCAGTGGTAGCACATGTCTTTAATACCAGTTCTCAGGAGGCAGAGGTAAGTGGATCTCTGACTTTGAGGTCAGCCTAGTTCACAGAGCAATTTCCAGTATGGCTACAGATATACAGAGAAATCCTGTCTAGGAAAAAAAAAAGGAAAAAGAAAGAAAAAATCCATGTGCTTCTTTGTTACTAACTACTAATACCTACTAATGAGAAAATAAATGATTTTCATTCATTGATGAACATAATAATATCAAAGATGCAGTTAATTCTTTAGAAGGCAAGTGCTTCCTCTCATGTTCTGCAAAGTAGATTTTGAAGCGATGGAAACAGCAGCATTCTTCATTTTAAACTTGGCTCTGGTCACCGCCAAGGCTCTCAGTCAAGCTCTGTCTTTTTGCTCATGAGCCTCAAGGACAAGGTGAGGTCAGTGACTATCATTTAGGATTCAGACAGCCAAGAAGGCTGCGGAATAGCTTGGGCTGGCTGCAAATTCTTCCAGTACCCTATTTTCCAGTTCCTGATGTTGCACCTTTGCAGAAAAATAAGATTGAAGATTTTGTTCTCACATTTCCTTTCAGGGCATTGTTCATCTAAGTCCCAACACCCACAAGAGAGACATCCTGCAAACTCACAGGCTTCACAACAGATTTGAAGCTCACACCACTAGATAGCGTCGAAGGCAGGAAAGGGCTGACATTACTTAATCATCACAACTGATTATTTAATCATCACAGTTTCTGAAATTTAAGCAACAGATTTTTAACCTAACTATTTTGGGAGTTTTATCTCACTTGAGAAGAGAACAAGAGCAGAAGAAAAAAATTCATGCTTTCCATAAATAGATTGACATCTCTTCCTTAAGGCAAAGATAGGAGTATTTGTAGCTCAAAAAGAAATACCATATGCTGTTTAAGAGAGCACAGAGAGAAGAAGAGAGAGGAGTGGGGAGGGAGGGGGCTTTCATATGGGCAAGAAGACCTTTAGAAATGCAGTTCATCATACCCTAGGGGCTTATAAAGATGAGCCTTGATCTAAAGGTCTACCATACCATTATAATATCTTTGCTAAATAATTTCCAAGGAGCATATGCAATGACTAAATTTAAGAATTTATTGGGTGTTAACTAAAGATTTCTTATGCATATCTTATATTAAAAGCCAAAAGGATTATTTTCCACACATGTGCAGGTGTCCATGAGGCCAGAAGAGGGTGTTAGATCCCGTGTAGTATATTTAGCTGGTATTGTGAGCTGTCCAACAAGAGTGCAGAGGATTGAAGTCCAGGCTTCTGGAAGATCAGCAAGTGATCTGAACAAGGGACCCTTCTCTCCACCAGCCCCTTCCCCACAGTATTGTTTATCTGAGGCTAATGGGCAAGTTTTATATGTAACTTTTAAAGTAGTAAAATGTACTAATTTCTAAAGAAATGAAGACAGTCAAAACTGATATTCTTGCTATAGAGCATACAAATTTTTTGAGAATATGTCACATTATTGGAAATGTAAAGAGGAGTGTAAAGGAATAGTTTTGGAGTCAATAATGAGATGCCTTTGAAAATGCACACCTGGGCTTCAGGCGGTGCATATACACATATACACTTGTGTGTGTTTGTGTACGTGTGCGTGCATGTTTATAAAGAAAATGGAAAACAGGCGGGAAATAAAGGAAAGGAAAATATTGAGGGATAGGAACAGAAGAAAGTAAGAAAGAATGGAATAGGAAATGGAAGTGAGAAAAAGAAACAGGGAGACAACATATTTCCTTTAGGTTTCTTGATAGAGGAAATTTATTTTTAGATGTACTCAAATGAAGAACATTCAAAATATCTTACCTTTTTTCATTAGATTTAATAACATTCAAATGATATGAAAAACATTAGGGCTGATAATGGAGATGGAGCTACATGAGATGCAGACAGGGGATAACTGTGAAATTTTATCTTTTTCCCCCAAAGTTTGAAAAGCTTGACTCACATAGGAACTAAAAGCACTATAGGAACTGAGGCCTGGTCTAGAGAGAATATGCAGGAGGTGTAGTCTTTCCTACAGTTTGTAAAGAAACACATTACTATTCTAATATTAAAATTGAAATTGGGTCAGAAAAATGGATAACTTGACTTGAGTCTGAGATTCAGAGATGACATGGTGGAAGGAGAAAACTGATTTGTTCTGACATCCACACAAGGACCATGGCATAGGAACACACACACACACACACACACACACACACACACACACACACACTCACACACACACACACACACACACACACACACACCACATGAATATATTTTAAAAATTAAGATGTTTGGTTGTGAGCTTAACCTTTAATAGCCAAGCCATTAAAAATGGACCTAGGGTACATTTTCACAATGGAATACTACTAAGCTATTAAAAACAAAGATGCACCAACCAAGGACAATGCATGCAGTAAGCCTAGACCCCCTGTTCAGATCTAGCCAATGGATAACTTATTCTCCATGGTTGTGGGGTGAGATGGGACTACCTCTGACATGAACTCTGGTGTCCCCAATTTGATCACTTCTGGTTGGTGGGGAGGCACGGTGGCATATAGACAAAGGGGAAGCAGGCTATGTGGATGAGACTTAATAGGCTGTGGTCATATGTGTGGGAGGAGGTCCCCTGCTATCACAGGTCTATGGCAGAAGAATAGGGCAAAAGAGGGAGGGAAGGAGAGCAGGGGAATGAGAAGATACAGCGTGAGGGGATAACAATCGAGATGTAATCTGAATAAATTATAATAAAAAATAGACATTTAGAAAAAGAAGAAAAAGATATCATGAAATTTTCAGGCACATAGATGGAACTAGAAAAGATAATCCTGAGTGAGGTAACCCAGACCTACTAAGATACATGTGGTATGCACTCATATATTATGAGATAAACATACTACAATGCACATATTCAAAAAGATAAGTAACAAGGTGGATCTTAGGGAGGATGCTTAAATCTCACTTAGAAGGAGAAATAAAATAGACAGCAACAGTGGTTGAAGAGAGGGAACAAGATAGGTGAGGGAGCTCAGAGACATATGTGGGCAGAGATCAGACCTGGGGAGAGCAGGGGCAGGATGACAAAAGGCCTGTAGAGAAACTGTGGGCAAGGACTTCTCTGTGGCAAGCTGGAAAACTAAGTGAGGGTAGGCTCCTGGGAGAATATGGGGGCGACTTATCAGAGACTCCTCGTAGCAGGGACCATAGAGATTGATGAAGACGTCCTCTAACTAGACAAATCTCCTATTAGAGGGAGGGAAAGACCAAACAACCTACATCTTCAACCCAATACTTACCCTGCCTACAAGATGTGCGGGGATAAGGATAGAGTAGATAGAGCAGAGACTGATGGAGTGTCCAACCAATGCCTGGCCCAACCCAAGACTCACCACAAGGAAGAGAACCAACCCTTGAGACTATTAATGATACTCTATTTTGCTTTTAGACTGGAGCCTAGCTCAGTTATTCTGAGAGGCTCCACCCAGCAGCAGTTCACAATAGAGATTGAGACTCACAGTCAAACAATGGGTGATGTGTAGGGAGTCATGTGGAAAAGAGGGAGGAAGAAGAAAAGGACCTAGAAGTGACAGGAGCTTCACAGGAAGACCAAAAGACCAAACAAAACAAAACAAAAAACCAGGGCCTAGAGGGGCTTGCTGAGACTGACTGAAACATCAACCAAGGATATTACATGGACTGGACCTAGGTCCCCAACAAAGATGCAGCTGATGGACAGTTCAGGTTTCATGTAGGTCCTCTACTGAGGGGAGCAGGGGCTGTCTCTGACATGGACTCTGTTGCCAGTTGTTTGATCACCTCTCCCTGCGGGGGACTGCCTTGCTGGGCCACAAGGAAAGAGGACACACTCAGTCTTAACACGATTTGATGAGTTGCGATAGATGGCAAGGGAAGATCCCTTTTTCTGAAGAACGGGGAGAGGGAGGGAGGGTGGAACTGCGAGGCGAGGAAGGATGGAGCTGTGACAAAGATATATATATATATATATATATATATGATAGATAGATAAAATTTAGATTAATCTTCAAAAGCAGTGTTTTCCAAATACATGAGACTCAGACTTGGAGTAACCCATTAGAGACTAATTTGTGCTGCTCATATGTGGATGGGAATAGGGCCACCCACTGGACCATGGAAACCCACTATGCTCAAGGGTTACTCATAAAGAGTTGCTGTGGCTCTATTTCCCATCAGTCTTATGTATTTGGAGTCTGGAACTGAATGTTACATAATTAGTTTATGATAGAACCTGCATAACCTAATAGGAAGCCATTTGGGGGATTCCTTAAATACTGACATTTCTCCTAGGACTTGTG